>OX940974.1:13007709-13058146 GCA_954871275.1 Leptopterna dolabrata
GTACGTATGTCAAGTAGGATAATAAACCCATGTGACAAGGACTTTGCAGCGCTTAGTCTTTTAGTAACATGTCAGTAACATGAGCTTTTGAGGTATCTTTTTCCATGTTTTGGGGGTGAGAAGACCGAATATGAAGCAGATTTTGACCAAAGAGTGGAAAATTGAGTTCTTACCTAATGTTCAGCTCCCAAAATTGATTTTTTATGTGTGAAAAACCTAGGAAATCGTCTGAATTTGTATAATAACACTGGAAAAAGTTTCAACGCGTGGATTAAGACGATTAAATGTGCACTACCAGTGATCAAAGATAATTTGAAAAAAAGAAAAAAAAGAGCTTACCTAATTCGTGTTTTGGGGCCAAAATTGGTGGAAAACCGTCAAAAATAGCCATTTCAATAACTGCGCATGAAAGAAACAATAAATGAACTGCCAAACACTTCTGTAGGTATGTCCAAAAGAATAATAAACCCATGTGACAAGGGACTTTGCAGCGTTTTTGGTTTATTATTCTGTGAATAATACACCTATGTATTCGCTCAGCAAAACATTTTTATAACCACCCCCTCAAATTGTTTTCTTTTCCGTTTCAACGTGCTTAGATTTCACAAATGCAAATGTCCGTCCGCCGTTACGCCGTCGGCCGTATCACGCATACCGGCTTCATTTTCGGTCTAAAAAAATCGTTCTTTCGCACACATGCTCCATTTGGGCCCTAGTTGTGTCCCGAAACTTTTCAGCCCGATCGGAATATACCCAGGGGTGTTATGAGTGAAAATGTGTGTAAAAATAGGTACTTTCTGTGTTTTAGTAACATGTTAGTAACATGACCTTTTGAGGTATCTATTTCCATGTTTTGGGGGACGAAAAGACCGAATATGAAGTCGATTTTGGCAAAGAGTGGAAAATTGAGGTTTTACCAAATGTTCAGCTCCCGAAATTGATTTTTTATGACTCAAAAATCTGGAAAATCCCCTGAAATCACCATCAATTTGTAAGTAACACTAGAAAAAGTGTCAGCACGTGGATCAAGACGATTAAATGGCACTACCAGTTATCAAAGATAATTTGAAAAAAAGGGAGCGTACCAATTCGTGTTTTTGGGGCCATAATTGGTGGAAAACGTCAGAAATAGCTATTTGAATTATTTCACATGATAGAAACAATAAATGATCAGCCAAGATTTCTGCAGATAAGTCCAATAGAATGATAAACGCTTGTGACAAGGACTTGCAGCGTTTTTTATTTAAGTTCATGTATATAATCATAATTTTGCCCCCCCCCCCCCCCCTCCGGACTTTAGGTAAAACTCAATAAGGGCAGAGATAATTCGACACAAGCAGCTTGCGCACTCTTTGGGGTATGCCTGAACTGTCAAGTAGTCCAGGGTTATACACGAATTATTGTTATTATTATTATTATTATTGTTATTATCTCTGTTGCACAGGCGATTCTTTAGATAATTCTCATAAACCTGTTTACAGTCACTCTAACTGCGGGCACTTCGGCCGAGTTTTAGGCTCTCATCGCTCGTCTAGGGCGTATCGCCAATCGATCCAACGGGAAAAATGATGTAGAAGTCGACGATCAACTTCCTGATGTCAAATCTGTGACGTTTCGTGAAAAACCATTCATTTTACGAAAAATTAGTTCAAATCGGATCGCAACGCGGCCGCCCATGTTCACGTCACCTTTGAAGCAGGTGACCGGTGAAGGTCGCGCGAGCGAGCGGTAGCGAAGGGGCGTCACCTGTAGTTTCGATAAGCAGGCAATCGTAGAATCGGCGACAGCTTCCGGGATTCGCGTATCGCGATTTGTCATGGTGTTTCTACTCTTAATGAAACAGTGTAAATATCTTTCTTGCTAGCGCTCCAAGATTAGATGGTAGTTATCCACTTTTCGGAAACAAACGTCTATTTTCTATAAGACACCTGTTGTCGTATTAGTTGATAAGGGGGAGATTCATACGGAACTATTAGTGGCATATCAATCTATTTGTGTATTTTTCAATAGCACTGAACGCTTCAGCCCCCATCAACTTTCTCCTTTTATCAGGGTATAACATATATATTTATATATTTTTAATTGCGTAGATTCCGACATCGAGGTTATTGAGGAGAGTGAGGAAGGAGTGCCAGACCGTGGTCTTGACTTACCGAGCATGTCTGAGGATGAACTTAGAAAAGGTGAGTATTTAGCGTACGTTGTTTAGTATTCTGCTTTTGTTGTTTCCGAACTTGTTTTGTTTCCTGTTTTTGTGTAAACCGCTCTAATTTTTCTGATCGCCCGAGAATGAAAATTACAAACCCCCCCCCTCCCCTCCATCAAGTTCAATGGTTCGAGTTTCCAACCTGGGAAGAATCCGCGAATCAGAAAATTTAGTTTTCCGTACGTCCGCCCCGTAGAAGTTCATGGAAGGCAGTTCAGAGGTCAGACCCTAATTTTATTAGGGTAAGCGTGGGGGTAGTTGACCCCTTTCCGTTTTTAAGAAATATTGTCGATTAAGTTGGCTTTCGGAAACAACTGGTGGTCTATTATTTATATTTCATCATTGTAGGGTGAGGTTTGCGTCGGGTTACAACAAACTTCCAATTTTTTTTAAAGGTTTTGCATTCAGCAGAAAACCTCAAACAAATGACAAAAACCTCTGTTTTCGTCATTGCTTTACACTTTCTCACTCAACTTTTTTATTTTGGTTTCATCATATCTCTGACGAGTTTCCTCGTCAAAAACTTTTTCGGTGAAAAAATGCTTGTGAGAAGCGAGAAACTGGGGGGGTCAACAACCACTACACATGATTATGCCATTTTGTGGTGGTTGACCCCGAGGGAGGGGGGGGGGGGGGCTGGGTCAAAGATTCCAGCACACGTTTGCGGCAGTCGTTCCTTATTTTTTCTCACTTCACAGCTATAAAAAAAGTGATTACCACGTAGTTATTTTTGGCTGCTTCATAAGAAATCGATTCAGTTCTCCAAAATTCACAAAGAGCGATACCAAAGAATTCGAAATCGAGTCAGTACCTACTCACAAATTTATGAAGAACGATACCAAACACGTATTAACTGACAAACTGAGCTACTAGCACCATGGCGCCACTTCCTGGCACCATTTTCATCATGTATGTTAGTATGATTTGAGTACGTGTTTTGTATCATACTATGTAAATTTAAAGCCCTAGGACCCCAAAATCCGTTTTTAGCATGTCGTGGCGCACATCCGGCGTCATGGTGGCACCGAAGCTGAACTCACTCTACTTTAATACAGGTATTGTATATTTCTTTGTCCGTTTAAAGCCACAGGACCGCGAAATTGAATGGTTTCAGCATGTCTTGGCGCCATTCCCGGGCGTTATGGTTGTACCAAAAATGACTTCATGATTTCTAGGAGTCTGCCGGACACATGTCTATGGATGCGGTCTCTAGCGCGGAACACATGCATACATACATACCAACACTGACTTTCGTCAATTCCTATACTTACATACCTCCCTACCTATATAAAAGAATTGTAAGTGAAATATTCACATTACTCATTTAAAAAAGCGTCATTAATTATTCGTTGTTATTCATGAAGCATAACGTTTGTTCAATTTGCATAAAGTACCTATCAACAAAATCCAAAAGAGCAATCATTTTTCAAATGGAATAATACCACAGAACAACCAACTCGACTCCATACAGCCATACGTGATTATAATCCCGCTCCCTAGCAATGACATCTGGGCCGGATTTATTTTGATTCACGATCATGTTGACGAAGCTTTTTGGTGCACACGAACGGCTGGTCGTACAATGCTTCGGGTGGTTTCAAAAAATTCTTTAGTTCGAGATCAATTTAAAAACGTAGTAAAAACCACACCCTTCTATTGAACGTTTTCGAGCTACGGCGTCCTGGAGATTTCAACCCCTATTTTTCACCCCTTAGGGATGACTGACAGTAACGCCGAGCTTCGAGGACCAACAAGACCGCAAACGGGACCTACACACCAAATTTCGTTAATTTTGGTTCATGGTAACTGAGAAAAGTGCTCAGTACGGCGGACGAGCAGAAATTTTTTTATTGCATTTTCGGATTCTACATACCTTGAAACTTAAAAAGTTAAATTTTGTTTTTTTCACGCTCGATTCCAAAGGTTCATTATTGAAAATAATAAAACAAAAAAGACGAGATGATCGTTTCGTTGGAAAATATGGATGTCAGGGATAATTTGAGGGGGTTCAACGACTGCTGCACTAAGGGGGCCAACGATAAAAAGGGGGGAGGGTGTCAAATACTGCCGCATCGAACTTTTTTTCAGATTTCTCAATTTTAAAAATATCACTTCATTCGCAATATTACACGGAGCCGCGTTTTGAAAACTAAATGAAATATGATCAGACGCTGGTCGGTGGTGAAGTCAAAATTGAAACTTCAAAAAATGAGGGTCAACGACCCCCACGTGCGCCCTATTCGAATTTCGAAGGATAATTTTAAGATAGCGGCAGAAGTGGACTAATTATTTCACGTCCTGGCGGAATTGGCAAAGCGTGACTGAACTGTAGTATACCTTGGCCAAACCGAGCCAACAAGGGCGAATTGATCAAAATCAACATTTTCGCATTTAGCCGGGCTGACCTATAGGGAGTAGAAACATAAGTTAGTACATTTTGTAATAGTTCATTCTAGTGTTTTTTCCACAATTTTTTTCACTACTTATGATGAAATGAATGACTGCTCACTCGTACTTATCGTCCTGTCGTTGTTACCAGACATACAGCCATGACAAAGACATTCCTTCGTGTGAACCTCCATAGTTTTTTGTACAATAAGGTAAATTAATATCTAAGAAAAACATAGTTATTGAAAAAATAGTATATTTCCACTAATACAGGAAAAAACGCAAAAAACACTGTTATACCAATTTCGGTGATCAAATCATCGTCAGTAACAAACAATAACTGAAGGCACATTGGAGAGGTGACCTTATAAATAGTCAAAAAGTGCAATGTGGTCGATTGGGATAGGTTGTGAAGAAGAATGGTGAAGGGAACAAAGGAAGGGGGGTCGATTCTGATTGGCCCAGGAAGAGAATGCCAAAAAGTGAAAGGAACATAAGGTGAAGGGTTGTGGGGAGAGGGGTGGAACCAAGCTGTTACAGAAATGAATGCAATAATGGAGAAAAACTTAAAGGAATTACATCATTCAAAGATTTACCCAACCTATCACTCTTAATCATTTCGAATCTCTCAATCTCTCATCTCTTAATAATTCAAAATCGAACGGTTTGTTTTAAAAAGCTGTACCACCAATAATTCGGTTGATATATGACGCTGTTCTAGTCGTACTTGAGGAAATTGATACAAGCGCCCACCAGAGTAATTTCAGTATTACCTATAGGAACGGTTTTTACAAGCATACTCGCCATCATCATACTCACCGTCATTGCTATCACTTAATTAAATTTGATAGTGAGTCAGAATTTAAGAGTTACAAACGCGCCAAACGCGCGTTTCTGTACCTATTGCTAGTTGGTAAAAAAAGGTTTCATGTGACTAATGATTACCTATATGATTGGATTTGCATCAACATTTTGACAAGTCTTGGAAAATCGTGAAGCAAAAACCACGTATCACTTGTATTGAATGTCTTGCGCTTGTTTTTTGTGTTTGTCACTTGCATTTTTCATTTCAGACCACGTTGCGCATTTAATTCGAAATACTCTTCAGAGTCGAAACATGGAAGTTAGAACAAAGAAACTGTTTACATCTGGTAATATCATCATGGAATATAGACCCAGGAGTGGAGATACGCCAGATTCAGGTTGACTTTACATTATATATATGCTTCGATAAGGCCTTGAGACAATTCCTTGTCGTTTCACGGAGTCATAATAATTAATGGCATATGTGTTTATTAAATCACCAAACAAAACAGAAATTCTCCCTCAAGTGATAATTGTATAACTTGGGACGATCTGTGCACAGTGACGTCATCATACCTTTCCGATTTTATAGAAAAATAACTCAGCATGTCTGTCTTAAATTTGGCGATTCTACTGCAGCCAATGCGGTGATGAACCTTTCTAGGCACAACCTCTAGTGTCCAACGTGGTGATAAACCTTTCTGGATATTAGCTTCCTAATATCAAACATCTCCTTCTCAAACATCTCCTTTCCAACCTCACCTACCTCAATCTCACCATCACCACAGCGGTAACCCCGACGTTCTAGCCAAAAATGCAAGACGAACCACAGCTCTCCGCCAACGTCATGACCACCTCCATGGCCATCCCGCTCACACTGCCACCCTTATACACCCACGACCCCCCCCCCCCCCCCCCATCGACCGACCCCAAATTCGCTGCTCTACTAGAGGCATACCATCCTGAACCACGGCGCACATCCCACCTCTCCAAGGTTCAGCACTTCATTGAAACGACCGACCCGCCAATCTCCACCAAAGCCCGACGCCTTCACCCGCTACAACTTTCTCAAGAGAAGGCGCACTTCGACTCAACGCTGATCAAATTATCCGCCCTCCAGCTCTCCATAGGCCTTTTCACATAGTGCAGACACCCGATGGACAAATTCAGCCCTGCGGAGACTACTGACGACTGAACTCCCGTACTACACCCGATATGTACAACGTTCCCCACCTCCAAGGTTTCCTCCCACCTCCACGGCGCCACCATTTTCTCCACCCTCCACATCTCCCGGGCTTTCCATCATACAGACATCCATCCCCCCGACATACCAAAAACCACAATTATCACCCCCTTTGGTCTATTCGACTATATCAAGATGGGCTTTGGGCTCCCTAGCGTGGCGCAAACATGGCAGCAATATATGGACCAGATCCTCCATGGTCTTCCATTCATCTTCTGCTTCCTCGACGATGTTTTAGTAGCATCTACCACACTCGAACAACACTATGACCATCTCAGCCCAGTTCTCGACATTTTCTGTAGCGAGGGGCTCATGATCAACAAAGCGGAATGTGTGATAGCCCAACCCTTGGTTAAATGCCTAGGGCACCTCGTCACATCAACTGGCATCACTCCCCTCACTGACAAAGTCAACTTGCTTCGCCTATTTCCACGCCCACAAACCGTCATGGAACTCCAGCGGTTTTTGGGCATGTTGATTTTATCGTTGCCGCATCCGCCATGCTGCCCAACATCAGCAACCCCTAATAGCCGCCATTCCCCAAACTTCAAAGAAAAACGATTGCTTCAAGATCCAGTGTCCCCAACTCTCGACGCCCCCTTCACCGCTTCCAAATCCAACCTAGCCAATGCCGCTCTCCTTGCCCACTCCGCACAGAACACCACCCTCTCCATTACGACTGAAGCCACACCAGCAAATCGGCAATATCATCCATCCTCTTGGATGCTTCTCCAAAACACTCTCGGAAACACAAAAGAAGTACTCGACGTTCGACAGTGACCTTCTTGCCATCTACGAAGCCATTAAACACTTTCGTGACTTTGTAGAGGGCAGGTAGTTCTCTGTCATAACGGATCATAAACCCCTCACCCACGCCCTTCTTCAAATCCGTAAGTCAGCTTCCCCATGACGCCTCCGGCAGTTGGAATTCATCGCTCAATTTATGACGAATGTCCAATACACGCCGGGGGCGGACAGCTGTGTCGCTGACACACTTTCCCGACCATCCCCCACGCGGGTGGACGAACTGCTGCCTTTCCCCTACCCCCAGCACATTGGAGCGCATCAGCAACCCAACACCGACCCTGCCCTCACCAACTTCATCAAAGCCGACAAGCTCTGCCAACTGCAACCGCACGGTCAAGTCAGCCTAATTCCTCGACCTACTTCGATCCCTCTGCATCACTGAGCAACGAACAACAGTGTATCATCCCCAATCCAACTGCAAGGTAGAACAGTGGCATTCCATTCTTAAGCAGGCCATTTCAACTTCAAGCAATACCGCCGCATGGACAAAAGCCCTCCCATACATACTTTTGAGTCTCCGCACAGCCGCCTGACCTACCGATGGGATTAGCCCCGCTGAACGGACTTTTCAAGCCCCGTTGCGGCTACCCGCCGACATCTTCTTAAAGGACCCATAAATCAACAGAGATCAAGCGCAACCAACTCCAGTTACAGACACCTCTTACCCCACTACTCCTCTACCCAAATGTACCTGAAAGAGCCAGGTATACATAAGACTCTTCAACCCCTTTACTCCGGTCCCTTTCATGTCATCCGCACCTCATAAACAACCACTACGCTGTTGATTGACGGGAAACCCTACACCACCCCGCTCGCCCCCTGCAACCCGGCCACGTCCTCGCCGACTCCCCACCACATCAACCTCAAACGACAACTTCAGACCTTCACATTCTCTCCCTTGCCTCTGACCATGATGGCCTCCCTCAGCCCCATCTGCCATCTCCCGACCCTGACGTGGCCACCATCTTGCGCGACGTCCGGGTCCCGTCGCCCCTGTTGCTGCTCCGTCGCTTTCCCGGGCAGCCTTCACCTCCGCCATGGACGCCCCCACCGAGGAGTACTGGACTAGCTCCCTGGCCCAAGTGGTGTGGCAAGTGTCCCGGTGGGCCATCATCCACGATTATCACCTCGCAAAGGACACCTGGACGTACCTTACACGTACCTTACACTCCTGCCGATCTGGCCATGCCTCCACCCGCCACGACTGCACAGCCGCCGGGGATGTCCCCTGCTTCATCCACCAGGAAGACAACCTTCTTGGCAGTACCAGCATACCGCCCCGCTCCACTCCATCACAGCGGGGCCTCTGGCACGCTGTTTGAGTACTCCCGCACGGAACTCAGCCAGGAATGTCTGGATGCCCCAATCGACAATCACCACTGACCTGCACCAACTTCGCCTCGCACCACTGATATCGATCATCATTCACTATGTACATGCCTTTATACGTATCACTATTGTAAAAACTTTTCGCCTAGTTTCAAGTCCTCTGCTTTCAGCACCAACTTTTTTTGCTCGCCTTCAGTGCCCTGTGTTTCTTTTAAACACTTAGTTTTAGCTTTATTGGTCCAATCTAGGGGGACTTCTGTCGTGGCACCCTTAAAATATACCACTCCAAATTGTACGTATAAGATTGCTACCAATAAAGACAAGGAAAAGGCGAGCTGCGTGATGCAAGGGACACAGCCAGGTAGCTCTCCCTCCAACGATCCCTCAACGGCTTTCAACGGCCGTCGGTCGACTGGGGGAGGGTAGAGGCGCCCGCCTTGCCCAGCTCGCTGTTCTACCGATCTCACTCGAACCAGAGCCTTCTCTCTCTCTCTTACCTTACCCTTCTCCTCAACCTCTTTCTCCTAAAATCCCAACGTGGTGATAAACCTTTCTGGCGCAAGCCAAAGTGGTGATAAACCTTTCTGGCCGAGCCAATGTGGTGATAAACCTTTCTGGATATTAGCTTCCTAATACCCTACATCTCCTTCTCAGACCTCATTTTTCCAACCTCACCTACCTCAATCTCACCATTATCACAGGTGCGATATCCTCTCAATCTCTATTTTCAAACAAAAACAGACTGTTAGGTAGTAATGCATGCATTACAGGGGACGCTGTTTTGGCGGTGTACTGTTCAATTACACGGTGTATTTATAAATCGTATGGTGCACATACCATTTGATGACAAAACGAATTTTATGGCATGGACATCGCCATTTTTGGATGAGTGAATTGTTCAATCACGCAACGTGAATACTTTTCCATTACCCCCAGTCCTAAAGGGAATTTCGAAATTCCGGTGATGTAGTGCACAACTAGACCCAAAACCGAGTCAAATAAAAAATAACCAGGCAAATCGGTTGAGAATTGTGGCCTGGGCGTCGGATAGAAAATTTGTATCGTGCGCGCACACAAGCACACACACACACAAACACACAAGCATAGATCAATGGTTTTTGTTTTTCAGCGGATTCAATTTTAGAATGGTCAGAAACGGATTTGTAGTTGGTTATTTTTTCTTTTCATTGAGTGTTGACCCCCTTCCAACCGAAATAGAAAACAATAGGGTCGCCTCCGACTATAAAGGGCGTCCCTAAAAAACGTGGGTATGGTTCATCCTGAAATCCAGAAAAAAAAACAATACATATTCTTCATATGCGTATTCCTACCGTCACCATCGGCACTAGTGGTGGCACCGGTCATTGCGAGTTTTAGATGTTTCTCAGGCATGTAGGGGTCACACTCCCAATCGCCAGAAGAGGAAAAAATCGTTAGCCGTAAGGTCCGGAAGTTTTTCGTTGTAAAGGTGCCATTGCAGGCTGTCTGGCCCATCAGGTCTCCAAAATGTACAGCAAATTTTAACGGCTCAAAGAGTCGACCTTCAACATTTCTAGTTGTGGGTAACAGTACATTTCTTAGGTACATAGGTATAGAAAGTTTTGAATAAAATATTTTTCGAATGAAAAATATTTGTTTATTTAACATTAGGTATCAGAAAACTTGATAGGGCTTTATACATTAATAGGGGCAGGTACATCATAGCGTGAAGGTATGAGGTATCTAAATATTTGACATTTATAAACTGGGGAAATGTACATACTTGAGTAGAGGTGAAGTTGTCAATCAGCGCAAAATGATCTTCGACACAACTTGAGATCGATTTTCCCGCATGTCATAGTATGAATATGGGGTGATAACAAGGAGTTGCTAGTACGAATATATCATAAAATGGCTGGTCCAAATCATTCAGAGACCTAACATATGCGTAAATATTTCGAGTTTCATAACGTGAGGCTTGTAGTTACAAGTAATTGTGTAACTGCTGGATAGACCGACTTGTGTACAGTTCTGAAACAGGGTTCCTACAAGTACAATATATTAACTGGTGTGTTTTATTGAGTAGAAAAAGCTGTTGTGAATCCCGGCGTTATTCAAGAGGATAACGAAGGAAAACTTCCGAATGCTGCCCCTGAAACACCCAGCTCGATCGATCCTGAGGACAATATTTCAAATGGTGAGCAATTCTCAAGGGTTGTTACTGTTGGTGGTTGAGTTTTATACTGAGTTATTTCTGACAAAAGAGGGTTAGAGGAATGTGCCTCCAGGCACTGAATGGTAATTATCCTGTGCCAGAAGGCAAACCGCCTCAACCTCCTTTGAGTAGGTAATGAACAAAAATGAACAATAAAAAATAATTATGCTTGCAAATAGAATCATGAGCTTCAACGAGAGAACAGTGAAAAAATCCGAAGTTCTTTTAAATAAGTGATACATCAACTATGATTAATTATGACTTTAATACATTAATCATGATATTTATCATAACGAAGCGGCCCTTGAGAGGTAGATAAGTCCATTATAGTGACCAGAAAACTTCAAATTATTATGGATATAATGGATAAATGGTAATGCAGTGGAGGTGAAAAAATGTGGCAGTAGCGGGGCTCGAACCTCTAACCTTCTGCCTACGCGCAGAGCTGTGATGATAATGTAACTGGCTCTACACATTGCATACATCTCCACAGTCCTACTGTTTCACCCTTCCTCATTTATAAGGTAGGTACTTATCTGGCTGGTGTCATGACATGTGTAACGGTGGGGTGAACTTTACCGAATAGCTCTTACTCCTCTTAGTGCCACTTGACACCCATGTTGTATTTCATTTACTCCATGAAGGGTGAATTTGAACGACAGTGTGTAGTTCATTTGAATTGAATACAGGCCCTTTCATCGAATGAATTAATGCATCTTTACTGACACATTTTAGAGGATAATAGTTATAAATAATTTACAATAGAAAAAGTAAAATAATAACATACCTAATAATTTCCTTCTTCCTTTTCACTGATTTCAGATCCTCTTGCGGTTTTGCTCATAAATACTCTTGACGATAAAAACGTGAAGTTTTACATGATGAAACAGAGACCATCTGGTAATATCATCATTGATTATGGATTCGATGATGAAGACGAGTCATCAGGTTCAGGTTGAATTTCACATTATAACCTGTATTGATAATAGCATTTTTTTACGTAACTATTTTATTTCTTTCAATTTATTTTGGCTAAAGTCTTACTTAACTGTAATATAATTATTATTTTATCATATAAATATTGAGCAAAACGGTTAATTTTGTTTAATGTTACCAACAAAAGTGAGAGTGGTCATCAATTATCCATATCAGCTGAAGCTATTTGTTATAGGCACAATATGTACACTACATGGTGTTTCAGGAATGTTTTCAAGAGGATGCCCCTCTTTCTCATCTGTTCCTTTAGAAAATTACCTATTGCGATAATACCCAGAATTCTAGATATTAAGTAATTATATTCAATTATACTGAATAGTATGTACCTACCTACCTATACCACATATTCAAATAGCCCCTGGAATATGATCCGAACTAAACTAAAAATCTACTATAAGGTGTAGAAAGTAAATATTGATCAAGATAGAACAAATTCAAGCTCGACTCTCACCTAGGTCTATCCAAAGATCTGGAGAAAAAAGGATTGGAAAAAAAAATTAATTATAGTTAAGACTGTAGGGTCTCGGAGCTCCCACTGCTCCCCACTGTTCTTGGGAGTTAGTATTCAAAAAACGCTGCAAAGTCCTTGTCACATGGGTTTATTATTCTATTGGACATACCTATAGAAATGCTGGCTGTTCATTTATTGTTTCTTTCGTGCGCAGTAATCGAAATAGCTATTTCTGATGGTTTCCATTAATTTTGGCTCTTGAAACACAAATTAGGTACGCTCTTTTTTTCTTCTTTTTTTCTTAACTATCTTTGATCATTGGTAGTGCCATTTAATCGTCTTGATCTACGTGTTGACACTTTTTCCAGTGTTATTGTACAAACTGATGGTGATTACAGACGATTTCCCTGGTTTTTCACTAATAAAAAATCAATTTTGGGAGCTGAACATTAGGTAGAACTCAATTTTCCAGTCTTTGGCCAAAATAGACTTAATATTCGGTTTTCTCGTCCCCAAAAACATGGAAAACGATATCTCAGAAGCTCATGTTACCAACATGTTGCTAAAACGCAAAAAGTACCTATTTTTACACACATTTTCACTCATAACACCCCTGGGTATATTCCGATCGGGCTGAAAAGTTTCGGGACACAACTAGGGCCCAAATGGAGCATGTGTGCGAAAGAACGAATTTTTTAGACCGAAAATGAAGCCTGTAGACGTGATACGGCGGACGGCGGACGGCGTACGGCGGACGGCGTACGGCGTACGGCGGACGGCGTACGGCGGACGGCGGACGGACATTGCATTTTTGGAATCTACGCACCTTGAAACGGGAAAGAAAAAAGTTTGAGGGGGTGTTATAAAAATTTTTTGCTGAGCGAATACATAGGTGTATTATTCACAGAATAATAAACCAAAATCGCTCAAAGGCTGTGTTTCGGGAAATTTGTACGATCATCCTGTACTTTTTATGCCAAGTGAAATTCGAAATAGGATTCATCGTCCTAAAAAGTTCCAGTCATGCAATGACCAAATGTGCAAATTTCCAAATTTGGCGACGACTGTTGGCGAGTTTTCAAAGCGATTTTTGACCCCCACAAACTGAAATTTGACCACATTGTTGTACTTGTGAAAGGCACATCCTATTAAAAAGAAATTAGGAAATAGAATCTAGATTCGCTTATTTTCATTGAAAATTCACTAAAAGGGCGAAAACATTTAAGGTTTTTTCGAATGTGCTCATTCATTAGCACTTCCGAAATGTCGTTTACATTACACTTGTTGATGTTGAGGTGTGGTTAGAAGTTTATTACCTACATAACTTCTTAGTTGTAGGATTGCAAAACTTCGAGATAATTTCGAAATTTATGAAGTATCTAGTAGTAACTAATTTCACGAATTATACGAAGAAAGGAAGGTAGGATAACTACGTCGACTTGAACCCCATCACAGATTACGAAGGTTCGTTTTTTCAAACTCAATTTTATTGTTCACATTGAAGAACTAGCAGTAGGTAACTTCAACTGAACTATTTTTCAACTGAATTTTATCATGTACCTATGTTGTTGAATGGCAACAAGAAGAAAAAAAAATCTTTTTCGAATTCCATTTGTCAAACATAATTCGAAACGATACGAACAAAGTTACCGATATTTGGTAGGTACCGCTTGCGTGCATGCGATCTCAGTTTGACCTGCGATCGACGCGACACGTTGTCTGGACTTCAGCGTTGGAAAATCTACAAACCGAGGTGTTACTCGGCAAAAAATGGAACAAAAAATTTGTTACGTACCCAATACCTACTCTTCTGGTATTCAAAACATTTTTGATTTCCCCCTCCCCCTCCTTCCACCCCAAATTTTACTTTGCGTAAAACTACTCCTGTTTTAATTTTGTATGGTATCAAGTTGGGAAAACATTGGCCGAAAATTAATTTTCAGAAAATTTTAGGCGGAGGAGGAAGATGCCGAAAACTTCGAAAATTCGCTCTTATAGCCATGCTGCATGACTGTGGTTTTTTTTCTAAATACGTAGTAGGTAGGCGAGTTTGACTAAATTAACGATATATCGGAGTCAAACTATCGATACACCTCGTCCATACTCATGTAGTTGTGCCAATCTTGAGGAGCACACCTCAGTTCTTCCAAGAGGTTAACGTGGCTGAAAGTTGCTCTTCCCAACAGCCACTCTTTCGCCCACAATGATCTCCTCTTTTTCGTGCGCGCTGTTTTTGCTGCTTCACTCCGGATGAGGTAATATAAATAACTTAAATGGTTAATATCCATACTCGTGTCCAAACTGAACAACATTTTTAAAGAAGAAGAGAAAGAAAGCAACACGACTGAACGACTGATTGGTGAAGATGGGTGTGTTTGAAGGTTGGTTTGAAAGTGTGGATACGACTTCAAAACTTCAAACATGTTTGAAGAAAATGTTTGCCAAACCATGTTTGAAGAAAATGTTTGCCAAACCATGTTTGTCAAACATGTTTGATCGTGTGTAGGGGCCTTTATGGTCCAACCGCCCGAGTCGAGGGGAAGAGACTGCCCGAGTCAAATTCAAGGGAAGCCTCTGCAGGGGTGATAATTTGACTACATTTTTATAACTCGACCATCGGGATCACGTTTCGGGTAGATCGCAGTACCCCATGAAAATCCCCTCCGCACTCTACACCATTCCGCATTCTTCTACACACTTTTCTTGTTCCGGAAGCAAGCCTTTTGGTTTATTATTCTGTGAATAATACACCTATGTATTCGCTCAGCAAAAAATTTTTATAACACCCCCTCAAAATTTTTTCTTTTCCGTTTCAATGTGCGTAGATTCCAAAAATACAATATCCGTCCGCCGTATCACTTGTACCGGCTTCATTTTCGGTCTAAAAAATTCGTTCTTTCGCACACAGGCTCCATTTTGGGCCCTAGTTGTGTCCCGAAACTTCATCCCGATCGGAATGTACCCAGGGGTGTTATGAGTGAAAATGTGTATAAAAATAGGTACTTTTTGTGTTTTAGTAACATGTTAGTAAAATGAGCTTTTGAGGTATCGTTTTCCATGTTTTTGGGGACGAGAAGACCGAATATGAAGTCGATTTTGACCAAAGAGTGGAAAATTGATGTTCTACCAGATGCTCAGCCCCCGAAATTGATTTTTTTTGGGTCAAAAACCTAGGAAATCGTTTAAAATCACCGTCAATTTGTAGAATAACACTAGAAAAAGTTTCAACAGGTGGATCAAGACGATTAAATGGTACTATCAATGATCAAAGATAATTTGAAAAAAAAGGAGCGTATACCAAATTCGTGTTTTGGGGGCCGAAATTGGTGAAACCACCAGAAATAGCTATTTCAATTATTTTACATGAAAGAAACAATAAATAAACAGCAAGCATTTCTGTGGACCAATAAAATAATAGAATAATAAACCCATGTGACAAGGATTTTGCAGCGTTTTTTTTTTCAAATTATCTTTGATCATTGGAAGTGCCATTTAATCGTCTTGATCCACGTGTTGACACTTTTTCTAGTGTTATGATACAAATTGATGGTGATTTCAGACGATTTTCCAGGTTTTTGCCTCATAAAAAATCAATTTTGGCAGCTGAACCTTTGGTAGAACCTCAATTTTCCACATTTTGGTCAAAATCGACTTCATATTCGGTCTTCTCGTCGCAAAAAACATGGAAAACGATACCTCAAAAGCTCATGTTGCCAACATGTTGCTAAAACGCAAAAAGTACCTATTTTTACACACATTTTCACTCATAACACCCCTGGGTATATTCCGATCGGACTGAAAAGTTTCGGGACACAACTAGGGCCCAAATGGAGCATGTGTGCGAAAGAACGACTTTTCTAGACCGAAAATGAAGCCGGTACACTTGATACGGCGGACGGTGTACGGACATTGCATTTTTGGAATCTACGCACCTTGAAACGGAAAAGAAAAATTTTTGAGGGGGTGTTATAAAAGCTTTTTCCAGACCGAATACATAGGTGTATTATTCCCAGAATAATAAATCAAAATGGGTGTAAAAATAGGGGTTTTCGAGGGATTTTGAGGTTTTAGTGAACATGAGCTTGTGTGGTATCGTTTTCCATGTTTCTTGGGACGAGAAGACCAAATATGAAGTTGATTTTGACCAAAGAGTGAAAACGCACTACGCGCTTGTACTATTCTATACATATTATGTAGATCGCAGACCCTCCGTAGGTTGGTACCTAACCCCGTACTCGTTACTAGGTACCTACCTAAATCTCGAGTTAAATGTTGCTAAAATAATTCTGCCGATGACAAACAGTACCTAACAAAAAGAAACACACATAACGAAGTTCTGAAAAGAAATTGTTGATGAGGAGTGAAAAAAGTTGCAAAAGTACCTACCAACAAACTCCAGCCCCTTCTACGTAGATGGTATAATGAACCGTTGTGTAATAATTTACCGTTGAGTAATGATTTACCGTAGTAATAATTTACCCATCAATAATACTTCAACGTTTGTTCAAGTTTCACTACCTACCAACAAACTCCAAAAGAGCCATCATTTTTCAAATGAAATAATATCACAGAACAACCAACTCGACTTCATACTCCGCCAATATAATCAGGTGATCCCTAGCAATGATTCTATCTCCGCCAAATTTCCTATTGTGGGCGCGTCTCTGGTTACGAGATTTGGTTTGAATTGTATACAATTTCATTCACACTGGAGTCGAAAATGCCTGTCGGTGCAAACTTCGGGGCCTTACTGTGAACGAACGGCTGGACGTACGACGCTCCGGATGGTCTTAAAAAACTCGCAAGTTCAAGAACTATTTAAAACCGTAAAAATATTCACGTTAAAAAATGGTGTAGGCGTTTTGAAAATTTCAACCCCTATTTTGAACCCCTTAGAGATGACTCACAGTAACGTCGAGCTTCGAGGACCAACTAGACGCCGAACGGAACCTATAACCCGAATTTCATCAATTTTTTTTCATGGTAACTAAGAAAAGTGGCCCGTACGGCGTACGGCGGACAGACAGAAATGTTTTTATTGCAGTTTTGGATTCTACATACCTTGAAACGTAAACCATCAAATTTTGAGGGGGGGTAAGAATTTTTTTTTTCATGCTCGATTCCAATGGTTCATTATTGAAAATAATAAACCAAAATGGAGGTTGTAACGAAGGTTCTACTCCAAAAATTCATTTTGTATGAGTCAAAAACCTGGAAAATTGTCTGAAATCACCATAAATTTGTATAATAACACTACAAGTAGTATTAGCTGGTGAATCAAGACAATTAAATGGCACTACCATAATTGATCAAAGATAATCTGTCAAAAATAGGAGCCTAATTCGTGTTTTTGGGGGCCAAAATTTGTGGAAACCATAAAAAATTGCTATTTCAAATATTGCACATGAAAGAAACAATAAAAATGTATTTCCAGCATTTCTGTAGGTATGTCCAATAAAATAATAAACCCATGTGACAAGGACTTTGCAGCGTTTTAGCGAATTTTCAAAGAAAATGAAGCTATTGCAATGGCTTCGAAATTTAAATAATATAAATTTTTGGAAATTTTCTTCATAGAAATCCGTTTCAGACCATTCTAAAACGATTCCTGAAATTTAACACTTTTTTATATGTATATATATATATATTTATTTATATATGTGTCACTCCAGACGATAACTCTCGATAGAATTGAGATAAACAGCTCAAATTTGCACAAAAAATCTATCTTGGCAATCGAAAGGCTAAGTTCGAAGATGGGCGAAATTGGCCTACTCTAAGGAGGGTTTTGGCGCATTTAAAGTGCGCAAAAATTACCCAAAAATCCCCAAAATGTTATTTTCCAACAAGTGACCCCTCATTTTAAAGGTTTTTGCACGCTGAACACGATGGTGGAATCGGATTTTAGATATCTTGATCCGTTCTCATATTAGAGCATTTAAAGTGCGCAAAAATTACCTAAAAATCCCCAAAATGTTATTTTCTAACAAGTGACCCCTCATTTTAAAGGTTTTTGCACGCTGAACACGATGGTGGAATCGGATTTTAGATATCTTGATCCGTTCTCAAATTAGAGCATTTAAAGTGCGCAAAAATTACCCAAAAATCCCCAAAATGTTATTTTCCAACAAGTGACCCCTCATTTTAAAGGTTTTTGCACGCTGAACACGATGGTGAAATCGGATTTTAGATATCTAAATCCGTTCTTAAATTAGAGCATTTAAAGTGCGCAAAAATTACCCAAAACTAGGATAATCTTTAAACTCTTACCCCCACCCCCTTAGAGTGGTCAGATTGAAAAATGTGAGAAGTATTAATTGAAGACGAGAGTTCGAAGCAAAAAAGGGGGAGGCAAACGATTAGTACAACTCCTTGAATTTACCCACAGCGATCAAATAAATAAGCACTTAGTACAATTACGTAATAAACAAACGGTAGAATCAGGATGGACAAAACGTACAAATTAAAATAAATACGAAGAGAATATACATAGAAAACCAAATTTTAGACCGAAGTTTTCCTTTATTCAAAACCATAGCCATTAATTCGAATATTTCTTTGAAAATTCGCTCATTAAGTCATGCTGCATGACTGATTTTTTTTCTTTTAGTAACACAACACACGTTTCGTCGTAAAAAAAAACGCTGGAAATTATTACACAACGGTTTATTATTTACCTGTATAGCGTAGTTCAGGGTAGATCACTGTTTTCTGTGGTCAGTACCCTCGATCTAAATCTCTATTCTCTATCTAAAATAAGGGAAGCAATCATGATGCGATGATTGGTTTCATGGTTAATTGGTCCCCGACCCATTGTCTAAATAACGAAATAACTTTTAAAAAACCGTCTATATAATATGCCAATGGCATGCGCACCATGCCAATTAGACAATTCGAAATGAATTTCAAATGAAAGTCCAATTCAGATTGATAGTATACCAATTTTCACAATTCTAAGTGAATTCCTAAGTGCACTTACAATTACAATCCTAAGTGCAATCTTAGAGGATTACAATTACAATCCTAAGTGAATTAAAGTGCAATTGAAATTGTAATCCAATTGCAATTTCATTATTTTATTAACATATAGTAAAACTCAAATATCAGAGGTGAGGGTAAATAAACGAAATTGTTTGACTATCACTTTTGGTTTATTATTCTGTGAATAATACACCTATGTATTCGCTCAGCAAAAAATTTTTATAACACCCCCTCAAAATTTTTTCTTTTCCGTTTCAAGGTGCGTAGATTCAAAAAATGCAATGTCCGTCCGCCGTACGCCGTCCGCCGTCCGCCGTATCACGTGTACAGGCTTCATTTTTGGTCTAAAAAATTCGTTCTTTCGCACACATGCTCCATTTGGGCCCTAGTTGTGTCCCGAAACTTTTCAGCCCGATCGGAATATACCCAGGGGTGTTATGAGTGAAAATGTGTGTAAAAATAGGTACTTTTTGCGTTTTAGCAACATGTTAGTAAAATGAGCTTTTGAGGTATCGTTTTTCAAGTTTTTGGGGACGAGAAGACCGAATATGAAGTCGATTTTGACCAAAGACGCGGAAATTGAGGTTTTATCATTGGCTCAGCTCCCAAAATTGGTTTTTTTTAGTCAAAAACCTGGAAAACTGTCTGAAATCACCATCAATGTGTATACTAACATTAGAAAAAGTGTAAACAGCTGAATCAAGACCATTAAATCGCACTACCAATGATCAAATATGATCTGGGGGGGAAAAAAAGTGTAGGTACCTATTTCATGTTTTGGGGGCCAAAATTGGTGGAAATCATCAGGAATAGCTAATTCAATCATTCCACATGAAAGAAACAATACATTTAACAGCCAACAAGAATCTCTAGAACTCCAATAGAATAATAAACCCATGTGACAAGGACTTTGCAGCGTTTTTAGTTTTTATTCAGAGAATATACTTCATCATAGGGATGTGGCGTTCAGCACTGAACGGATCTTTCAGTTGAACGTATCCCAACTGAACGGGTTCCCAAAGAGTTGCCGTTCACCAGTTCATGAACCCCCTCTTGTGACGTCCTCACTCCTCGTACCTTCATCCCATCCCACTCCTTCTCCGTTCTCCTTGTCACCACCCGTTCTCAACTCCTTTACCCTTCCCCTCACTACTCCTCTCTTTCGCCCCTTCCCTTATCCCTTGAGCTGAGAGTTGACTGACCAGTTCATCAACTCCTTCCCTTCCCTTCTTCACTCTTCACGTTCTCTTCACCCCTCCCTACACCCCTTACCGTTCACATCACCCTCCCATCACCGGTAGGGTGGGGAGGGGGGGTAGAAATCTTGGCGGATTCTACCTGAACGGGCTTTGGAGGGTCAAACTTGAGAGTGAAGAACTGAAGAACGGTGAACGGATCCCAAAGAACTGATCCCAGAAAAGAGTGAACTGGTGGGAGTTAACTCCCGGAATTGAACGGATCTTACACATCCCTACTTCATCAACTCTATCATTCGTACTGCGTGGAACCAAAACTGCTCAGCTCCTTAAAAGACAGAATAGGTAGAAGGGGTGGTTTCGTTATGGTCTCGCATCATGACGACAAGTGCGATCGCAAGGACGTTTGACTAACTATACATAAATAGGGGAACCGCCAAGATAGATTATACATTTAAATATGCATTTCCCGATACGGGTAGGCTGAAGTTTTACGGTCCCACGTAAAAATAAAACAGGTTGACACCACAATGAATAGGGGTTACATTGAATAATCAGGAGCCTAACATGGCTACATTAGTCCTACCTAAAAGGAGCTGTTCCCTATATATTAATTACATTTGTAAAACTTTAGCATGAAGTTAAATTTTGTCAAGGCAAAAAAAAACATGCCAGTGTACGCTCATGACCTTCCATATTGACGTTTCGCAACAGAATCGTGAAACGCCAATGTCATGTAAAACAAACCTTGAATTAGGCAATTTACGAAAAAAAATTTTAGATAAACCTGTAGTTTGGTTTTTTTTTTTCATATTTATTATTTACAATTATTTGCATAATTATCCATACAAGCCGGGTCGTTATCATGTTTGGTCAATCATCATTGTCGAACATCATTTGTCTCGTTTTCCTGAAACTTTTAGAAAAGTTAATAGTGGCACAATGAATAACATGGAGATGGGGCGCTCGAAGATCGCTTGCTCACGAAAATATTTTTTTGGTCAAGGGTGAAAAACTAAACCCCTTGACTGATACAATTATTCGACTTTGGAACGGTGTTTTAAACTACCTGAGCAGCGATGACATCTGGACCACTGAACCTGAGGGGGGATAATGGAATCTACGAAGCATAAGAGGAAGTCGGTGCGATACAAAAGGTGTTCCCAGAACGAAGACTGGGTTTTACGACTTTGTTCACCGCAGCGAAAGGCGCAGTAGTACTGTCACACCAGACAACCTGATTTACTTAGAAGTTCCAAATGCGTATGAAGTAATGTTGCGAGAGTTTAGAAACAAAATAATTGTGTAAGGGCGTCGTTGAGTCGGGACTCGCCTGCAGCAGGTGCCGAAACGAACCGACCTTTGTTCCCTGTTTTGCCAAGAACCTTGTCCCCTGATGTGCCCTGTGATTCCCTCACCGGGACGGAAACTTTCTGAACCCCATTGCCCAAGTTTCGCAACATACGATATTTTCTTCAATCAAAAGACAAAATACATGATCGAACATTTTAGGAAATATATGAATGGACATGATGAAGTGATAGATTATGTTGTAAGGATTGGTGGTGCGAACACCTCCTCCTTTTTTTTTTGACCAGTAGATTATTACCAGTAGTTCAAAATAGAAGCTTGTTTAACACAAACATTTTGAAGAAATGATTTTCTTGTAAAATCATGAATGATATTTTTAGACAAGACCATTGTGAAGTCAAAATCTAAAAATTAAGCAGAAGATACCGGCAGAAATCATCAGACTTGGGACATAGATAATTTGTTGAACTCTTCAACGAGGTCACCCTCAAGTAAATAGATGCGGCTATCAACGGGGCGTCCCCCAAGATAATATGCGGGGCTTTTGTTTCCCCTAGATAATTGTTGAACTCTTCAACGAGGTCTCCCTCTAGATAATTGTTGAACTCTTCAACGAGGTCTCCCTCTAGATAAACGCTGAACTCTTCAACGGGGTCTCCCCCCTGAGGTTTCACACATGGTCCCGACGAACGAGAACCTGGTTAACGGACGCATAGCCCATGTGATCACCACCGATCTGGAGCTGATGGTAGGCGAGAGTCCTCCACCAACTCGGAACACGGCCAACTATAGGCGTCATTCCGTACTCCGGAAGTACGGAACATACGTCAGAGTAGCTTTCCAAGGCCAGACTAGGGTGAGAGGATACCAGAGACCGAGTCATATGCGGGGACATCTGACAAGACCAAGCTCCCCGACACCATAATCAGCTCCTGTGGAAGGCCGGATTACGGTTCCCAGGCCGAAATCCAACCAAAAGCCAAAAGTCTGAATTCTGCACATGCCATCGGAACTCTTATGCAAAATTAGAAAAGTCATAACAAATTAGAAAACTAATTGGGTCCCTTTGGTTTCCCAATTAGGGACCAAAAAAAAATTGAGAAAAGAAAGCAAAAAAACCACAGTCATGCAGCATGGCTATAAGAGCGAATTTTCGAAGTTTTCGGCATCTTCCTCCTCCGCCTAAAATTTTCTGAAAATTAATTTTCGGCCAATGTTTTCCCAACTTGATACAAAATTAAAACAGGAGTAGTTTTACGCAAAGTAAAATTTGGGGTGGAAGGAGGGGGAGGGGGAAATCAAAAATGTTTTGAATACCAGAAGAGTTGTAGGTATTGGGTACGTAACAAATTTTTTGTTCCATTTTTTGCCGAGTAACACCTCGGTTTGTAGATTTTCCAACGCTGAACACGATGGTGAAGTCAGAATTGCGATATCCCATTCCGTTATCAGATTAGAGCAGACGAACCAGGAAGAACATCTCAAGAAATAACCACGTTCCTTCATCTTCAAAGTGCTCCAGTTTGAGAATGGAATGAGATATCGCAATTCTGATTTCACCATCGTGTTCAGCGTACAAAAACCTTTAAAATGAGGTGTCACTTGTCAGACTTTTTCATTTTGGGAATTTATGGGTAATTTTCCCCCCCTAAAACTCCCCAAAACTCCCCCTTAGGGTGACCCGATTCTGCCCATCTTCGAACTTAGCCTGTCGATTGCCAAGACAGATTTTTCGGGCAAATTTGAACTTTTTATCTCAATTCTTTCGAGAGTTATCGTCTGGAATGACACATACATATATAAATATTTGGTGTCTTTCGGCAGGGAATTCAGGATAGTCTGAAACGGATTTTGGTATAAAAATCTTTCGGAAATTCGAGTTTTAAAAATTTTGGACCGAGAACAATAGCTTCCTTTTCTTCGAAAATTCGCTAAAACGAATTTAGTCAGCTGAAGATTCGTCCTCGCTCTCACTTTCTTCATCAAGAAGTTGAGGTAATAAGGTCACATCCTGATTAATTTTCCTGATTCTATCATGTGAATATTTAACTTGTTTTCCAGTATTCAAATTTTCGATCATATATCTGTCGTTTGGCAAAATTTTTACAACCTTGTACAACCCCTTGTATTTTGGAGCCGTCTTCTGTGTAGATCTAGGCTCTATTTGTCTAACACAAAGGTCATCGAGTTGCAAAGCGTCTATTGGTGCTCCCTTACCTATAGAACGTCGTAATTCGTAGTCGCTGGCGTGATCTATCTTAATTTTTGCCTGTTTGCGAATTTCGGGTATATTGGAACGTAGTTGAGGGTGCAATTCCTCAGAAACGGTTAGCATACCGGGTATAATCGGTTTTCTGCCTGTGAGCAGTTCGATTGGGGATACGCCAGTGACTCGATTACTCGTTGAGTTAAGAACTAATTGAATCTGGGGAGTTAGTTGACGGATGGTTTGTCTTTTAATGCATTGTGCTGCAGTTACCAAGTTAGTTATGGATTTCATATACCTCTCGACTTGTGAATTGGCACGTGAAGCGCCTGTGGCGATCGCGTGTGTTTTGATGTTATTTTTAGCACAGTAATCCATAAACTGTCCTGCTGTAAAGCTAGTTCCCTGATCAAAAATGATACGAGACGGTGCGCCGAAAAACTGCACCAATTCTGCTAGGGCATTCACTGCAGCTTTTGCCGCAAGTGTACGTGTATGGTGTAATATGACATATTTTGTAAACGCGCAAATTATTACAATGTAGTAGTCCGCAGGCCCATCCGACCCGCTGAGACGACCTGTTATGTCAATGTGTACAGTATGGAATGGGACATCGACCTTTGGTATGGGATAAAGCTGTATCTGCCTTTTCCCTGACGGGTTTTTTACCAATTTACATGTTACACAGTTTTCTATGAACTTTTTGACGAATTTGTGCATATTCGGGAACCAAAACTTTTCCATGATTTTATCCATGGTTTTAGGGAGACCAAAATGCAAAATGGATTCGCGTACCGAGTTAGTAACTATCCATCGGTAATTTCGGGGGACAATTGGTGCTTTGCGGTTCTTTTTGTTGTATTGAAATTTTCTAAACAATATTCCTGCATTTATTTCGTAAGTTCCTGCCAAATCGGGTGATAATTCGTCTTTTTCAAGTTTTTCTATAATGAATTTAATTTCTGTGTCTTGTTGTTGCGCTAACTGCAACCATTCCCCTGTTAATTCGATTAAATTCATTTGTTTTTCAATTAGTTTATGGTGGGTCGTGTCTGTAATTCGTGTTAGATTAGACTCTATAACTTTATAGCTTTCTGAGGTGTGTGTGGGCGGAAATTCGTCCACTTGGGCTTCGAAAATATTTACTTCGGTAGGTATCCCAACTGGATACCTACTGAAAAAATCCACAGTCTGCATCTTGCCACCTGGACGGTATTGGATTGTAAACTCGAACATTTGTAAATATGCCCACCATCTATGGACTCTAGGATTTAATTGCTGCTTCACATACGAAGCTTGAAAGGATTTACAGTCAGTTACGAGAGTAAATTCATGATAGAGGAGAAAACATTCCCAATTTTTGAATGCTTTCACTGCTGCTAACGTTTCGAGTTCATAAGAATGATACTTAGCCTCTGCCGGAGTAGTTTTCCTACTAAAATAACCTACAACCTTCCTTTCTCCGTTAATGATATTAAACATGATCGATCCGTAACCGACCATGGATGCGTCTGTCCACACCTCTATAGGATGATCTGGTTGAAAAATGGTTAATACTTGATCTCCAGTAAATATTTTAATCAATTCCTGCCGAATTTGTTCATGCTCCGGTTTCCATTCAAACCTATTTTTAATACTGGTAAGATCATTGTCGTGAGTCCCTCCCGGGAACACTCCACTAGTAACTTTAAGCTCTCACCAACATTCTAATGTCAAACTTAGTTTCCGTCAATAAACAAGTGAGTGGGGAGACAGGCCACAGACAGAACCCAGGGTACACAACCTGGGGCCCCACCACCAACCCCTAACAGGGGGTTGGAGGGAGAGGCCTCCAGTTCCTATAAAACCCTGGATCCTGGGGCTTTAGCTTCATTCGACACTTCCTCTAACTAGCTCTCTCTCTCTTCTCTCCTCTACCTTGCTCCTCCTCCCAGATGATCGGTGGATTACCGCCGCCTGGGAAAACCTTCTCCTCTCTGTCTAGATGATCGGTGGACTACCGCCGCCTAGACAACACCTCCTCTCTCAAAAGAACCTAGATGTCGGTGGATTACCGCCGCCTGGGCAAATTCCTACACTCACCTCTATCTCCCCTTAAAAGGTCGTAGATGATCGGTGGATATCCGCCGCCTGCGCCTTTCCTCACGCCACCGTGATGAACAAATTCTAAATTCATCACAGTGGTGAACCCGACGTTCACACAACCTTCTCCCTCTTTTTCCCTTCTCATGTGTCAAAACCCAGTCTCAAGTTAAGTTCGGTCCAATTTCAAATTCAACCAGTCAAAGTGATAATTCAGTCAGTCCGTTTAAATTTCGCAATTTTGGCCCACCCTCAACCGCTCGGCGATCACACAGCTCTCACATCTCCGCTCAACCACACACATCTCCGCTCCCGAAATTGGCGAATTTCGATTTTGAAATTTTTAAATTTGAGTTTTCAAATTTCAGACCCCAGCTATGGACCCGAACTCGCCATCGCCCCCGCTCCTACGACCAGCCACGCTGCAGCCGCCCGCCGCTCCGACAACGGACGCAACGGCTGCACTCGCCAACCCGTTCGCCACCCTCTCACCACCTGGCTCCGCCGCATCAACCTCCACTGCCGCCGCCACCACGGCTGCGGCCGCAGCACACGCCGCCGCCGACGTCACGTGCACCTCCTCCGCCTAGCCGACACGGTGCACGACCTCGCCGCCGCCGCCAGCGTCGGCGAAATACGCAACCCCCGCACCACATCCCCTCCACGACAACACGCCTCGACGTCCCGCGGCGGGCCCCCCTCCTCGCCAAAACGGGGGGGACCACCTCCCTTCCCCCCCTGCCCGCATCAACTACACCACCGCCACCAAGGCCTCCTACACCTCCTATGCCGCCGCCACGGCCGCCAACCTCCCACCAGCAACTCGCTGCGCCACCAAACCCCTTCCCCGGACGCACAACGTTCCCCCACCCAGGAACGGCAACCCCTCCACCTCCCCCACGGCCGCGCCTCCCTGCGCCGCCACCAACCCCCGTCCCCGAACACACACCGTTCCCCCACCCAGGAACGGCAAAACCCCCACCTCCCCCACGGCCGCACCTCCCTGCGCCGCCACCAACCCCCGTCCCCGGACACACACCGTTCCCCCACCCAGGAACGGCACCCCCTCCACCTCCCCCACGACAGCGCCTCCCTGCGCCGCCCCCAAACAACACTGCCCCTCCTACGCCGCCACCACGGCCGCCAACCCTCCAACCGCGCCTAGCTGCGCCGCCAAACCCCTCACCCCACCACCAACCGTTCCCCCACCCAGGAACGGCCCCTCCACGCCCGCCACCAGGGCCACCAACCTGCCGGCCGCACCTTACGGCGCCGCCAAAACCCTCTCCCCACCAACTACCGCTACCCCACCTCCAGACAACCCCCCCACCGTTCCCCCACCCCGGAACGGCAAAATGTCAACCCGCGTCGCTTTCGCAGGGGACAAACCCCCACCGCCACCAACACCCCTCAACTCCGGCAACCCTGCTCCTGGCCTTCCGCCCCCATTTATGTTTGCCTTGGCCCTCAGCCCCTGTCACCTTGCGCCTTCAGCCCTTCTCACCTTCCGCCTTCAGCCCCACGAGTTTTAGTTTAGTCCTCATCTTTGGCCTTCAGCCCCACTTATGTTTGCTATAGCCCTCAGCTCCTGTCACCTTGCGCCTTCAGCTACACGAATCTTGGTTCGAACTGGGGGGACCTCTGTCGTGAGTCCCTCCCGGGAACACTCCACTAGTAACTTTAAGCTCTCACCAACATTCTAATGTCAAACTTAGTTTCCGTCAATAAACAAGTGAGTGGGGAGACAGGCCACAGAACCCAGGGTACACAACCTGGGGCCCCACCACCAACCCCTAACAGGGGGTTGGAGGGAGAGGCCTCCAGTTCCTATAAAACCCTGGATCCTGGAGCTTTAGCTTCATTCGACACTTCCTCTAACTAGCTCTCTCTCTCTTCTCTCCTCTACCTTGCTCCTCCTCCCAGATGATCGGTGGATTACCGCCGCCTGGGAAAACCTTCTCCTCTCTGTCTAGATGATCGGTGGACTACCGCCGCCTAGACAACACCTCCTCTCTCAAAAGAACCTAGATGTCGGTGGATTACCGCCGCCTGGGCAAATTCCTACACTCACCTCTATCTCCCCTTAAAAGGTCGTAGATGATCGGTGGATATCCGCCGCCTGCGCCTTTCCTCACGCCACCGTGATGAACAAATTCTAAATTCATCACAATCATATAATAAACATTTTTGCGCAAAATCCCTTACAAAATTCCTAAAATACGAGCATAAGCCCAAAAATGATCTGAGGGCAGTTTTGTCCTTTGGGGGCGGTAAATCAGTTAAAGCCTTAATCCTATCATTATGTGGGCGGATTTCGCCATTTTTAACTTCGTATCCTAAATAGATAACTGAAGTTTTAACAAACGAAAATTTGTCCGGGTTGAGAGAGAAACCAGCATCTGATAGGACTTTCAGTACATTTTCTAAACGAATAAGGGCTTCCTGTTTGGTATTGGCTATGATTAAAAGGTCATCTAAATAGGCTAGACAATAGGTATTGGTCAATTCTCCCAACGCATTCGGAATTGCTCTCTGATAGCAACACGGAGCGTTTCGGACCCCAAATGGCATCCGACAATACTGGTAGTGGCCATCGGGAGTTTGGAACGCTAGGATTTTACGAGTATCCTGATTCACATTAATTGCATAAAATCCAGATGCACAGTCTAAACTAGTAAAATATGACTGTCCTGCCAATCGGGCTATTTGGTCTTTAATTAACGGGATTGGGAATCTTTCTGGTACAGTATTACTATTTACTTCACGAAAATCTGTACACATTCTCATTTTTCCGTTTTTCTTCGGGACAAGCAAAACAAGTGAAGAATAAGGGCTGTTTGACTGTTCAATAATTCCTGCTTCCAACAATTCCTTACAATAATTGCGTACGGCCTCACGGTCGCGGGGGTGGAGCGGATATGGACGCCTATAAACAGTTTTTCTTGGATCTATTAATTCAATTTTAAATTCTGTGCTATTTACATGGCGCCTAGGTAATCCTCGTGTGAAGTTTTCCGAATAATTTTGTAATATGGATTTAAGTTTTGCTTGATCTTCGGGCATTGTTAGATCTGTATCGATATTTTCATACTCGGGATGAAAGACCTCTGATTCAAGGTCACCAGCTGTTGACCCTTGAATCACTCGAGGTTGGGTCCGTGGACCCTCCGTAGCGGAAATCGACTCCACCTGAAGGTCCACTAACGGTAAATTACATGGGATGGGCCAAGAACTCTTTTCGTCTTTCATGAGGTTACCGCTTTCTGCGGAATTTTCTACAAGAGGATTTTTATTAGTTTTCGATTTATTCTTCCGTTTCAAATAATTTTGCTTAGAGTCCTTATCTTTATTTTTATCTACTCTAGATACTTCGTAGCGATCGCACAGAATGCTAACAGAAATTCCTGTCGCCAAAATATCACGACCTAATAGGATGTCATTTTAGCGAATTTTCAAAGAAAATGAAGCTATTGCAATGGCTTCGAAATTTAAATAATATAAATTTTTGGAAATTTTCTTCATAGAAATCCGTTTCAGACCATTCTAAAACGATTCCTGAAATTTAAGACTTTTTTATATGTATATATATATTTATATATATATGTGTCACTCCAGACGATAACTCTCGATAGAATTGAGATAAACAGCTCAAATTTGCACAAAAAATCTATCTTGGCAATCGAAAGGCTAAGTTCGAAGATGGGCGAAATTGGCCTACTCTAAGGAGGGTTTTGGCGCATTTAAAGTGCGCAAAAATCCCCAAAATGTTATTTTCCAACAAGTGACCCCTCATTTTAAAGGTTTTTGCACGCTGAACACGATGGTGGAATCGGATTTTAGATATCTTGATCCGTTCTCAAATTAGAGCATTTAAAGTGCGCAAAAATTACCCAAAAATCCCCAAAATGTTATTTTCTAACAAGTGACCCCTCATTTTAAAGGTTTTTGCACGCTGAACACGATAGTGAAATCGGATTTTAGATATCTAAATCCGTTCTTAAATTAGAGCATTTAAAGTGCGCAAAAATTACCCAAAACTAGGATAATCTTTAAACTCTTACCCCCCCCCCCCCCCCACCCCCTTAGAGTGGTCAGATTGAAAAATGTGAGAAGTATTAATTGAAGACGAGAGTTCGAAGCAAAAAAGGGGGAGGCAAACGATTAGTACAACTCCTTGAATTTCCCATTTGACATATAATTGTTATGATACCTTCATAGATAGACAAGTACCGGCCCACGTATTACTAGAAGGAAGACGAAAGAAAAAATCTATTTCAAATTATTCAATTTAGGTACTAACAGTAGGAGGAAGAAGGTTAGGTAGGTATCTTATCAATTTATTATCAGTATCATACGAATATTTGATATTCAAAGGTAGGTAGGTACTTAACATGATAAAAATAATATCAATGAAGAAGGAAGGATCTACCTACCTAGTAGAGCAAATCTTGAACTGGTTTTAGATACCAGGCCTGAAATCGTAGTCAAGAGGAAAGGCCATTCAGAAGGAACAAGGAATCTACTCATAACAGTTTATAATTATTACGTAGGTAATTATATGAAATTAATACCTACGTACAAAATGATTGTGTAAAGAGTTCGTAGCAGTTAATAACAAATTATAACCACATGGATAAATTAGAAATCAAGGTAATAAAAAAATATTAGTAACAGGGGCATCTAGTAGGAATATACCTAATAATTATGTTCCAAAGCTACCAATAGGTACTGACCTTCTTTTGAAAAAATCACAATATTGGTAATTACCTACCGATCATGTGATTTTTTTTAACAATAAATTAACTAAATTTATGTATTATAAGGAACCTACTTAATACAATATTTTCCGTTGCCTACCTACTAGTTTTCTTGAGCTGACGGGAATTTAAAAAGGCATTCCTTCTTTGTGTTTCTGCATGGCGGCGGCATCCAAGCTTCCTTTTCTCTTTCATTCACTCGATCGCCTGATCCCGTTCTATGCAAACGCTTTCACTAGCCCGAAAAAACTCTATTACATCATACTTTTTTGTGTTTGAATTGTTCACATTGCAGTTCAAATTTGTAGATCAATCAAGAGAACCCACATGTTCTTCCAAGTGATCCTTCCAGAAACCACATCCTTCCTTCATAGTTTATTTCAAGATTGAGCCTGCATGAAAAACAACCTGCACTTGAAGCACTCATGATTTTCTATAACAACTCCTTTACCTACTGCACTCTCTTGAGTAGGTAAGTCAAAAGTCCTAACTACCCTATCCTACCTAATATGAACCCACAGCGATCAAATAAATAAGCACTTAGTACAATTACGTAATAAACAAACGGTAGAATCAGGATGGACAAAACGTACAAATTAAAATAAATACGAAGAGAATATACATAGAAAACCAAATTTTAGACCGAAGTTTTCCTTTATTCAAAACCATAGCCATTAATTCGAATATTTCTTTGAAAATTCGCTCATTAAGTCATGCTGCATGACTGGTTTTTTTTTTAATAACACCTTCTGGCACAATAAAAAACGTGACGGGAATATCGATATTATTTATGGAAATTAGAACCGAAATTTGATCTTCTACGGTTATTTTATTACCACCTATTCCCGTAAGATATACCGGATTTTTGAAATTTTGACCTGAAAAATATGTCAATAATTTTCGTTGTAGTAGAGAAACTTCGGATCCACTGTCAAATAAATATGGAAAATGTTTACCTTGGTGTGAAAGTTCACCTTTCGGATTCGTAGTGCAGATGGACACATGTTTTTCTGCCCTCTGTTGCTGAAAAACGACATTTGTGCCTGGCCGTTTAACACCGCTGTTTGGGTTTTCCCAGCAATGTGACCAGTTATGGTTTGGCTTCTTACAACGGGGACACCACTTTTTATTTTGCTGTTGCTGTTGAGCGTCCGATGTAGAGGGTTGAGATTTGTTCAAACCCTGGGTAGGCTGCTGCGGCCCTTTATCATCTTTCTTGAATCTTTTTGGGTACAAGTATGTTATAGCCCCGCCAATATCGATTGTATCGATTATCTCAAATACATCGATCCTTGTGGTATCGATGACGTGTATCAGACAAGACGGTGGGTGTACAAGAAGTTTAGTTCCCATTCCGCCGCTCGCATTGTCAAGCGATCTGGATGCTCGCTAGCGCTCGCATCTCAAAAAAGATAAAAAATCCCAGAAACTATCCCGTGAATGAGCAGGTTGTTTGGGACTTCTGAATAGATGGTACAAGTATGTTATAGTCACTCTTATTTTTTGGTGTCCTTACAATGGTCTTCCCGTATTCATTTTGAAAGTTGATATCGGCACCCGGGATGTAGGCATCGGGACGCCATATTGAGCCGTCATCGATACCACAAGGATCGATGTATTTGAGATAATCGATACAATCGATATTGGCGGGGCTATAACATACTTGTACCTCTTTTTGTGTAATCTTGAGAGTCTCGAGGTCCGTTATAGGGTCTCTTTTGGTCATAAGGCAGCTTCTGTCCTTGCCGTGGAAATCGACGGCTTGGAAAATTACCCTGCTGCTTTGGCTTTCCAGCCTTCACCGCTTTAATCTCCTTCATCAAGTTTACCTCAGTTATTTGGTCCTGTTGGTACGACCATTTGCAAATCTCTGGATCGTAGCGAGCTGCAAGCGCTGTTACCACGAGTAGGCCTGCTTCGTCAAGTGTCTTGCCTACGAAGGCGCTTCTGATCTCAACAAGTTGTTCGGAAACCATTGCTCCAACATCGCCATCCTTCACTTGTGATGTTATGGCCTGGTGAATCATCGCCGCTGCCGTGTCAATTTGGCAATATTTTTCCGTGAATAGTTCGTAGAATGTTTCCCACGTCAGCGATTCGTCTATAACATGGGATAACCACGTTGATGCCGTTGCTTGGAAGCTGTTGGTTAGCGCCATCGCCAGCTCCGAGGCGTTGTGAGGTCTTTGTGACGCTATCAATCGTGCAGTCTTGATCCATGATTTCGGGTCTGATTTTGCGGGGTTAAACTCCGGAAAAGCCAATTTTATGGGTATGGAAACGGGCACTTGTGGGACCTGAATCTTGTCAATCAGGGCCCCTACATGCTGTAGTAAATTATTGATTTGTGGTACCTCTAGAGTTGGGGGTGGTGCTTCGGCTCCTTGTGGCTGTACATCGCCTTGGGGGACGTCGTCCTCCACTGTCCAGTCGTCCTCCCGACTCGCCATCCTTCCTCGGGAAAAGTAGGAACCCGTAACGACGATATGCGTTGCACGACACTCAGGAAGTAAATCTCCAATAAAATAAAATAACGCGAATATGAAGTTTGAAACAATAACACTGAATAACAACAGATTTCAAAAAGTTAAAAATCAAAAAGTTAACAAAAATCAAAACCGAATAAAACTTCCTCTAAAACTAATAAATGAGCGTGAATTGTATAATCCCACTTCTGATATAGTAAAACTCAAATATCAGAGGTGAGGGTAAATAAACGAAATTGTTTGACTATCACTTTTTAGTTTTTATTCAGAGAATATACTTCATCAACTCTATCATTCGTACTGCGTGGAACCAAAACTGCTCAGCTCCTTAAAAGACAGAATAGGTAGAAGGGGTGGTTTCGTTATGGTCTCGCATCATGACGACAAGTGCGATCGCACGGACGTTTGACTAACTATACATAAATAGGGGAACCGCCAAGATAGATTATACATTTAAATATGCATTTCCCGATAAACACAACTTTGCCAATTTTGGCGAATGTGGAGTTGTGTTTATAGGATTAATGTGTTGGGAATTTAGATGGGGATGTTAGGTAGAGTGGTGAGCAGTGGCCAATTGCAATTGAAAATCTAAGTGAATTCCAATTGCAATTGAAAACAATGGTTCATTATTGAAAATAATAAACCAAAATTGATTGATTGCTCGATTGATTGAATAAATTGATTGATTGATTCAATCGAGCGCGTCCCTGGTGACGAGAGTGTATACAATTTCATTCACCCTGGTGTCGAAAATGCCTGTCGGTGCAAACTTCGGGGCCTTACTGTGGACGAACGGCTGGACGTACGGTGCTGCGGGTGGTCTTAAACAACTCCCAAGTTCGAGAACTATTTAAAACCGTAAAAAAATTCACGTAAAACAAAGGTATAGGCTTTCTGAAAATTTCAGCCCCTATTTTGAACCCCTTAGAGATGACTGACAGTAACGTCGAGCTTCGAGGATCAACTAGACCCCGAACGGAACCTATAACCCGAATTTCATCAATTTTTATTCATGGTAACTAAGCAAAGTGGCCCGTACGGCGTACGGCGGACAGACAGAAATATTTTTATTGCAGTTTTGGATTCTACATACCTTGAAACGTAAACCATCAAATTTTGAGGGGGGGGTAAGAATTTTTTTTTCATGCTCGATTCCAATGGTTCATTATTGAAAATAATAAACCAAAAAAAGATCTTTGTATATAATTGGTGGAGGAGCATACTGACGAGACACGACGATACTGAGTAGACAATTACTGGCGATACGGAAAGAAGAAGAACAGACAGATAAGAAAGGGGAAAGGCCGTGTTTTGAACTCTGAGATCACTCGGCTTCTGTGAGATCGCATATTGGGGGTCGAGGTACAAGTATGTTATAGCCCCGCCAATATCGATTGTATCGATTATCTCAAATACATCGATCCTTGTGGTATCGATGACGGCTCAATATGGCGTCCCGATGCCTACATCCCGGGTGCCGATATCAACTTTCAAAATGAATACGGGAAGACCATTGTAAGGACACCAAAAAATAAGAGTGACTATAACATACTTGTACCATCTATTCAGAAGTCCCAAACAACCTGCTCATTCACGGGATAGTTTCTGGGATTGTTTATCTTTTTTGAGATGCGAGCGCTAGCGAGCATCCAGATCGCTTGACAATGCGAGCGGCGGAATGGGAACTAAACTTCTTGTACACCCATCACCCACCGTCTTGCCTGATACACGTCATCGATACCACAAGGATCGATGTATTTGAGATAATCGATACAATCGATATTGGCGGGGCTATAACATACTTGTACCGGGGTCGAAAATGCGCTGAGATCGCATACGCAAGCGGTACCCGATATTTTTTTTTACAAGTCGAACAAGCGTTTTATTTGGAGAAAAAAAAAACACCGGTACTCTCAAATCAAACTACTTCTACTTTATCCTTGGTGTTCCTACTTACTTACAACCTAGTTACATTTATGTTGGTACCTATCGTATTAGGAGTTATTTTACACTGAAACAAGAAGAAGTGTACCTACATATTTTTTGGAGGCATGTATTTTTAAACTGAAAGAAGAAAAAGAGTACATTTGGCTATTAAATGGAAAAAACCCTGCAAAGTCCTTGTCACATGGGTTTATTATTCTATTGGACGTACGTACAGAAATGTTGGTTGTTCATTAATTGTTTCTCTCATGAGCAATAATTGAAATAGCTGTTTTTTTATGGATTCCACCAATTTCGGCCCCCAAAAACACGAATTGCGCTCCTATTTTTGACAGATTATATTTGGTCATTGATAGTGCTATTTAATTGTCTTGATTCACCTGTTGATAGGTACTTCGAGTGTTATTATACAAGTTATGGTGATTTCGGAACATTTTCCCAGGTTTTTGACCCATAAAAATGAAATGTGGTACAAGAACCTTCGTTACAACCTCAATTCTTGGTCCAAATCAAATTTATATTCGGTCCTCTTGCCCGGAAAAACATGGAAGACGATACCTCATAAGCTCATGTTCACTAAAATCTCAAAACCCCTAGAAAACCCCTGTTTTAGCGAATTTTCAAAGAAAATGAAGCTATTGCAATGGCTTCGAAATTTAAATAATATAAATTTTTGGAAATTTTCTTCATAGAAATCCGTTTCAGACCATTCTAAAACGATTCCTGAAATTTAACACTTTTTTATATGTATATATATATATATGTGTCACTCCAGACGATAACTCTCGATAGAATTGAGATAAACAGCTCAAATTTGCACAAAAAATCTATCTTGGCAATCGAAAGGCTAAGTTCGAAGATGGGCGAAATTGGCCTACTCTAAGGAGGGTTTTGGCGCATTTAAAGTGCGCAAAAATTACCCAAAAATCCCCAAAATGTTATTTTCCAACAAGTGACCCCTCATTTTAAAGGTTTTTGCACGCTGAACACGATGGTGGAATCGGATTTTAGATATCTTGATCCGTTCTCAAATTAGAGCATTTAAAATGCGCAAAAATTACCCAAAAATCCCCAAAATGTTATTTTCTAACAAGTGACCCCTCATTTTAAAGGTTTTTGCACGCTGAACACGATGGTGAAATCGGATTTTAGATATCTAAATCCGTTCTTAAATTAGAGCATTTAAAGTGCGCAAAAATTACCCAAAACTAGGATAATCTTTAAACTCTTACCCCCCACCCCCTTAGAGTGGTCAGATTGAAAAATGTGAGAAGTATTAATTGAAGACGAGAGTTCGAAGCAAAAAAGGGGGAGGCAAACGATTAGTACAACTCCTTGAATTTCCCATTTGACATATAATTTATTGTTACGATACCTTCATAGATAGACAAGTACCGGCCCACGTATTACTAGAAGGAAGACGAAAGAAAAAATCTATTTCAAATTATTCAATTTAGGTACTAACAGTAGGAGGAAGAAGGTTAGGTAGGTATCTTATCAATTTATTATCAGTATCATACGAATATTTGATATTCAAAGGTAGGTAGGTACTTAACATGATAAAAATAATATCAATGAAGAAGGAAGGATCTACCTACCTAGTAGAGCAAATCTTGAACTGGTTTTAGATACCAGGCCTGAAATCGTAGTCAAGAGGAAAGGCCATTCAGAAGGAACAAGGAATCTACTCATAACAAACGGTAGAATCAGGATGGACAAAACGTACAAATTAAAATAAATACGAAGAGAATATACATAGAAAACCAAATTTTAGACCGAAGTTTTCCATTATTCAAAACCATAGCCATTAATTCGAATATTTCTTTGAAAATTCGCTCATTAAGTCATGCTGCATGACTGGTTTTTTTTACACCCAGTTGTCACCCGTAACACCTTTGGGTGCATTCCGATTGGGCTGCCGAGCTTCGGAGCACAACTAGCAAATGTGTTCCCAAATGGGGACCCAAACTATGTGCGGAAGAAAGACGATTTTAGACCAAATTTTAACATAAATTTAAGGCTCAAATTTCATTACAACCTAAATTTTCCACTCTTTGGTCAAAATCGACTTCACATTCGGTCTTCTCGTCCCCAAAAACATGGAAAACAATACCTCACGAGCTCATGTTACTAAAACACACAAAAACATTTTTTCATTCATGATACCCTTGGGTACATTCCGATCGGGCTGCAAAGTTTCGGGACACAACTAGGGCCCAAATGGAGCATGTGTGCGAAAGAACGAGTTTTTTAGACCGAAAATGAAGCCGATACGCATGATACGGCGTACGGTTTATGGCGAACGGACATTACATTTTCGGAATCTACGCACCTTGAAACGGAAAAGAAAAAATTTTGAGGGGGTGTTATAAAAATTATTTGCTGAGCGATTACATAGGTATTCAGTACTACCTACTTAGTACCTACTCAGTACAACCTACTTAGACCTACTCAGTACTACCTACTTAAATAAGTACCTCATCAGTACTACCTACTCAGTACCTACTCAGTACAACCTACTTAGACCTACTCAGTACTACCTACTTAAATAAGTACCTCATCAGTACTACCTACTTAGTACCTACTCAGTACAGCCTACTTAGACCTACTCAGTACTACCTACTTAAATAAGTAGGTACCTCATCAGTACTACCTACTTAGTACCTACTCAGTACAACCTACTTAGACCTACTCAGTACTACCTACTTAAATAAGTACCTCATCAGTACTACCTACTTAAATAAGTACCTCACCAGTACTACCTACTTAGTACCTACTCAGTACAACCTACTTAGACCTACTCAGTACTACCTACTTAAATAAGTACCTCATCAGTACTACCTACTTAGTACCTACTCAGTACAACCTACTTAGACCTACTCAGTACTACCTACTTAAATAAGTACCTCATCAGTACTACCTACTTAGTACCTACTCAGTACAACCTACTTAGACCTACTCAGTACTACCTACTTAAATAAGTACCTCATCAGTACTACCTACTTAGTACCTACTCAGTACAACCTACTTAGACCTACTCAGTACTACCTACTTAAATAAGTACCTCATCAGTACTACCTACTTAGTACCTACTCAGTACAACCTACTTAGACCTACTCAGTACTACCTACTTAAATAAGTACCTCATCAGTACTACCTACTTAGTACCTACTCAGTACAACCCACTTAGACCTACTCAGTACTACCTACTTAAGTAAGTAGGTACCTCATCAGTACTACCTACTTAGTACCTACTCAGTACAACCTACTTAGACCTACTCAGTACTACCTACTTAAATAAGTACCTCATCAGTACTACCTACTTAAATAAGTACCTCACCAGTACTACCTACTTAGTACCTACTCAGTACAACCTACTTAGACCTACTCAGTACTACCTACTTAAATAAGTACCTCATCAGTACTACCTACTTAGTACCTACTCAGTACAACCTACTTAGACCTACTCAGTACTACCTACTTAAATAAGTACCTCATCAGTACTACCTACTTAGTACCTACTCAGTACAACCTACTTAGACCTACTCAGTACTACCTACTTAAATAAGTACCTCATCAGTACTACCTACTTAGTACCTACTCAGTACAACCTACTTAGACCTACTCAGTACTACCTACTTAAATAAGTACCTCATCAGTACTACCTACTTAGTACCTACTCAGTACAACCTACTTAGACCTACTCAGTACTACCTACTTAAATAAGTACCTCACCAGTACTACCTACTTAGTACCTACTCAGTACAACCCACTTAGACCTACTCAGTACTACCTACTTAAGTAAGTAGGTACCTCATCAGTACTACCTACTTAGTACCTACTCAGTACAACCTACTTAGACCTACTCAGTACTACCTACTTAAATAAGTACCTCATCAGTACTACCTACTTAGTACCTACTCAGTACAACCTACTTAGACCTACTCAGTACTACCTACTTAAATAAGTACCTCATCAGTACTACCTACTTAGTACCTACTCAGTACAACCTACTTAGACCTACTCAGTACTACCTACTTAAATAAGTACCTCATCAGTACTACCTACTTAGTACCTACTCAGTACAACCTACTTAGACCTACTCAGTACTACCTACTTGAATAAGTACCTCATCAGTACTACCTACTTAGTACCTACTCAGTACAACCTACTTAGACCTACTCAGTACTACCTACTTAAATAAGTAGGTACCTCATCAGTACTAACTACTTAGTACCTACTCAGTACAACCTACTTAGACCTACTCAGTACTACCTACTTTAAAAAACCCTCATCAGTACTACCTACTTAGTACCTACTCAGTACAACCCACTTAGACCTACTCAGTACTACCTACTTAAATAAGTACCTCATCAGTACTACCTACTCAGTACCTACTCAGTACAACCTACTTAGACCTACTCAGTACTACCTACTTAAATAAGTACCTCATCAGTACTACCTACTCAGTACCTACTCAGTACAACCTACTTAGACCTACTCAGTACTACCTACTCAGTACCTACTCAGTACAACCTACTTAGACCTACTCAGTACTACCTACTTAAATAAGTACCTCATCAGTACTACCTACTCAGTACCTACTCAGTACAACCCACTTAGACCTACTCAGTACTACCTACTTAAATAAGTACCTCATCAGTACTACCTACTCAGTACCTACTCAGTACAACCTACTTAGACCTACTCAGTACTACCTACTCAGTACCTACTCAGTACAACCTACTTAGACCTACTCAGTACTACCTACTTAAATAAGTACCTCATCAGTACTACCTACTCAGTACCTACTCAGTACAACCCACTTAGACCTACTCAGTACTACCTACTTAAATAAGTACCTCATCAGTACTACCTACTCAGTACCTACTCAGTACAACCTACTTAGACCTACTCAGTACTACCTACTTAAATAAGTACCTCATCAGTACTACCTACTCAGTACCTACTCAGTACAACCTACTTGGACCTACTCAGTACTACCTACTTAAATAAGTACCTCATCAGTACTACCTACTTAGTACCTACTCAGTACAACCTACTTAGACCTACTCAGTACTACCTACTTAAATAAGTACCTCATCAGTACTACCTACTCAGTACCTACTCAGTACAACCTACTTAGACCTACTCAGTACTACCTACTTAAATAAGTACCTCATCAGTACTACCTACTCAGTACCTACTCAGTACAACCTACTTAGACCTACTCAGTACTACCTACTTAAATAAGTACCTCATCAGTACTACCTACTCAGTACCTACTCAGTACAACCTACTTAGACCTACTCGGTACTACCTACGTAAATAAGTACCTCATCAGTACTACCTACTTAGTACCTACTCAGTACCTAACCTACTTATTTGTACTTAGTTTGTCATGCATCATGACCATATCAGCGAATTTTTGATGTTGGAGAATGGAGCTGGTACTGTTTTGAATTATCTAGGTAGTTTTATTCTTCGTCCATTATAACATTTTAAAGAAATGTGGAAGTTTCATCTCGTAGCCGGACGATATAAGAAGTATTTATATCGTCTGGAGTGACACATAAATAAATGAATAGGTACGCACATAGTACATAGGTACGTAAAATGAATGAAAATATATGAAATCCAGGGATGAATCCAGGATGCTCTGAAATGGAATTTCACAAAAAATGCAAAAATCCCTAAATTTAATTAGGTTCTAAGAATATAAAACCCCAGAAATTTACAAATCAGAAAACGATAATTTCGATTATTAACGTTTATTTGAATTTTGAATATTATTAACAAGATAGCCTATTCACGACCGAAAATGGATTTTAATAAACAGCGAATAATATAGGTAAATAATATTAGTATGCATTTTGATTTCCTCGCCTAGAAAATTCGCTCACTATGTCATTCTGCAAACCGCAAGAGCATAATAATTATTCGGAATAAAGACCGAATCGGAAATCAGAAAATAGTCCCAGTTGGCATCCGAACGCCACTTCTTTCAGGTGTATTGAGAAGTGCGATCTACCGGCCTAGGGCTAACCAATTCTTTGGCGTTCAGGCCTTGTGAGATGCACCTGTCCTGTACCAGGAGTCTCGGGACAGCCAGATATTAAAGTGTTACGTTAAGAGTCCGCTAGTTGCGCTGTCGTATCTGTTCCACGGTGCTGAACGCTTGAGACAGTTTTTTTTTGTCGCCGTTCATCCAGTGATTCAGGAGAACCCTTCCTAGTGCAGGCACCTACACCGACGGCAGATAAAGCACTGAACTTATATCCTTACTACCTACCTACTCCTTTCAATATTATTGAGTAGGTACCCACTAAAATTGCCAGTCACTTAATTTTGATTGTTATAGAATTATTACCTACTATTCTATTCTTCTGACAGATACCTATAGTAGGTAGATTCCACAAAAAGGTATATACCTAACCACTTATTTGTTTTGCTTCCAAATCAACCAAGATCAGACAAGTGATCACTTTCAAAAACGAATTTTAAACAATTTTGTCCTCCAAAATCAAGAAATCCACTCGCATTTCGTTTTTTAAAGCTTTCTTCACGAATTTGGTCTCATGTCTGTCCATCCATTCGCAAATCCTTATCCTTGTTATTATAATCGCAAATTATTATACTCACTAACTAATGATGAATCAAAAACAAACTATTATTATCAAATGAATCAAAAACTATTTGGGATCAAAGTGAATGAATGAAAATGAATAATAATAAAATAATAAAAATAAAGAATAATAATAAGAATAAGAATAATAAAAAAATAAAAATAAAAATGAATGAATGAATAAAAAACAAACTATTATTATACTTTTATTTATTTATTTAGTCGTGGTACATAGGAACATAATCATAGTTCCCTCTTAGTGCAACCCAATGGAATTACTCATTTCAAATTACAAGTAAAATAAAGGTATAAATGAATAATAACAACAATGTACAAGATAATAAAATAAGAAAATAATTGCATGAATGGTTAACAGTTGACAATAAACACAAGAAATGCTGCATAACATTATGTAAGAAATAATTTTTTTTCAACATTAAGTAAGTAAGAAATAAATTTTTTAACATTGAGTAAGAAATAAATTTTTTAACATTAAGTAAGAAATAAATAAAGTAAGAAATAAATTAAGAATAAATTATGAAATAAATAAAAAGAAAGAAAGAAACGAATTAAATTAAAAAATAAATTAAAATAAATAAAGAAAGAAATAAACTAGAAATAATTTTTTTAGGCATTAAGTAAGAAATAGATTTTTTTTTAACATTAAGTAAGAAACAAAGAAAGAGAGGAAGAAAAAAGATACCAAGTAAAGTAAAGTGGAAGTGAAGTAAAAGCGAAGTGTCAGAGGAAAAGATGGATAAGAAGATCAAGAGGATGACAAGCTATTCAGATACTTGTGTATACCCCCACTAACTAATGAGGAATCAAAACCAAAACAAGAAAAACTTGCGGATTACTCAGAAGAGGAGGACTGAAACGAGTTGAAACCTTCAAAGGAAGTAAAATTATTTCCCGAAGCCGCTTCAAACTACCTACAATCAAAGAAACCATGATGCCTTGATAACCGAACGGCGGAACGATAGGACAGAACCGTTCACAGTCGCAGTCACAGCTGAGCCAGGGGCTGGTATCCATTAAGGTTGGTACCCTTGCTTGACATATCTGGTTTAGAGGTGTGCTTAACGAATACTTGTGAGTATTCGTTACTTCTGATACAGAGACTTTCAAATATCGGTTACAAATATCGGTTACAAAGTATTAGTTATTCGTTACTCCCCCATCAGATACAGTGCGTTTATGTTTATAGTATCTGTTTCGGGTTTGTCTCTTTTAACGTATCAGTATTCAGTTTTTCTTATCGAATACTGTTGTATTATAATATTCCTCGCTGCTCCAAGATCCAAGTCTCTCTCTGTGATACTGCTAACAGATACTTTCAGCGCTAACTAATACTTTGTAACCGATATTTTTGGTTTTCAGTAGGTTACATATCTGGATGGCTAGTAACGGTTACAAAATATCGGTTACTGAAATATCGTCTCACCTCTAATCTGGTTGTCCCTAGACACCCCTGCCCCACTACCTCACAAATTTGCGCTGTCACCCTTCTTTTTGGCGCAAGGCAGCAAGGCACTTGGTTGTTCTCTTCAATTTTGAGTTGTTAGCAATCGATCTCAAGCTCCAGTTGACTTTGTGATAGTCTTGTGAAGTTCATTCTGTGTTCATTCATTCATTTAAGAAGTGTTAATTATCTTTCCATTCAGGTATGAACCCCTATTTTTCATCATTTTTATAACCTTAGTCGATTTTTGTCCACCGCCCAGTTGAGTTCCACAACCACTATTTCGGTTTCGCAATGTCTCATCATCTTTTGGCCATTTATTCATTCACAAACCATAGGGTTGGTACTTTAGGCTTGTCAATTTCGGTGGTCATCTTCGATGAATCATCCAAGTGACAGGTGTAAACGCCTTTTCATCTACGTTTCATCCAGTGTGTAAAGATGAGCAGTGGGCGAGAACGCTTAGGACTAATTTAGCATGAGCTGGTCATCCAGTTCCTCGAACCGGTGTCACACGGAATGAAAGGTGAAGTGACAAATGTTAACAAGCCGAACTGTGAACAAAGTTCGTTTCACTTCGTTTCCAGCCCCCAGTCCTTTCCTTACGGTTTTCATCTGACAGTTATTTCAACAGCTACCTACTACACCCCCGCTGTCCGTTGTTGAAACCGGTCGTTTCATCCGCCATCTTAGCACGCTCTTCTAATACTTTCGTATCGTTGTAGATCGCGTAGTTTTAATAATTAAATAATTTGCAATTATTACATCAACTGTGTTTCCATTCCTCCTCGAACGCGACATTCTCCGCACGCGGTTCACACAATGCTGGATGAAAATTTGTACATACAAGGATGATTCACGCAAGATGATACATCCTGGATGAATATTCTGGGCATCAAAAGTGAATTAGCGTAAACGGGGCACCTACTGTTGTACGTTCATCCGCTAGTCCACCCAGCTGGAACTTGGAACCTTCGCTCTTTGAGGTTATTATTTAGGTAGTCGCTCAGCAAAAAATTTTATAACTCCCCTCAAAATTTTTTCTTTTCCGTTTCAAGGTGCGTAGATTCAGAAAATGCAATGTCCGTCCGCCGTATCACGCGTATCTACTCTAATTTCGGTCTAAAAAATTCGTTGTTTCGCACACAGGCTCCATCTGGGCCTTAGTTGCTTCCCGAAACTTCGCAGCCCGATCGGAATATATCCAGGGGTGTTACGGGCGAAAAGTGGGTACAAAATAGGTATTTTTTGTGTTTGAGTAGGCAACATGAGCTTTTGATGTATCGTTTTATGACGAGAAGACCGAATCTGAAGTCGATTTCGACCAAAGAGTGGAAAATGGAGGTTCTAACGAAGTTTCAGCCTTAAATTTACGTTGAATTTTGGACTAAAATCGTCTTTCATCTGCACACAGTTTGGGTCCCCATTTGGGAACACATTGGGTCCTAGTTGTGCTCCAAAGCTCGGCAGCCCGATCGGCATACACCCAGGGGGTGAAGTGGGTGTGAAAATAGGGGTTTTCGAGGTTTTGGTGAACACGAGCTTGTGACGTATTGTTTCCCATGTTTTTTAGGGCGAGAAGACCGAATATGAAGTTGATTTTGACCAAATAGTGAAGAATTGAGGTTGTAGCGAAGGTCAAGCTCCCAATTTTTATTTTTTATGGGTCAAAAACCTGGGAAATTGTGTGAAATCACCATAATTTGTATAATAACACTAGAAGTAGTGTTAGCAGGCGAATCAAGACAATTAAATGGCACTATCAGTGTTCAAAGATAGGTAATCCGTTTAAAAAAAACCCGAGGTCGTGTTTTTGGGGGCCACAATTTGTGAAAACCATCTAAAATAACTATTTCGATTATTGCGCATGAAAGAAACAATAAATTAACAGCAGCATTTCTGTAGGTATGTCCAATAGAATTATAAACCCATGTGAGAAGGACTGCAGGGTTTTGACCCTTGAGTGACAGCGCTAGACGTTCCTCCCGTTCGTTTCCGAAGGCCCTACTGCTAATTTGCGGGCGTCGTACGTTTGATCCCCGCAGAAGTGAAAGTCCACTTCGCGTTCCTATCGTTCGTCCCCGCTAGTCGAGTGCGGTGCCCTACGGACTATTTTACCTTTCATCCCCGAAGAAGATAATGACGATAAACTCGAATAGTAGTGACCACTCGCTAGCGCTTGCATCTCAAAAAAAAAACCAGTCATGCAGCATGACTTAATGAGCGAATTTTCAAAGAAATATTCGAATTAATGGCTATGGTTTTGAATAAAGGAAAACTTCGGTCTAAAATTTGGTTTTCTATGTATATTCTCTTCGTATTTATTTTAATTTGTACGTTTTGTCCATCCTGATTCTACCTTTGTTTATTACGTAATTGTACTAAGTGCTTATTTATTTGATCGCTGTGGGTTCATATTAGGTAGGATAGGGTAGTTAGGACTTTTGACTTACCTACTCAAGAGAGTGCAGTAGGTAAAGGAGTTGTTATTGTTGTTATGTTATAATTTGTTATTAACTGCTACGAACTCTTTACACAATCATTTTGTACGTAGGTATTAATTTCATATAATTACCTACGTAATAATTATAAACTGTTATGAGTAGATTCCTTGTTCCTTCTGAATGGCCTTTCCTCTTGACTACGATTTCAGGCCTGGTATCTAAAACCAGTTCAAGATTTGCTCTACTAGGTAGGTAGATCCTTCCTTCTTCATTGATATTATTTTTATCATGTTAAGTACCTACCTACCTTTGAATATCAAATATTCGTATGATACTGATAATAAATTGATAAGATACCTACCTAACCTTCTTCCTCCTACTGTTAGTACCTAAATTGAATAATTTGAAATAGATTTTTTCTTTCGTCTTCCTTCTAGTAATACGTGGGCCGGTACTTGTCTATCTATGAAGGTATCATAACAATTATATGTCAAATGGGAAATTCAAGGAGTTGTACTAATCGTTTGCCTCCCCCTTTTTTGCTTCGAACTCTCGTCTTCAATTAATACTTCTCACATTTTTCAATCTGACCACTCTAAGGGGGTGGGGGGGTAAGAGTTTAAAGATTATCCTAGTTTTGGGTAATTTTTGCGCACTTTAAATGCTCTAATTTAAGAACGGATTTAGATATCTAAAATCCGATTTCACCATCGTGTTCAGCGTGCAAAAACCTTTAAAATGAGGGGTCACTTGTTAGAAAATAACATTTTGGGGATTTTTGGGTAATTTTTGCGCACTTTAAATGCTCTAATTTGAGAACGGATCAAGATATCTAAAATCCGATTCCACCATCGTGTTCAGCGTGCAAAAACCTTTAAAATGAGGGGTCACTTGTTGGAAAATAACATTTTGGGGATTTTTGCGCACTTTAAATGCGCCAAAACCCTCCTTAGAGTAGGCCAATTTCGCCCATCTTCGAACTTAGCCTTTCGATTGCCAAGATAGATTTTTTGTGCAAATTTGAGCTGTTTATCTCAATTCTATCGAGAGTTATCGTCTGGAGTGACACATATATATATATATACATATAAAAAAGTGTTAAATTTTAGGAATCGTTTTAGAATGGTCTGAAACGGATTTCTATGAAGAAAATTTCCAAAAATTTATATTATTTAAATTTCGAAGCCATTGCAATAGCTTCATTTTCTTTGAAAATTCGCTAAAAGATAAACAATCCCAGAAACTATCCCGTGAATGAGCAGGTTGTTTGGGACTTCTGAATAGATTAGTGGAATGCATTGTCAAAGCGATCTGGATGCTCGCTAGCGCTCGCATCTCAACAAAGATAAACAATCCCAGAAACTATCCCGTGAATGAGCAGGTTGTTGGGGACTTCTGAATAGATTAGTGGAATGCATTGTCAAGCGATCTGGATGCTGCTAGCGCTCGCATCTCAAAACAGATAAACAATCCCAGAAACTATCCCGTGAATGAGCAGGTTGTTTGGGACTTCTGAATAGATTAGTGGAATGCATTGTCAAGCGATCTGGATGCTGCTAGCGCTCGCATCTCAACAAAGATAAACAATCCCAGAAACTATCCCGTGAATGAGCAGGTTGTTGGGGACTTCTGAATAGATTAGTGGAATGCATTGTCAAGCGATCTGGATGCTGCTAGCGCTCGCATCTCAAAACAGATAAACAATCCCAGAAACTATCCCGTGAATGAGCAGGTTGTTTGGGACTTCTGAATAGATTAGTGGAATGTAATGTTAGGTATGTAACAAGACTGTTTAATGCCTTCGAAAATACCAGAAAAGAAGACAAGTAGAGCAGGAATATCATCGGCGGTTATATGTTGTGGAACTAACACTACTAACATCGGGGACGAATGATAACATCGGGGACGAAAGGTACTTCTTGCTGAGGGGACGAACCGTAACAGCGGGGACAAACGCTAACATTTCCTACGGGGACGAAACGTAGTAATTTCGCCGCCCCAGGGACGAAACGTAATACTCCCTAATTTGCGATCCAACGTAAGCGTGTTCTGGTTGTGTGTTGTTGCTTATTTATTTGTGTTTATTGGGCCGTGAGCTTGTTCATCGTTTCGGTTGACGAAATTGTTCCTGTATAAAAGTACTGTATTGTTCTATTCTGTATAATATTCCTGTATTGTTTCTGTATAATAGTACTGGCCCAGCTAGTTATCCGTGACCGGAACAACTAGGTTAATGATCAGTTTCGTAAAAAAGTTCCACTTCCGCAGCAAGAACTTAAGTTCGAATTTTTGTTCGCTCTTATGTACTGCGTATACCTAAGTATTACCTACCGTGGTATCCCACAGTAGGTAGGTGGTCCTGTACCGCCTTTGTATAGCCTTCAGTTGCATGTACCACCACTCAAGATTTGATGATAGGAGGGTTAGGGGACACCCCCTCACTCCTCGATTCAAAGTCCTTGTCACATGGGTTTATTATTCTATAGGGCATACCTACAGAAATGTATTGGGCTGTTCATTTATTGTTCCTTTCATATGCAATAACTGAAATAGCTATTTTTATGGTTTCCACCAATTTTGCCCCTCCCCCCCCCCCCCCAAACACGAATGGGCTCCTATTTTGTTACAAATTTTCTTTGATCATTGATAATGGCATTTAATTTTCTTGATTCGTCCGCTTATACTACTTCTAGTGTTATACAAATGTAAGGTGATTTAATACAATTTCCCAGGTTTGTGACTCATAAAAAATGAATTTTTAGAGCTGAACTTTCGTTAATACCTCAATTCTTAACTCTTTGGTCAAAATAAAATACATATTCGGTCTTCTCGCCCTAAAAAATATGGAAAACGATAACTCGCAAGCTACCCATTTTCCCCCCATAACACCCCTGGGTGTATTCCGATCGGGCTGCCGAGCTTCGGGGCACAAATGAGACACCAGATGTGTTCCAAAATGGGGGCCCAAACTGTGTGCGGGAGCGGCGGTTTTAGACCAACATTTAACTTAAATTTAAGGCTGGAACTTCGTTAGAACCTCAATTTTCCACTCTGGTCCAAAATTCAAAAATTTTTACACCGATTTTTCACCCATAACACCCATCGGTTCATTCCGATCGGGCTGCAAAGTTTCGGGGCACAACTAGGGCCCAAATGGTGCCTGTGCGCGAAACAGCGAGTTTTTGAGACCGAAAATGAAGTAGTTATGTATGATACTGCAGACGGACATCTCACTTTTTGGTTTGTTATTCTGTGAATAATACACCTATGTAATCGCTCAGCAAAAAATGTTTATAACACCCCCTCGAAATTTTTTTCTTTTACGTTTCAAGGTGCGTAGATTCCAAAAACGCTGCAAAGGCCTTGTCACTTGGGTTTATTATTCTATTGTACACACCTACAGAAATGTTGGCTGTTCATTTCTGTTTCTTTCATAATAAATTTTAGCCCCCAAATCACGAATTAGGTACGCTCTTTTTTTCCAATATTATCTCTGAATATTGGTAGTGTCATTTAATCGTCTTGATCCACGCGCTGACACTTTTTCTAGAGTTTTTATACAAATTGATGGTGATTTCAGACGATTTTCCAGGTTTTTGACTCATAAAATAATCAATTTTGGGAGCTGAACATTTGGTAGAACTCAATTTTCCACTCTCTGGTCAAAATCGACTTCATATTCGGTCTTCTCGTCCTCAAAAACATGGAAAACGATAACTCAAAAGCTCATGCTACTAACATGTTACTAAAACACAAAAACGCTGCAAAGTCCTTGTCACATGGGTTTATTATTCTATTGGACATACCTACAGAAAGGTTGGCTGTTCATTAATTGTTTCTTTCATGCGTAATAATCGAAATAGCTACTTCTGATGGTTTCCATTAATTTTGGCCCCCAAAACACAAATTAGGTACGCTCTTTTTTTCTTTTTTTTTTAAACTATCTTTGATCATTGGTAGTGCCATTTAATCGTCCTGAACCACGTCTTGACACTTTTTCCAGTGTTATTATACAAACTGATGGTGATTTCAGACGATTTCCCAGGTTTTTCACTCATAAAAAATCAATTCTGGAGCTGAACATTTGGTAGAACTCAATTTTCCACTCTTTGGTCAAAATCGACTTCATATTCGGTCTTCTCGTCCCCAAAAACATAGAAAACGATATCTCAGAAGCTCATGTTACCAATATGTTGCTAAAACGTAAAAAGTACCTATTTTTACACACATTTTCACTCATAACACCCCTGGGTATATTCCGATCGGGCTGAAAAGTTTCGGGACACAACTAGGGCCCAAATGGAGCATGTGTGCGAAAGAACGATTTTTTTAGACCGAAAATGAAGCCTGTACACGTGATACGGCGGACGGCGGACGGCGTACGGCGGACGGCGGACGGACATTGCATTTTTGGAATCTATGCACCTTGAAACGTAAAAGAAAAAAGTTTGAGGGGGTGTTATAAAAATTTTTTGCTGAGCGAATACATAGGTGTATTATTCACAGAATAATAAACTAAAAA
>OX940974.1:13058346-13482990 GCA_954871275.1 Leptopterna dolabrata
GGAGTAAGATGCCGAAAACTTCGAAAATTCGCTCTTATAGCCATGCTGCATGACTGTGGTTTTTTTGCTTTGAGAGCGATCACGGCGGAACCCGTCCTGTTCCTACCCCATGCTGTGACCCCCGCGTCCCACCTAGTATGCGTATCTCCATACACAGAAGTGATACTGCCCTGAAGTTAGCTGCATATTCAAAATCGAAAACTTTAAACGTTTGCCACGGCTCGTCAGGTCAAAATTTTTGAATTTTGATCATGGGAATGAATTCAGCTACTCAAATGCTAGGAGGTATACCTTTTAGAATTTCGAAATTTTCATCCAAAATTTTAAAATTTTGCCCAACTTTAAACGTTTGCCCTGACCTTATCAATGACATATTTGATGTTCTGATTTCAAATTCTGTTAGTATATATTCTCCTCTCGATGGTATATCTTCCGGATTTTCGAAATTCGACCTTGAAATGGTAATATTCATGCCCTGAAGTTAGCTGCATATTCAAAAAGTTTAAACGTTTGCCACGGCTCGTCAGGTCAAAATTTTTGAATTTTGATCACGGGAATGAATTTAGCTACTAAAATGCTAGGAGGTATACCGTTTAGAATTTCGAAATTTTGATCCAAAATTTTAAAATTTTGCCCAACTTTAAACGTTTGCCCTGACCTTATCAATGACATATTTGATGTTCTGATTTCAAATTCTGAAAGCTTATACCTTCCTCTAGATGGTATATCTTCCGGATTTTCGAAATTCGACCTAGAAATAGTCAGCTGCAACAACTGAGGCAAACATGATACACGGAAAATGGCTGTATGCTGACTTTAAACGCTTGCCCTGACCTTATCAGTGACATGTTTGACGTTCTGATTTCAAATTCTGAAAGCTTATACCTTTCTCTAGATGGTATATCTTCCGGATTTTGGAAATTTGACCTAGAAATAGTCAGCTGCAACAACTGAGGCAAACATGATACACGGAAAATGGCCGTATGCTGACTTTAAACGCTTGCCCTGACCTTATCAATGACATATTTGATGTTCTGATTTCAAATTCTGAAAGCTTATACCTTCCTCTAGATGGTATATCTTCCGGATTTTCGAAATTCGACCTAGAAATAGTCAGCTGCAACAACTGAGGCAAACATGATACACGGAAAATGGCTGTATGCTGACTTTAAACGCTTGCCCTGACCTTATCAGTGACATATTTGATGTTCTGATTTCAAATTCTGAAAGCTTATACCTTCCTCTAGATGGTGTATCTTCCGGATTTTTGAAATTCGACCTAGAAATAGTCAGCTGCAACAACTGAGGCAAACATGATACACGGAAAATGGCCGTATGCTGACTTTAAACGCTTGCCCCAACCTTATCAGTGACATGTTTGATGTTCTGATTTCAAATTCTGAAAGCTTATACCTTTCTCTAGATGGGAAATCATCCGGATTTTTGAAATTTGACCTAGAAATAGTAAGCTGCAACAACTGAGGCAAACATGATACACGGAAAATGGCCGTATGCTGACTTTAAACGCTTGCCCCAACCTTATCAGTGACATGTTTGATGTTCTGATTTCAAATTCTGAAAGCTTATACCTTTCTCTAGATGGTATATCTTCCGGATTTTAGAAATTTGACCTAGAAATAGTCAGCTGCAACAACTGAGGCAAACATGATACACGGAAAATGGCCGTATGCTGACTTTAAACGCTTGCCCCAACCTTATCAGTGACATATTTGATGTTCTGATTTCAAATTCTGAAAGCTTATACCTTTCTCTAGATGGTATATCTTCCGGATTTTTGAAATTTGACCTAGAAATAGTCAGCTGCAACAACTGAAGCAAACATGATACACGGAAAATGGCCGTATGCTGACTTTAAACGTTTGCCCTGACCTTATCAATGACATATTTGATGTTCTGATTTCAAATTCTGTTAGTATATATTCTCCTCTCGATGGTATATCTTCCGGATTTTCGAAATTCGACCTTGAAATGGTAATATTCATGCCCTGAAGTTAGCCGCATATTCAAAAAGTTTAAACGTTTGCCACGGCTCGTCAGGTCAAAATTGTTGAATTTTGATCACGGGAATGAATTTAGCTACTAAAATGCTAGGAGGTATACCGTTTAGAATTTCGAAATTTTGATCCAAAATTTTAAAATTTTGCCCAACTTTAAACGTTTGCCCTGACCTTATCAATGACATATTTGATGTTCTGATTTCAAATTCTGAAAGCTTATACCTTCCTCTAGATGGTATATCTTCCGGATTTTCGAAATTCGACCTAGAAATAGTCAGCTGCAACAACTGAGGCAAACATGATACACGGAAAATGGCTGTATGCTGACTTTAAACGCTTGCCCTGACCTTATCAATGACATATTTGATGTTCTGATTTCAAATTCTGAAAGCTTATACCTTTCTCTAGATGGTATATCTTCCGGATTTTTGAAATTTGACCTAGAAATAGTCAGCTGCAACAACTGAGGCAAACATGATACACGGAAAATGGCCGTATGCTGACTTTAAACGCTTGCCCCAACCTTATCAGTGACATATTTGATGTTCTGATTTCAAATTCTGAAAGCTTATACCTTCCTCTAGATGGTATATCTTCCGGATTTTCGAAATTCGACCTAGAAATAGTCAGCTGCAACAACTGTGGCAAACATGATACACGGAAAATGGCTGTATGCTGACTTTAAACGCTTGCCCTGACCTTATCAATGACATATTTGATGTTCTGATTTCAAATTCTGAAAGCTTATACCTTTCTCTAGATGGTATATCTTCCGGATTTTTGAAATTTGACCTAGAAATAGTCAGCTGCAACAACTGAGGCAAACATGATACACGGAAAATGGCCGTATGCTGACTTTAAACGCTTGCCCCAACCTTATCAGTGACATATTTGATGTTCTGATTTCAAATTCTGAAAGCTTATACCTTCCTCTAGATGGTATATCTTCCGGATTTTCGAAATTCGACCTAGAAATAGTCAGCTGCAACAACTGAGGCAAACATGATACACGGAAAATGGCTGTATGCTGACTTTAAACGCTTGCCCTGACCTTATCAATGACATATTTGATGTTCTGATTTCAAATTCTGAAAGCTTATACCTTCCTCTAGATGGTATATCTTCCGGATTTTCGAAATTCGACCTAGAAATAGTCAGCTGCAACAACTGAGGCAAACATGATACACGGAAAATGGCTGTATGCTGACTTTAAACGCTTGCCCTGACCTTATCAGTGACATATTTGATGTTCTGATTTCAAATTCTGAAAGCTTATACCTTCCTCTAGATGGTATATCTTCCGGATTTTTGAAATTCGACCTAGAAATAGTCAGCTGCAACAACTGAGGCAAACATGATACACGGAAAATGGCCGTATGCTGACTTTAAACGCTTGCCCCAACCTTATCAGTGACATGTTTGATGTTCTGATTTCAAATTCTGAAAGCTTATACCTTTCTCTAGATGGGAAATCATCCGGATTTTTGAAATTTGACCTAGAAATAGTAAGCTGCAACAACTGAGGCAAACATGATACACGGAAAATGGCCGTATGCTGACTTTAAACGCTTGCCCCAACCTTATCAGTGACATATTTGATGTTCTGATTTCAAATTCTGAAAGCTTATACCTTTCTCTAGATGGTATATCTTCCGGATTTTTGAAATTTGACCTAGAAATAGTCAGCTGCAACAACTGAAGCAAACATGATACACGGAAAATGGCCGTATGCTGACTTTAAACGTTTGCCCTGACCTTATCAATGACATATTTGATGTTCTGATTTCAAATTCTGTTAGTATATATTCTCCTCTCGATGGTATATCTTCCGGATTTTCGAAATTCGACCTTGAAATGGTAATATTCATGCCCTGAAGTTAGCCGCATATTCAAAAAGTTTAAACGTTTGCCACGGCTCGTCAGGTCAAAATTGTTGAATTTTGATCACGGGAATGAATTTAGCTACTAAAATGCTAGGAGGTATACCGTTTAGAATTTCGAAATTTTGATCCAAAATTTTAAAATTTTGCCCAACTTTAAACGTTTGCCCTGACCTTATCAATGACATATTTGATGTTCTGATTTCAAATTCTGAAAGCTTATACCTTCCTCTAGATGGTATATCTTCCGGATTTTCGAAATTCGACCTAGAAATAGTCAGCTGCAACAACTGAGGCAAACATGATACACGGAAAATGGCTGTATGCTGACTTTAAACGCTTGCCCTGACCTTATCAATGACATATTTGATGTTCTGATTTCAAATTCTGAAAGCTTATACCTTTCTCTAGATGGTATATCTTCCGGATTTTTGAAATTTGACCTAGAAATAGTCAGCTGCAACAACTGAGGCAAACATGATACACGGAAAATGGCCGTATGCTGACTTTAAACGCTTGCCCCAACCTTATCAGTGACATATTTGATGTTCTGATTTCAAATTCTGAAAGCTTATACCTTCCTCTAGATGGTATATCTTCCGGATTTTCGAAATTCGACCTAGAAATAGTCAGCTGCAACAACTGTGGCAAACATGATACACGGAAAATGGCTGTATGCTGACTTTAAACGCTTGCCCTGACCTTATCAATGACATATTTGATGTTCTGATTTCAAATTCTGAAAGCTTATACCTTTCTCTAGATGGTATATCTTCCGGATTTTTGAAATTTGACCTAGAAATAGTCAGCTGCAACAACTGAGGCAAACATGATACACGGAAAATGGCCGTATGCTGACTTTAAACGCTTGCCCCAACCTTATCAGTGACATATTTGATGTTCTGATTTCAAATTCTGAAAGCTTATACCTTCCTCTAGATGGTATATCTTCCGGATTTTCGAAATTCGACCTAGAAATAGTCAGCTGCAACAACTGAGGCAAACATGATACACGGAAAATGGCTGTATGCTGACTTTAAACGCTTGCCCTGACCTTATCAATGACATATTTGATGTTCTGATTTCAAATTCTGAAAGCTTATACCTTCCTCTAGATGGTATATCTTCCGGATTTTCGAAATTCGACCTAGAAATAGTCAGCTGCAACAACTGAGGCAAACATGATACACGGAAAATGGCTGTATGCTGACTTTAAACGCTTGCCCTGACCTTATCAGTGACATATTTGATGTTCTGATTTCAAATTCTGAAAGCTTATACCTTCCTCTAGATGGTATATCTTCCGGATTTTTGAAATTCGACCTAGAAATAGTCAGCTGCAACAACTGAGGCAAACATGATACACGGAAAATGGCCGTATGCTGACTTTAAACGCTTGCCCCAACCTTATCAGTGACATGTTTGATGTTCTGATTTCAAATTCTGAAAGCTTATACCTTTCTCTAGATGGGAAATCATCCGGATTTTTGAAATTTGACCTAGAAATAGTAAGCTGCAACAACTGAGGCAAACATGATACACGGAAAATGGCCGTATGCTGACTTTAAACGCTTGCCCCAACCTTATCAGTGACATATTTGATGTTCTGATTTCAAATTCTGAAAGCTTATACCTTTCTCTAGATGGTATATCTTCCGGATTTTTGAAATTTGACCTAGAAATAGTCAGCTGCAACAACTGAAGCAAACATGATACACGGAAAATGGCCGTATGCTGACTTTAAACGTTTGCCCTGACCTTATCAATGACATATTTGATGTTCTGATTTCAAATTCTGTTAGTATATATTCTCCTCTCGATGGTATATCTTCCGGATTTTCGAAATTCGACCTTGAAATGGTAATATTCATGCCCTGAAGTTAGCCGCATATTCAAAAAGTTTAAACGTTTGCCACGGCTCGTCAGGTCAAAATTTTTGAATTTTGATCACGGGAATGAATTTAGCTACTAAAATGCTAGGAGGTATACCGTTTAGAATTTCGAAATTTTGATCCAAAATTTTAAAATTTTGCCCAACTTTGAATGTTTGCCCTGACCTTATCAAGGACATATTTGATGTTCTGATTTCAAATTCTGAAAGCTTATACCTTCCTCTAGATGGTATATCTTCCGGATTTTCGAAATTCGACCTAGAAATAGTCAGCTGCAACAACTGAGGCAAACATGATACACGGAAAATGGCTGTATACTGACTTTAAACGCTTGCCCTGACCTTATCAGTGACATGATTGATGTTCTGATTTCAAATTCTGAAAGCTTATACCTTTCTCTAGATGGTATATCTTCCGGATTTTTGAAATTTGACCTAGAAATAGTCAGCTGCAACAACTGAGGCAAACATGATACACGGAAAATGGCCGTATGCTGACTTTAAACGCTTGCCCTGACCTTATCAATGACATATTTGATGTTCTGATTTCAAATTCTGAAAGCTTATACCTTCCTCTAGATGGTATATCTTCCGGATTTTCGAAATTCGACCTAGAAATAGTCAGCTGCAACAACTGAGGCAAACATGATACACGGAAAATGGCCGTATGCTGACTTTAAACGCTTGCCCCAACCTTATCAGTGACATGTTTGATGTTCTGATTTCAAATTCTGAAAGCTTATACCTTCCTCTAGATGGTATATCTTCCGGATTTTTGAAATTCGACCTAGAAATAGTCAGCTGCAACAACTGAGGCAAACATGATACACGGAAAATGGCCGTATGCTGACTTTAAACGCTTGCCCTGACCTTATCAGTGACATATTTGATGTTCTGATTTCAAATTCTGAAAGCTTATACCTTCCTCTAGATGGTATATCTTCCGGATTTTTGAAATTCGACCTAGAAATAGTCAGCTGCAACAACTGAGGCAAACATGATACACAGAAAATGGCCGTATGCTGACTTTAAACGCTTGCCCTGACCTTATCAGTGACATATTTGATGTTCTGATTTCAAATTCTGAAAGCTTATACCTTCCTCTAGATGGTATATCTTCCAGATTTTTGAAATTCGACCTAGAAATTGTCAGCTGCAACAACTGAGGCAAACATGATACACGGAAAATGGCCGTATGCTGACTTTGCAGGTTTGTTGTAACCTTATCAAAGAGGATTCCACGAGCTCATGGATAGCGTGTAGAGGAAGAAGTATGTAAGGAAGTCTCACTCTGTGTTAAATTGTCCGATGGGTGGATACTATACATTTTGCATTGCTACCTTTATGTCACTCTTCGGAGTTAGTGTAGTTCATCAGTGAATCATAGAAGCCGCATGATCGCGCGTCATCCTGGTTCCCGCCAGTATTGAAAATGCTCAAATGGGTACTGCTAGGCCTGTAATTATTCTACCGTTCTACTAGGCTGCTTTCATCTATCCTCTTGGAAACCCTGTAACTACCAAGGAGTGTTGTAAAGATAGCGCCAAAGTCAAACTGTGCACGCCCCGCCCATGTTTTTCCCCTGTTTTTCCATGAGTCAGATAAAAAACGCAAATGGATTCAAAGAAGCATGGGATTGTATGAGGAAGCATGGATGGACGAATATGGAGGGGCATTGATGGTTTGTTGAGGAACTGTTTTATCACAAGTTCGATATAGAAATGACTCTAATTATTTACAAGCAGGAAACGAACGCTCTTTATTTTTGAACACAAGGCTTTTACATACATGTCAACTAACGACACATATCGTGGGAGAATACACACACTCCCTCAGAGTAATAGTCATCATAGAGGTGTACTTCCGAAGTTCTCTTACGTGCCACTGGCCGCGCCCCTAACAGGAAGAAGGCGAAGGAGTCAGTAAAAGATGATTATATAGTTTTGCAATCCTTGTGTCATCGTCATGAAGGTGGTGACATGCACATCCCGTACTGTTGTGTGGAAGTAAGATAAGGATAGGAGTTCATGTATTCTTTGAGTATAATGAATTGAACTGTTTTTTGGGATATGGCAGATTGATGTCTTATCAGTAGGATATGAATGGTGGGACCATTGTTGCCGTTGATGGAGTAGTGTTTTGGTCAAGGTGAATCTTGACGAGGTAGGTGCATGAAAAACCCACCTACCTTCCTTTATTACCTACCCACCCACCTTCCAGTATTATTGATAGGGATAAGATAATCATTCTAATAGCTGCTGTTGTGTTGGCACCATTGGCACTTTAAATTGTTCGTCCGAGAGGTTGCTCCATCTCTACTTCTATTACTCTATGATGCTCAACTGTGTTTCGCCTTAAAACGTTTCCGTTTGACTGTTGTCTTTTATAATAAATGTACGTAAACATTCATTTAAACAATCACGCTCATACCGCAGCTTGTTGGCCACGCAGTCCGCAGTGGTTAAATTAAATTGAGAGCTATCCAACGAGTGGTGAACGATTTTTGTACGATGATAACTGGCGAAGATAAAGTTCCGTAGCAACGAATCGGTTGTAAGCGAAAATCATCAGAAATATTTTCGTGACGTTGTTTCCGTTGCATGTCTCCGTTGCATGTCCCACGTTTCATTTTCGAGTTTATGTAGCAAAGTAAAGACATAAAATGTCAAAAAAATTTTTTCTTTTTACGTTTCAAGGTGCATGCGTAGATTCCAAAAACGCTGCTAAGTCCTTGTCACATCGGTTTATTATTCTTGAATGAATACAGATTGGGACTTCAGTGGAGACCCACAAAGCTAATTTGACGGTTTTAAACTCGAATATTAGGTTACTATTTCTGACAAATTATTCGATCGGTAAAATTGTCTTGACTCGCCTGTTAATATTACCTCCTCTTATTATTATACAAATTTGTGTTGATTACAGCCGTTTTCACAGGTTTTTGACCCATAAATATTGAATGTTGAGAGTTAAAACTTCGTTAGAATCACAACTTTCAGTGAGTTGTCAAAATCAACTTCATATTTTGCTTCCTCACCCTAAAAAACATGGAAAACGATTCCTAACAAGCCGAAGCTCACTTAAATCTCAAAAATATTTTTGCACCCGTTTTTCACCCATAACACCCCTGGTTGTTTTCCGATCGGGCTGCCGAGCTTCAGAGCACAACGATTTTTTTTTTAGACCGAAATTTAAGGTAGATATAGATGATGCGGCGGACGGACATCGCATTTTGGTTTATTATTCTCCGAATAATACACCTGCGTATTCGGTTCCGATAATTTTATGGAACACCCCCTCAACATTTTTTCTTTTTGTTTCAAGGTGTATAGATTCCAAATAGTTGCTATGTCTGATAAATTATTTTAGATCAGTAAAATTGTCATTGAATTGTCTTGATTCACCTGTTAATATTACCTCCTGTGTTATTATACAAATTTCTGGTAATTACAGCCATTTTCACGGTTTCTGACCCATAAACATTGAATTTTGAGCGTTAAAACTTCGTTAGAACCTCAATCCTTCACTCAGTGGTCAAAATCAACTCCATTATTATTCTCCTTACCCTAAAAACATAGAAAAAAAAACCTCACAAGCCCAAATTCACTAAAACCTCAAAAATGCCTAATTGTGCACCATTTTTCATCCATAACAATCCTAGATTTTTCCCGATCGGACTGCCGAGATATGGGACACAGCTAGGACCCAAATGGAGCCTGTGTGTGAAAGAACGATATTTTTAGACCGAAAATTAAGGTCGATATCGATGATACGGCGGGCGGCGGACGGACATTGGATTTTTGGAATCCACCCACAAAAAACTTTACCCACCGTCCCAAAAATTTTTACTAACCGAATACATTGTTCTGTTATTCAATCCAGTACACCGCGCACAACATAGGTACACGTACAACACCACACACGCTCTGCCTGCCTCGGGGGGCCTCTGCAGCTGACTATTTCTAGGTCGAATTTCAAAAATCCGGAAGATATACCATCTAGAGGAAGGTATAAGCTTTCAGAATTTGAAATCAGAACATCAAATATGTCACTGATAAGGTCAGGGCAAGCGTTTAAAGTCAGCATACAGCCATTTTCCGTGTATCATGTTTGCCTCAGTTGTTGCAGCTGACTATTTCTAGGTCGAATTTCGAAAATCCGGAAGATATACCATCTAGAGGAAGGTATAAGCGTTCAGAATTTGAAATCAGAACATCAAATATGTCACTGATAAGGTCAGGGCAAGCGTTTAAAGTCAGCATACAGCCATTTTCCGTGTATCATGTTTGCCTCAGTTGTTGCAGCTGACTATTTCAAGGTCAAATTTCAAAAATCCGGAAGATATACCATCTAGAGAAAGGTATAAGCTTTCAGAATTTGAAATCAGAACATCAAACATGTCACTGATAAGGTCAGGGCAAGCGTTTAAAGTCAGCATACAGCCATTTTCCGTGTATCATGTTTGCCTCAGTTGTTGCAGCTGACTATTTCTAGGTCGAATTTCGAAAATCCGGAAGATATACCATCTAGAGGAAGGTATAAGCTTTCAGAATTTGAAATCAGAACATCAAATATGTCATTGATAAGGTCAGGGCAAGCGTTTAAAGTCAGCATACGGCCATTTTCCGTGTATCATGTTTGCCTCAGTTGTTGCAGCTGACTATTTCTAGGTCAAATTTCAAAAATCCGGAAGATATACCATCTAGAGAAAGGTATAAGCTTTCAGAATTTGAAATCAGAACATCAAACATGTCACTGATAAGGTCAGGGCAAGCGTTTAAAGTCAGCATACAGCCATTTTCCGTGTATCATGTTTGCCTCAGTTGTTGCAGCTGACTATTTCAAGGTCGAATTTCGAAAATCCGGAATATATACCATCTAGAGGAAGGTATAAGCTTTCAGAATTTGAAATCAGAACATCAAATATGTCATTGATAAGGTCAGGGCAAGCGTTTAAAGTCAGCATACGGCCATTTTCCGTGTATCATGTTTGCCTCAGTTGTTGCAGCTGACTATTTCTAGGTCAAATTTCAAAAATCAGGAAGATACACCATCTAGAGAAAGGTATAAGCTTTCAGAATTTGAAATCAGAACATCAAATATGTCACTGATAAGGTTGGGGCAAGCGTTTAAAGTCAGCATACGGCCATTGTCCGTGTATCATGTTTGCCTCAGTTGTTGCAGCTGACTATTTCTAGGTCGAATTTCGAAAATCCGGAAGATATACCATCTAGAGGAAGGTATAAGCTTTCAGAATTTGAAATCAGAACATCAAATATGTCATTGATAAAGTCAGGGCAAGCGTTTAAAGTCAGCATACGGCCATTTTCGTGTATCATGTTTGCCTCAGTTGTTGCAGCTGACTATTTCTAGGTCAAATTTCAAAAATCCGGAAGATATACCATCTAGAGAAAGGTATAAGCTTTCAGAATTTGAAATCAGAACATCAAACATGTCACTGATAAGGTCAGGGCAAGCGTTTAAAGTCAGCATACAGCCATTTTCCGTGTATCATGTTTGCCTCAGTTGTTGCAGCTGACTATTTCTAGGTCGAATTTCGAAAATCCGGAAGATATACCATCTAGAGGAAGGTATAAGCTTTCAGAATTTGAAATCAGAACACCAAATATGTCATTGATAAGGTCAGGGCAAACGTTTAAAGTTGGGCAAAATTTTAAAATTTTGGATCAAAATTTCGAAATTCTAAACGGTATACCTCGTAGCATTTTAGTAGCTAAATTCATTCCCGTGATCAAAATTCAAAAATTTTGACCTGACGAGCCGTGGCAAACGTTTAAACTTTTTGAATATGCAGCTAACTTCAGGGCATGAATATTACCATTTCAAGGTCGAATTTCGAAAATCCGGAAGATATACCATCGAGAGAAGAATATATACTAACAGAATTTGAAATCAGAACATCAAATATGTCATTGATAAGGTCAGGGCAAACGTTTAAAGTCAGCATACGGCCATTTTCCGTGTATCATGTTTGCCTCAGTTGTTGCAGCTGACTATTTCTAGGTCAAATTTCAAAAATCCGGAAGATATACCATCGAGAGGAGAATATATACTAACAGAATTTGAAATCAGAACATCAAATATGTCACTGATAAGGTTGGGGCAAGCGTTTAAAGTCAGCATACGGCCATTTTCCGTGTATCATGTTTGCCTCAGTTGTTGCAGCTGACTATTTCTAGGTCAAATTTCAAAAATCCGGAAGATATACCATCTAGAGAAAGGTATAAGCTTTCAGAATTTGAAATCAGAACATCAAATATGTCACTGATAAGGTTGGGGCAAGCGTTTAAAGTCAGCATACGGCCATTTTCCGTGTATCATGTTTGCCTCAGTTGTTGCAGCTGACTATTTCTAGGTCAAATTTCAAAAATCCGGAAGATATACCATCTAGAGAAAGGTATAAGCTTTCAGAATTTGAAATCAGAACATCAAACATGTCACTGATAAGGTTGGGGCAAGCGTTTAAAGTCAGCATACGGCCATTTTCCGTGTATCATGTTTGCCTCAGTTGTTGCAGCTGACTATTTCTAGGTCGAATTTCAAAAATCCGGAAGATATACCATCTAGAGGAAGGTATAAGCTTTCAGAATTTGAAATCAGAACATCAAATATGTCACTGATAAGGTCAGGGCAAGCGTTTAAAGTCAGCATACAGCCATTTTCCGTGTATCATGTTTGCCTCAGTTGTTGCAGCTGACTATTTCCAGGTCGAATTTCGAAAATCCGGAAGATATACCATCTAGAGGAAGGTATAAGCTTTCAGAATTTGAAATCAGAACATCAAATATGTCATTGATAGGGTCAGGGCAAATGTTTAAAGTTGGGCAAAATTTTAAAATTTTGGATCAAAATTTCGAAATTCTAAACGGTACACCTCCTAGCATTTTAGTAGCTAAATTCATTCCCGTGATCAAAATTCAAAAATTTTGACCTGACGAGCCGTGGCAAACGTTTAAACTGTTTGAATATGCAGCTAACTTCAGGGCATGAATATTACCATTTCAAGGTCGAATTTCGAAAATCCGGAAGATATACCATCGAGAGGAGAATATATACTAACAGAATTTGAAATCAGAACATCAAATATGTCATTGATAAGGTCAGGGCAAACGTTTAAAGTCAGCATACGGCCATTTTCCGTGTATCATGTTTGCCTCAGTTGTTGCAGCTGACTATTTCTAGGTCAAATTTCAAAAATCCGGAAGATATACCATCTAGAGAAAGGTATAAGCTTTCAGAATTTGAAATCAGAACATCAAACATGTCACTGATAAGGTCAGGGCAAGCGTTTAAAGTCAGCATACAGCCATTTTCCGTGTATCATGTTTGCCTCAGTTGTTGCAGCTGACTATTTCTAGGTCGAATTTCGAAAATCCGGAAGATATACCATCTAGAGGAAGGTATAAGCTTTCAGAATTTGAAATCAGAACATCAAATATGTCATTGATAAGGTCAGGGCAAACGTTTAAAGTTGGGCAAAATTTTAAAATTTTGGATCAAAATTTCGAAATTCTAAACGGTATACCTCCTAGCATTTTAGTAGCTAAATTCATTCCCGTGATCAAAATTCAAAAATTTTGACCTTACGAGCCGTGGCAAACGTTTAAACTTTTTGAATATGCAGCTAACTTCAGGGCATGAATATTACCATTTCAAGGTCGAATTTCGAAAATCCGGAAGATATACCATCGAGAGGAGAATATATACTAACAGAATTTGAAATCAGAACATCAAATATGTCATCGATAAGGTCAGGGCAAACGTTTAAAGTTGGGCAAAATTTTAAAATTTTGGATCAAAATTTCGAAATTCTAAAAGGTATACCTCCTAGCATTTGAGTAGCTGAATTCATTCCCATGATCAAAATTCAAAAATTTTGACCTGACGAGCCGTGGCAAACGTTTAAACTTTTTGAATATGCAGCTAACTTCAGGGCATGAATATTACCATTTCAAGGTCGAATTTCGAAAATCCGGAAGATATACCATCGAGAGGAGAATATATACTAACAGAATTTGAAATCAGAACATCAAATATGTCATTGATAAGGACAGGGCAAACGTTTAAAGTTGGGCAAAATTTTAAAATTTTGGATCAAAATTTCGAAATTCTAAAATGTATACCTCCTAGCATTTGAGTAGCTGAATTCATTCCCATGATCAAAATTCAAAAATTTTGACCTGACGAGCCGTGGCAAACGTTTAAAGTTTTCGATTTTGAATATGCAGCTAACTTCAGGGCAGTGAAAAAATACGGCCCATGTCCTGCGGCTGTTTCCCGTCCGGTTCCCGCCTAGTGTGTGAGAACCTTAAATGAATCAAGGACCAGGTGTATAGAGATGGATGTTGGATTTAGGAAGGGGGGGAACTGAAGAACTATATCGTTTTGTGCATTATGAACTAAGAACTATAGAACTATTAACTCTCTCACAATGCGACTGAGTTAGTTCATAGGAACGATGGATACTACATGAGGAGTTGATAGTATCCAATGAACGATAGTTCTTTAGTTCATTTGGAGTCATTGAGGTGGGGTGAATTGATACTACTTGAGGAGTTTATAGTATCCACATAACGATAGTTCCTTAAAAAAATACACACACGAGGAGTTGATAGTATCCACTGAACGATAGTTCCTCAGTTCGTTAGGAGTTATTTAGATGGGGGTTAGTTCGCTGGGAGTTAGTTCAGGTGGGATGGATACTACATGAGTTTATAGTATCACGGAATGACAGTTCAAAAGAATAAGGACTACGTTGGTATCGTTCAGGAACTAAGTATCTCATATCTTCGTTCTAATTCAGTGTTTGTGTCCTGTGATAGGAAACGAAAAAGAACTGGAATGAACTGCTGAACTAACTCGAAAGAACTACTCCTTTCAAGGAGTGAGCTAACTGGAGTCCCACAAAGGAAATAATCTTGCCCACCACTAGTGGTCATTTCCCCGACCATATTAATAGTAAATAGATTGACGTCAGCATGAATACTTCATAGTCTGGTAATGTAATTCGAGTATGCAGCTCGGGTTGCATGCTCTCGGGTTTGCAGCTTGTGGCGCTGCAATTTTGTATTAAAAGTGTGCTCTTGTAAACGAGTTGATTCAGTCAGAATACTTTTATTCAAGTCTGACAGGTTCCTGCATCTTCCTCCGACATATTCTTCAAAACAGCAGGTTGTTAATAGTTAATACGTAAAAAAGATTAGGTAGGTGGATTACGGCTTAACGCTCTAGTGCTGATCACATTCCCCTTCCTACATATGTTTTCGGTCATTGACGAACCAACAGAGAATTCTGCATACAGTCTATTAATTAAATGCTTCTACTACGTACTGGGTTCTGCCTACTTACTCGTTGATAGAGTACTTAACTAATTCATGTTTACAGGAATAAACTCTATGATGCAGTCAGAAGCCACGCAACCTGGATTGGTTCATGGACATTTAATTAACGACCCCACAGCTCACCTCGATTTCTGGAGTAAGTTTATAAACAAGTATGTTGTGACCAAAATATTAGTTAGAATTAATTAATTATTGGTTAGTAAATATTAAGTTCTTGGGACTTAAGAAATAACTGCAATTAGATTAAGAGGATGCCCAGCATTTTAGACTATTTTTTTTAAATTCTTCCGCCTGTCATCGGAAATTTTTTCCCTGTTTCCTCAACATAGTAATAGAGTATACCTATTAAAAAAGTTTTGAAAATATCCAAAGGAAAAAATATTATTGTATTACAAACTTCTTTTTTATATATGGGATACATATCGATATTACTCCAGTTCTACTCATTCTGTCCGCATAATTCAAACGCCATTTTTTGGGAGGAACCCCCTCTAAAAATTTGGGGAGATTTTTTTTATATCTGCTGATCTGGATTTTTTTAAATTTTATTACAATTGAACTTTTGAAGTTAAAAAAACCCATTTATTCAACAATTTTCATTTATGTGTATTTTGATTTCTGTGTAAGCTAGGCTTTTTAGTTTATATGAACACTGTGTAAAAATTTGAGCCCTGTAGTGGTTCCTCAATTATATCGATTTGAAGGTAGAAAAACCTGGAAAAAACTTATTCGTGACGATGTCATTGTCGAAAATTGTTGGGTTGGTCAAATAAATCAGGTTTTCCCATATTTTTCTTTTTTTTTTTAATTCAGTCTTACGTATACTGGACTGGTATCTGTGTAACATGTAGTTTTTGGGTAGGTATAAATTGTATGTAAAAGGTTGATACATAATATATACATTTTTTAACATGCCCACATTCCACAAAAATGAAAAATTTGTGTACTCATATAGGTACTTGGCAACCCGTAGAACTCTATGCAAAAATAAAAATAATAAAACACGACGTATTTCGATAGAAAAGGTTGTGCATCCCCTTAATATACACAATATCCTTGGGGCATCCCCTGGTGACTGGATTACTTGATTATAATAAAAACTGAAAACTGCTGCCCATAGAAAGCCATTGTCTATCGAAATCAATGTTCCAACCCCTAATCATCTTTCAGAAAACCTGCGACCTAGGGAAAAAAAATCAGGAAAAATAGTTCCAACACGTAGGTAGGTACCTAACTAAAAATCAGTTCTTTCAAACGGGGAAAACGGATATTTTTGGGAATTGAATATAACAGACGCACCTCTCATTTAAAAGCCTAGGGGTTTTCGTTGCATGTATGGTGATCTCCATTTGTAAAAACAAAGTTCGTGTGCATAGCTCACGTTTTCCATGTTTGCACACGCGGAAAAATGTGATTTTTGAATTTTCGGTATCTTCTTCTCCTTTCTTGGTGTTACAGCCCGGGGTCGGCATTAGCCTGCTCGACAGTGCTCCGCCATTTCTTTCTGTTTCTGGCTAATTTGCTCCAGTTTCGAAAACCTATGCGTGCCTCATCTTCTTCCACCTGGTCGTGGTCTGCTTCTGGACCTTTTCCCGCCTGGCATACCGATGAACGCTTTTCTGACTGGATTTCGCATTTATCCAGATCATGTGCCCAGCCCATCCTGGAGGCATACAACCTTGATGACCTTCACAGCGTTCATGTATTTGTATATGCAGTACAGCTCTTCGTTTTTCCTTCTTCGCCATACTCCCTCCTCTCTCACCGCTCCAAATGTTTTCCTAAGTACTCTCTCCTGTCCAAGGTCCTGCGCAAGTCCTCTCCCCATTTCCCCGTCGTCCACGTCTCTGTTCCATGTTTTAAAACTGTGCAGATTAGGGTCCTATACAGTTCATATTTCACGTGGTGGAAGAGGATCTTGGATTGGAAATATTTAATCGGGCCCCAATAACAGTGGTTCGCCGCAGCTAGTCTGGCCCTTATCTCTGGGATCGAAATGAGTGGGCCAAGATAGACCTCAAAACAGTAACACTGTTCATCTCAACGTCAGAATCCTTACTGTTTGTGGAATTGGTTAGATATTTTGTCTTCTGTTCATTGATACTCAATCCCATTCCAAAGGCAGTTCCTATTGATGAAGACAGCGCTTTTTTAAGGTATCTCTCTGTGTGAGCTATGATGTTCGTGTCATCCGCCTATGCCTGTAGTTGAACTGATCTGAAGAAGATGGTCCCTTGGGTCGTAACATCCAGCAAGTGGGAGGAATGGCGTTTATCAATCTTTCTACGTGAAGTAAAATTCATTTGGCTAGGTCTTAAATTTTGGTATTCCTGTATACACGAGTAGGTGTAGGTAAATTAATACATCGAACTGACTCTTTGGAGTACTATCTCATCTCATCAAACCACAACATGCATTTTTACTGAAAAGGCCATCTCTGGTACGATGAAACTCTTCAGTTTATTGACAATAAAGTTCCGACTAAGCGATGGCATATCACATATGCTCCGATTCCCAGTATAATCGTGTTTGACCGTTTGAGGGCCATGACATTTGAAAACTTCATCAAAACACCTAATAGAGCCAAGATCTATATATTTATTGTACCTAAGTACATGGGGCAAGATGTACACACTGAGTTGTGTACACCTCAGCAAGCTATTTCCACATTTCTGAAAAAATGATTTTTGGAGTCATTTTTCCATCACTCCGTCCGGATTGGGATGCACTTTTTTGGTCATACCAAATCCCTCCATTCCCTCCACCCATGAAAGACTCATCTTCCATTCTCGGGCAAATTTTCGTAATGCTAATCCTTAATGTTCTGCTTAGTGCAACATTTGACACCAACTAATGCTGAACAGCAAATTCAGATAATGGACCAATTTAATATTGTACCCCTATACCTACCGTTAAACAGCAAAAAGAGTGGAATGTCACCATTCTGGTTCTCTGGTTCATGTACCTAGCCAGGCCATGAAATTTATGTAAAATGTTATTTCAGATCACCCATACGTGCTGGCTAACGTGGACAGGTCGTCCCACTTTCCAAGACCATGGGATTATTATTCAGAGGAACAATTCTTAGCAAGAAATGTCGGGACTTCAGGCGGCATTGGTGAGATTATGATTACTTGCTATTAATTTAAATATTTCGAAAACCTTAGAAGCGTTGAAAATGCTTATAGGTACACTCAACGTCTATGAACTGTTCACATTTTTTGCGCTTACTTCCCCAAGTGGGATAGTGATGGTAACTAGCATGCAAGTAGGTTGATAAACTACCTGTGTGGTTTTTGATACCGACTACAAAAACTCCACTCCTCATTAGGTAGAATGGTGGTACGGTATGGGCGGGTTGGAAATTTTGGGATTTTCCAACTAACATACCTCCGAGACAAAAGGACAGAGATTTGAACATACATAGATGCATCCACATGAACAGAAACGATACCTTCACAGTATAAAATGTCAATTCACAGTATCATCAGCTTCAGCAGTAGGTGAAAAACGCTGCAAAGTCCTTGTCACGTGGGTTTATTGTTCTATTGGACATACCTACAGAAATGTCTGTTCATTTATTGTTTCTCAAAAACACGAATTGGGCTGCTGTTTATTAAAAAAATTATCTTTGGTCATTAATAGAGCCATTTAATTGTCTTGATTCACCTATTGATACTACTTTTAGTGTTACTGTACAAATTTCTGGTGATTTCAGACAATTACCCAGGTTTTTGACCCATAAAAAGTGAATATGGGGAGCTGAACCTTCGTTACAACCTCATTTCTTCACTCTGGTCAAAATCACGTTCGTATTCGGTCTTCTCGCCCTGCAAAACATGGAAAACGATACCTCACAAGCTCATGTTCACTAAAACCTCAAAAAAACCTTGAAAACCCATAATTTTACACCCATCCCCCCCCCCCCCCCCAAACCACTGGGTGTATTCCGATCGGGCTGCCACGCTTCGGAGCACAATTATGGCCCAAACGACGGAAGAACGACGATTTTAGACCAAAATTGTACGTACATTTAAGGCTGAAACTTCGTTAGAACCTCAATTCTTCGCTCATTGGTCTAAAAAAGGATACCTCCTCACAAGATTATTTTACTGAAAAACCCTACTTTTACACCCATTTTCCACCCATAACACCCCTGGGTGTATTCTGGTCGGGCTGCGATGCTTTGGGACATAACTGGGGCCAAAATTGTGTGCAAAAGAACGAATTTTTTAGACCGAAAATAAAGTAGTTATGGATGATACAGCAGACGGTGGACGGACATTGCATTTATGGAATCTACGTACCTTGAAACGTAAAATAAAACATTTTGAGGGGGTGTTGTAAAAATTTTTGCTGAGCTAATATATAGTGTATTATTCACATAATAATAAACCAAAATAGGAGTCGCCTAATTCATGTTTTTGAGAAACAATAAATTAACAGCCAACATTTCAGTAGGTAAGTCCAATAGAATAATAAACCCATTTGAAAAGGACTGCAGGCGTTTTTGGTTTTTTCATTCTACGTTTCTAGGTGCGTAGATTCAAAAAACGCTGCAAAGTCATTGTCAAATGGGTTTGTTATTCTATTGGACATACCTACCTATGAAATGCTGTAAATACATTTTTTGTCTCATTCACGTGCATTTATTGAAATAGCTATTGTTGGTGGTTTCCACCGATTTTGGCCCCCCCAAAACACGAAATAAGCCCCTCCTTTTGACGAATTGTATTTGATCATCGATAGTGCCATTTAATTGTCTTTATTCACCTGCTGATATACTAATTTTAGTGTTACTAGACAAGTTTATGGTAATTTCAGACAATTTCCCAGTTTTTTGATTAATAAAAAATGAATTTTGGGAGCTAAACCTTCGTTACAACCTCAATTCTTCAATATTTCAATTTCAATATTTTATTAACACAACTTTGCCAATTTTGGCGAATGTGGAGTTGTGTTTATAGGATTAATGTGTCGGGAATTTAGATGGGGATGTTAGGTAGAGTGGTGAGTAGTGGTCCAATTGCAATTTCAATATTTTATTAACATAGCTTTGCCAATTTTGGCGAATGTGGAGTGTATGTTTATAGGATTAGTGTGTCGGGAATTTAGATGGGGATGTTAGGTAGATTGGTGAGCAGTGGCCAATTGCAATTGAAAATCTAAGTGAATTCCAATTGCAATTGAAAAAATTGATTGATTGATTGCTCGATTGATTGAATAAATTGATTGATTGATTGAATCGAGCGCGTCCCTGGTGACGAGAGTGTATACAATTTCATTCACCCTGGTGCCGAAAATGCCTGTCGGTGAAAACTTCGGGGCCTTACTGTGAACGAACGGCTGGACGTACGGTGCTGCGGGTGGTCTTAAACAACTCCCAAGTTCGAGAACTATTTAAAACCGTAAAAAAATTCGCGTAAAACAAAGGTATAGGCTTTCTGAAAATTTCAGCCCCTATTTTGAACCCCTTAGAGATGACTGACAGTAACGTCGAGCTTCGAGGACCAACTAGACCCCGAACGGAACCTATAACCCGAATTTCATCAATTTTTATTCATGGTAACTAAGCAAAGTGGCCCGTACGGCGTATGGCGGACAGACAGAAATATTTTTATTGCAGTTTTGGATTCTACATACGTACATACCTTGAAACGTAAACCGTCAAATTTTGAGGGGGGGTAAGAATTTTTTTTTTCATGCTCGATTCCAATGGTTCATTATTGAAAATAATAAACCAAAAGGTACTAAGGCGTAAAGCTTATCAGTGAAAAACTACCTACCTACTCACTGTCGTCGTCCGCCGATTCCTACGATCGTGAAATCACCAACATTGAAAAACTTTCCGATCTAGAGTCATTCCCCATGTGGAAATTTGAACTTCAAATATTATTTGAATCTAAAAACTTGTTGGATGTCGTCAGTGAGGGTTCAAAACAAAAGTATGAAGCTTTGAACACTGATAAGGAGAGGGTCGAATGGAAACGTAAAGACGCGAGAGCCCATCAGGCAATCGTCGGTTCTCTTGACAAAAAACACAGGATGCACATTTTGTCATGTACTACCGCCAACGAAATGTACGGAAAAATCTGTAAAATATTCTAACGCGATTCAGAGCGGCAAACAACCTCGTCACTTGAGATGTTTTTCTCGTACAAGTTCGATCCTACTGAGGATATGGCGACTAATATAAGCTCTCTCGAAAATCTTGCCTTTACAATAAATTTTTTATAACCTAGCAAACTTGACGACGAAATGCTAGTCACAAAAATTGTCTCATGCCTTCGTAGGTCAGACGTTAATTTTGCCACGACTTGGGATGGCAAACCAAAAGCAGGTAAAACCGTCGCAAATTTGACTGCTCAACTTTTGCTTGAAGAGTTGCGAAAATCTAAAAATCAGGATGAAACTGAGGCGGCATTTTCAGCTTCGCAGAAGCAAAAACACAACAAATTTCAAAAACCTAAGAACGACAATGCCCGTAAGAACGATTCAGGTCGTTCTAAAACTTGGTTTCGTTGTATGATATGCAAAAATAAAAATAACAACCATGATTCTAAAGACTGTTTTTACCGAGATCGTAATAAAAATAAAAATAACGGCTCGAACTCAAATACAAAACAAGCTGCCTTCATAGCTGAAAACGCCACTCCTGTCAGTCAAGATCTCGTGACGTCATCACGTGGATCGTCCAATAGTGGTGCCAGCTCAACAATGATAAATCGGCAAGACCTACTAAAGGATATTCGTACATCAAGCACAGAAATAAATATCGCTAAAAATAATAATGTTATTCTTGCAAAATCATCAGGCACTTTTGAGTCGCCTGAATGCAAACTCACTGGAGTTTTATTTGTCCCAGATCTATCCAAAAACTTGATAAGTATTAATGCCATCACACAGAAGGGTGGAAAAGTTTTATTTGAAGAAAATGAGGTAAAATTTTATCAAGATGGTGACATAGTTCTAAAGGCTCCAAAAATGCTCATGGTCTCTTCGAAGTAAAATTAACAACCCCTTCTAATCAACACGAAGCACTGATTACATCTAAAACCACCAGTGTAGATTGGCATAGAAAGATGGGTCATTTAGGCATTGACAACCTAAAAAAACTTGAAAAATTGTCACTTGGAATTAATTTGAACTGTGCTGAGCTTTCAGATATTTCATCGTGTGACATCTGTGTAAAAGCCAAAGCTACACGGAAACCTTTTGGCCACAAACGAGCTAGGGCTTCTCATCCACTTGAGCTCCTACACACGGATGTTGTTTCTGTGGGCACGCCCACTTGAGACAATTACAAATACTTTGTCACAATAATGGACGATTTCTCCCACTTTGCCGTGTCATTCCTCCTCTGCCAAAAGAGTGATGTAAAACCGACCATAATGAATTATATAATGCAAATCGAAAATAGGTGGTCGCTAGCTGTAAAGAAGATCCGTCTGGATAATGGGGGTGAGAATATTTCGGAGGATTTTAAAAATTTCTGCAAATCCAAACGTATTGAGTTGGATTTCACACCACCACATACCCCCCAATTAAATGCTAGTGCTGAAAGGTTAGGCCGTACCCTCATGGATCGTACTAGGGCTCTATTGTTTGATAGCAGACTTGATAATGAAATGTGGGGAGAAGCGCTGCTTACAAGCACGTATTTATACAACCGCAGCCCTTCAAAATCCGTAAAAACAACTCCTGCTCAGATTTAGTATAGTAAAAAGCCCGATCTATCCAACCTACAGATTTTTGGGTGCGATGCCTACTCAAAAGTCCTCATGCACACTAAAAAAATTGAACCTCGTGCCAAGAAGCATGTGTTTGTTGGCTATGCAAATAATTCTTACCGTTTCTTCGATACCGAAAAACGTAAAATCATACATTCTCGTGACGTCTACTTCGGAGCTCCAAACAAGGAACTTGAATGTAAAACCACAGCCAACATAAGGAACATCATCGCCAAAGATGAACCTGAAGAAGATCCTTCTGAAGAAAGCAGCAGCTCAGGTGATAGCAGCGATGATTCGGATGATGACTCATCCACTGAAGAAACATTTCAAAGCCCTGAACGGCAGTCACCTGTCACTTCGGTAATGCATAGAACTACCACGAATATCCAAGAAAATCCTCATGAAACCCCGAGGCGATCAACTCGGACCAAGAAATTGCCGGAGACACTAAAGGACTACCAGCTCGATTTAGACTCGTTGGAAGAACTTTGTGAAACTGCTCACTTGAGCTACACTGAAGCTGTTTCTAATGAAGAAAAACGCCAATGGCTCAGGGCCATAGACGATGAAAAACGTTCGCTCATGAAAAATCACACCTGGACTCGTGGACCGTGCAGATGCAGGAAGTCGGAGGATCCTCACCAACAGATGGGTTTTTCGAGTAAAAGGCGATGGGAAATACAAAGCCCGCCTCGTCGCACGGGGTTGTGAACAGAAAATAGGCTGCAACGAAGAGACATTTAGTCCTGTTGTCAGCAGTGATGCTTTGCGACTGATGCAGGCTGTGATCGCCCGTGAAGGCTATCATGTAGCCAAATTTGACATTCGCTCTGCTTTCCTATACGGAACTTTGGAAAATCCTGTTTACATGGAGATACCAGACGGCTGGGAGAAACTTAAAAACAAAATATGTCGTTTAAACAAAGCGTTGTATGGACTCCATGAAGCACCACTTGGGTGGAACAAGCGGTTCACTCAATTTCTAACAAAAAGTGGATTGACTGCCCTAAAAAACGAGCCATGCATTTTCAAAAATACTGATACAACGCTGTACCTAGCTATTCATGTAGATGATGGAATCCTAGCTTCTGACAGTGAAGATAAAACGAACGCACTACTCAAATTATTGACGAAAGAATTTGAAATGACTGCTGTGAAAAATCCTGAAACCTTCCTTGGCCTGGAAGTCACACGGGAAAACGATGGTCTATAAGTGTCACAAGCAGAATACGCCAAGCAAGTACTTCAGAAGTACAGAATGGAAAACTCCAAACCTGTGGCTACACCATTCCAAAAACCTCAGGAGGATCAAGGAAAAATTTTGGTCAGTGGATTTCCATTCAGAGAATGCGTTGGCAGTATTTTGTACATTTCAACTAAAACTCGTCCAGACTTAGCCTATGCAGTTGGTATGAGTAGCAGAAAAGTCGAAAATCCGACGGAGGATGATCTTCTTAACCTGAAACGGACCTTGAAATAGGTACCTCAAAGGTACCATCAATGAAGGTATCCATTTCACCAAGGATTCTGCAGAAGAACTTATCGCTTACAGTGACTCCGACTATGATGAAGATCGAAAAGAAAGGAAGAGTACTACAGGCTATATAATTTACTTTGCTGGAGGACCTGTATGCTGGTCTTCGCGAAAACAACCCATTATATCAACTTCAAGCACCGAAAGCGAATTCATTGCTGCTGCTGATTGTGCTAAAGAACTTGTTTATCTGAAAAGTCTTTCTGAAGAACTAACAAAAGTATAAAAGCCACTCTTAAAGTTGACAATCCAAGCACGATTGGAAAAATCAAAAAAGGAAATTTTAATCGTAAAGGAAAACATATTGATGTACGCTATCATTTTTTGAAAGACCTATGTGGAAACAAAATTATTCATGTAGAGTATTGCCCAACCGGCAAGCAAATCGCTGACCTATTGACGAAACCACTAGGTCCTACTAAGTTTACTGAATTTAAAAATCAAATGGTGAAAGATTAGGTTAATTGTTTTAAAAAATTTTTGGTGAAAAATGTCCGTGTGATTTGTCTATTGAAATAATGATTAAGAATGTTCATTGATAGCATTATGTTATGAAAAATGTAAAATACAAAATTAAGAGGGGTGTGTTGGACAAAGTAATTTTGTATTTAGGCGGTATGAATGCATACATGCATTCTTATTGGTAGATACAAGATGGAACTGACCAACAGCGTGCAAACTCCCGCCGATAAGATATAACGCTAAGTAAAATTGTTCCCTGTGTGTATTTCGTTTGTCCCAATAAAATTGTTTAGTTTCTGATTAATTGTGTATCACTGCTCGTAAAACCCAACACACATCTGGGCCGTAGTTGTGCTCCGAAGCTCGGCAGCCCGATCAGAATACACCGAGGGGGATGACGGGTGAAAAATCGATGTAAAACTAGGGTTTTTCGAGGGTTTTTGAGGTTTCAGTGAACATGAGGCTTGTGAGGTATGTTTTTTAGGGCGAGGAGACCGAATATGAAGTGGATTTTTACAAAGAGTGAAGAATTGAGGTTGTAACAAAGGTTAAGCTCCCAAACTTCATTTTTTATGAGTCAAAAACCTGGGAACTTGTCTGAAATCACCATAAACTTCTATAATAGGTAGCACTAGAATTAGTGTCAACAGGTGAATCAAGGCAGTTATATGGCACTATCAGTAATCAAAGATAAGTTGCCAAAAATCAATAATCAAAGATAATTTGTCAAAAATAGGAGCCTAATTCGTGTTTTGGGGGGCCAATTTTTGTGGAAACCATAAAAAATAATCATTTCAGTTATACCACACGAATGAAACAATAACATTGCACACGAATAAATGAACAGCCAACCTTTCTGTAGGTATGTCATGTGAAATAATTGAAACCGCTATTTCTGATGGTTTCCACCAATTTTGGCCCCCAAAACACGAATTAGGTACGCTCCTTTTTTTTCTCAAATTATCTTTGATCGTTGCTAGTGGCTATTAATCATCTTGATTCACGTGTTGACACTTTTTCTAGTGTTATTATACAAATTGATGGTGATTTCAGACGGTTTTCCAGGTTTTTGACTCATTAAAAATAAATTTTGGGAGCTGAACCTTTGGTAGAACCTCAGTTTTCCACTCTGGTCAAAATCGACTTCTCGTCGCAAAAACATGGAAAACGATACCTCAAAAGCTCATGTCACTGAAACACAAAAATACCTATTTTTATAGCCATTTTCACTCATAACCCCCCTGGGTATATTCCGATCGGGCTGCAAAGTTTCAGGACACTACTAGGGCCCAAATGGAGCATGTGTGCGAAAGAACGAATTTTTTAGACAAATGAACACCCAACATTTCTGTAGGTAAGTCCAATAGAATAATAAACCCATGTGACAAGAGGACTTTGCAGCGTTTTTACATTATACATGCCTGAGGTTATGTTTTGCATATTATGATTGTGTGTCCATACATCATTTTGCTATGAGTTGTCAAACTAAAGTTGTGTCCTCACTCCCCTTTAAGTAAACTTCTCATCAGACCCAGACATCCAACCTCGGTAATATGAGTCATTAATAGGTCTGTTCGCACTGACTGTCTGTGATGGTTAGCTGACTCCTAGAAAACCGTATGAAACCATCCATGTTCCAATACAGTCTTGATAAGCGTTTGAGATGGGTTTGCGTTTGATAATAATTGGAATCGAGAAGCATAATCAGTTTATCGTCCGGCCTATTTCCTGTGCACTGCTATGTTGATCAGAGAACTGGGTTTGGATGAAAACGCTGCGAACAAGCCTTATATGTACACAAATTAATAACCACCAAAATAAACTATGTAACTCTGGATGTAGGTCCAGATTGTTCATTTCATTCTCCAAACCAAATATTAAAATAACTTTCTTCTTACAGGCGGCAATTCACAGCAGGGAGACATCGATTCCTTGAAGCGCCAACGTAGCCGTCAGGAGGTTAAGAGTAAGGTCTCCTGTATTTTGCAGTTAACTTTTAGCGATAGGTATCCAAAGATATTAACTAGAAAGCCAAGCAGTTGACTGGGAAGCTCTATTATAGGACAGAAGGAGAAAGGTGGTCACCACTGTTCACAAGTGCTGTTAGGCCCACATGATATTTCGTGTTCAACTTATGTTCTATCATTCCCTCAACACCCTTCCTGCTCCGCCAAGTATAGTGTCGTGTCCAGTATACTCCATCATGGTTTCCTGATCCATGAATTTATGTGTGTAATTAGTTGATATTCCAGCCGTAATGAATTACATTTGGTAAATGAGGAGTAGGTACCTACCCCTGTGGGTCTGAAATTGGCTGATGTTTGCTCGAATCGCTTTTCACGCTATTAAGTTATAAGGAAATTTCAGGTAGTCCAAAAAATAACGTAGGCATATTTACTTGGTTTCCAAAATTACCACCTACCTGACGTGCAGGGACGTCACAGTACCTTAAGTTCATCTAACTCCATCATTTCATTTGTACACATGAAATAAACCATAACTGTCCAGTTACTCGGAATATATGTCCTGATCTGTTTATTCATTCTCCAAACCTAGTATTAAAAAATGCTGCAAAGTCGTTGTCACATGGGTTTATTATTCTATTGGACACACCTAAAGAAATGTTGGCTGTTCATTTATTGTTTCTTTCATGTGAGATAATTGAAATAGACATTTCTGATTGTTTCTACCAATGTTGGCCCCCAAAACACGAATTAGGCTCGGTTTTTTTTGTATACAGATAATCTTTGATCAATTATCTTGATTCACCTGTTGACACTTTTTCTAGTGTTATTATACAAAGTGATGGTCATTTCAGACAATTTCCCAGGTTTTTGACTCATAAAAAATCGATTTTGAAAGCAGAACATCTGGCACAACCTCAATTTTCCACTCTTTGGTCAAAATTGACTTCATATCGGTCTTCTTGTCCCAAAAAAACATGGAAAACGATACCTCAAACGCTCATGTTACTAACATGTTACTAAAACGCCGAAAATACCTATTTTTATATACCCGTTTTCAGGGCCCAAATGGAGGATGTGTGCGAAAGAACGAATTTTTTAGACCAAAAATGAAGGCGGTATGCATGATACGGCGGACGGACATTGCATTTTTGGAATCTACACACCTTGAAACGGAAAAGAAAAAATTTTGAGGGGTTGTTATAAAAATTTTTTGCTGAACGAATACATAGGTGTATTATTCACAGAATAATAAACCAAAAGAAGGCGTACCTGATCCGTGTTTCGGGTCCAAAATTGGTGGAAACAATCAGAAATATCTATTTAAATTATTTCACATGAATGAAACAATAAATGAACAGCCAACATTTCTGTAGGTTTTTCCTATAGAATAGTAAACCCATGTGACAAGGACTTTGCAGCGTTTTGGAATCTACTCACCTTGAAACGTAAAAGAAAAAATTTTGGGGGGGGGGGGGGTGTTACAAAACTTTTTTGCTGAGCGATTACATAGATGTATTATTCGCAGAATAATAAACCAAAACGCTGCAAATTATTACACAAAGGTTTATCATTTACCTGTATAGGTGACCCTTCTGCGTAGATCACTGTTTTTGTGGTCAATACGTACCCTTGTGCTTCCCACAAGAGAGCCTAAATCGAGCGCTGGAGCCAGCCGGGCAATCATACCTATTTCATAAATATGCGGTGAAATGAAGAATTCTGTCTTTAGTTATTTATTTGTTGTTATTCATGAAGCGTAGGTAACGTTTGTCCGTACCTACCAACAACAGTGCCTGTCAAAAAAATCCTAATTAACCGTCATTCTTCAAACGAAATAATATCTCGGAACAGCCAACTCGATTTCATTCAGCCACGCATGATGATAATTAGGTGTTTCCTAGCAATGATATCTGGGCTGGAGTTACATTTCATTCTCTATCATTTTGCCGAAGCTTTTCGGTGCAAACGAACGGCTGGGCGTACTCAGAAATTCTCAATATCGAGATCAGTTTAAAAACGTTAAAAAGCCATAACTTAGAAAATTCTCGAGCTTCGGCGTTCGGGAAATTTCAACTCATATTTTTCACCCTTTGAGGTGACTGACAGTAACGCCGAGCTTCGCGGACCAACTAGACCCAAATGGGACCCACAAACCAAATTTCAATTTCTGTTAATGGTAACTAAGGAAAATGCGAAGTACGGCTTACGGCGGATGGAAAGAATTTCTTTAAATTCCATTTTCGGATTCTCCGTAATATTAAGGGGGGGTAACTTTTTCCTATACTCGATTCCAAAGGTTCATCATTGAAAATAATAAACCAGTGCATAACTTTCTTTTAGCAGCCAACGGTACTCAGCAAGGAGCAACTCCTTCAAAGCGCCGACGCAACCAGGACGATGACGCACATTCGGATTCTGGAATGGACGAGTGATCCCCTTGTAATCCTTACACGTTTTAATCAAAGATAACCAATTTAACTTTCCTTTTTTTATGATGCGCACCAACCAATTCAACTTTCCTTTTTTTATGATGCGCACCAACGATTGTGCAAATTTTCCTGTGACTTACTAATTGTGTTCACAAGTGCAATTATAAATTATTATTATTCGTGTTGAGCTTTTATATTGTGGTTCACTCCACCACATTCCCGTTCCGCCATGTTCATTATGATTTCCAGTGATCAGCACACATTTTTAGCGAATTTTCAAAACATGGATTTTTGAAGAGGTAAATCCGTTTCAGAGCATCCTGAATGCATCCCTGATTTTAACAAAAACTTGTACGTACAAGTGTGTTTATATATATATGTGTGTGTGTGTGTTAACTCCTAGTTAACATCCTGAACCAGCAGTGAGAACATCCGCTCAGAATAGTCCACATTGTGAAGTTGTCTGCTTCGAAGTTTAGTGCTCTGTGTCCCTGCTCATGATGGCAACTCTCCCTTGAAAATGAAGAAATAAATCTTCGAAACGTTGGGAACAAAATCTTTCCTTGACCGAACCTCAACATCCTTTTAGGAGTTCATATGTATGTGTATGTATTTATAACAATATTTATTTATGTGTTACTCCAGACCTTGGGTACATGATAAAAATTCCAAATTTCGCCAGAATGTTCGTATTGCCAAATAAAAAGACGAGTTCGAAAGTGAGCGATTTTCAAAAATTCCAACGGGGTCAAATTTGAATTTTTAGGGGTCAAAAAACGGCTAAAATAGCGATATAAAATCATGGAAAGTGGTGTGGAAAGGTTGAATAAAGACAGAAAAATACCATTTCAGTTGTTTTTCGTACAGAATAAGGGGTCAAATTTAGATTTTTTAAGGGTTTAAAAACTGGTATTAAGGGCTAAAATACGTAACTCACATGAGTGTGAGATGGCGATTCACGACAGAAGGAGGTTTTATTTCGATGATAAAAATATTTTTCTCTAAAAATAGTGGGTTAAATATGACATCAGGCAGTTTACCCTATCAGATTCCGCTCTGTAGTAATAAAAAGTACCTACATGTAGCGAGATTTCTTCAAGTTGCTAACCCATGTTTTGGGACATTATGGCTGTCCACCCTGAGCTTTTCAACAAGTAGGTACCTAATAGTCGATATTAGCAGTTACAGATTTTATTTTAGTTTTTGATGGTTTCATCACAGAAAACCGTCTTCTGGTAGGTAGATGGAGATACAGCATTTTTCAGTCTCAGTAAAGTTGTATTAAAATAAATAATATTAAGTGGTATTAAATACCACTGCTCCTGTTTAGGACTCGAAAATCCCCTCATCATTCCATATTAGTTTAATGAGGAGTTCGTGTTTGGACTCTTGATTCTCGAGAGAGTCGCTAGGTATGTACCTTTGTTATGACCGTTATGATGTACCATAACTGTGAGATCAACAAAATTAGGGGAAAGCTAGCTTCCCCGTACACGAATTCGCGACTGGGCAAACACTTCTAATTTTAGCTTAATAATACCTACCTGGACAGTGTGATCAGAGTTGGTACCAGCACCAGGATAGGTTTAATAAGTACGCTTTTCACCAAGTTATTGAAACGTTCACGGATGCATACAATAGAGGAGTCCGGAGGATTAGAAGTTTTTTGAATTCTGACACCACGACCAGCAGTGGTGAACGTATAAAGACGTCGAGAGTAGCTTGATAAAAGTTCTTACTGTTTATCACCAATGATACGACTTTTCTTAAGCAGGAACAAACTGTGACCTGCATCACAATTTGTCAATCCCAATTCCTAATCCCCCACGCTGTGCAAACTCAGCCCTTTACCTACTTTTGCGTTCAAGGCATTCGTTACTAAGTATAACATTTTCTGGCGACTTACCTACACATCTGCTTAGCTCTTTTTGCGTCACTGTATTATTCCTCTACAGAGTCGTCCGATGCATTGCAGGTTGGGCATAAACTTGAATCAAACTGCAATTGATGGGCTTGATATATATATTTGAGTAGGTGGTTTTAATGATGTATTTCTAAGATATTAACTGTGTTATGTATTATAATCCCGGGTGTAAGGGCGTAGGATTAAACGACAGGATGTATAGCACAACTATGTAATAAAAGGAAAAAGACCACTTTAGTAGAGTCTGAAGGCGGTCTTGACGAGGTGTTTCTTTGTTGCTGGCGTATTTTGTGCACTGCTGAAGGGTTCAAAATTTCTGATGTACCCTCAGAAGCCTTTTCAAGAGCTAAAGCAATCTGCACTACTTTATCCAAATCCGAATTGTCTTCTTCAAACAGCCTGTCCAGCATCACAGGGGAACGAAGCCCACTAACGAAGACGTCGCGCAGCATTATGTCAAGTAATGTAGCAGGGTACTTACATTTTGCTGCTAGTTTCCTTAATTCTGATAGAAACTGTGAAACAGTCTCTCCCTCCAACTGCTTTCTATTTAGGAACGTGTGACGACTAGGTATAACGAGGGGGGTGGGGTTGAGGTGTTTTTGTAATTCGTTTTTAAGTTCAGTGTATGACTTCGAGGAAAGTTCGGCGGGGTACAAAAGGCTTTTAAGAAGTGCGTGGTGTTTAGGAGATAACATAGCTATGAACGTATCAGCCTTGTCCTCTTCCTGTACGAACTGAGTCTTAAAAAATGACTCAAGTCTCCCTATATAGTCGTCATAGGTTTCCACTGTTTCATCGTATTTTTCAATGTTTACGTGAATAGGCCGTGAACGCTGTGACGCACCTGCTTGGGAAGGTTGGAAAGCGCCTAATAAACGAATCACTTGTTGATTTTGTTGGGCAATCATGGTTAAAAGTTTCCCAACGTCAACAGGTGGTTGTTCACCACTGCCGTCGCCCCCCGCCATCTCCTAGTGGTATTGCACGAGGAATTCGTATAGAATGGAAAAATCTATACGTACCAGTACGCCTGTTAGTACCTTTTCCAGGTAAACTGTAAACACAAGAACGTGGTTCGCAGAGCACTGGGTAAATAAACTCCGTAAATAGTTCGGTAGACGTAGGACGAATCAAACTCAACTGCGCCACTGTTATGTATTATAATCCCGGGTGTAAGGGCGTAGGATTAAACGACAGGATGTATAGCACAACTATGTAATAAAAGGAAAAAGCCCTTCATAGGTACAATCGTACAATGATAAGAATTCAATGCCGGTCACATCCTCGGCTCGTCTTGATAAGGTCCATCGTGCAGTGTTGCCATCTATCAAACTGTATAATTTTTCCAGATTAGAGGCTGAATTGAAGGTACTACAAGTTGTTTTTTTTTTTCTTTTGTGCTGGATTCAGACTCATACCCCTTGCACGAGCTTGCTCTTTTGGGGTATTAGCATAGAGTATTGGTAGCTTGTTATGTTTTCGAATGCACATATACTTTTCATTTTAGAATTTTATGTACTTTTGTTTTTGCTGTGAAAAATTCTTGAATAATACAATTTGTTCGGACGTAGGTACATAAACGCCCAAAGTAGTGCGTCTAGTGTCCGCTCGAGCGCTAGCTGCGGCTAGCGGGGTCGATCCGAACATGAGGTTTCTTTTAGGTCTTAGAACGAACGAATGTAATTGTACTTATATTAGTAAATTGCGTCAAGCATCATGTCAGCCATAGGCGGTGCAATTTCGATCCGACGGGCCAGAGTTGCAAAATAATGCATTGTTCATGTAGCTACTTCTTTATTGCAAACCTGAGCCCCTCTCGGAAAAGAAGATGGCGTTCAACCTCTGAAAGTGAAAGTTGAAAAAGTCTTTTACTCTTTTATCGTTGTGAAAATTGTATCGAAGTTAATCGTTCTTACCCGTTGTGTAATTAAATTCGCTCAAGTGGATTTAGTCTGTGTTTTTCGTTCCCGAACATACACAATTTAATAAAATAAAATAAATCTTTTTAGCGAATTTTCGAAGAAAGTGAAGCTACTGCAATGGGTCCAACATTTTCAGAATGAGAATTTTTGAAAATTGTAGCAAATCCGTTTCAGAGCATCGTGAATTCATCCCTGATTTTAACAAAAATTTATATGTATATAATACGTACCGTACGTAGGTATTTACATGATAATATTTATGTGTCACCCCAGACAAAATCTGACCTTGGGTGCATGAAAAAAATTAAAAATTTCGCCAAAATTTTCGTATTGCCAAACAAAAGGATGAGTTCGAAGATGAGAATTTTCAAAAATTGTAAGGGGATCAAATTTGAGTTTTTAGCGGTCAAAAATCGGTAAAAACTGTTAAAATCGCGAACAGTCGTTATAAAAACACTGAGAGTGTTTTGTTGTGTGGAAGGGTAAGCGAAGACAGAAAAATTCATTTCAGTTGTTTGGACAGAATAGTGGATGTGCGGTAAAGAAAACTGCCGATGCGCATGCGCCGGTAGAGGTTGCATATTTCCAGGTGTCTTCATATTCTCTCGGTCTACTGTTTACCTACTGTGTATTTTTGTGATTGTGTGTTCGTTTTACCCAACTTTTTTCGGGTATTTTCGATCAAACGATGCCGTATCATTGTTGTTATGGTATTTTTGCAAGAGCAACTCGAAAGTCGGGAGGCCCGGATATGATCCTCAAGTTAGATTTTACGGGTTTCCTCAACCCTGTTTACTCTTGAGGGACAATGTGCTGAACTGGGATGATAAAGAAGAAAGGAGACATGTTAAATCGTGTGCCAAGTGTACTATATGTTGGACGTGGATGGTTAAATGCAAACGGAACGATGGGAAATTCCAGAAAGTTCGTCAGATTTATAAGGACATGAAGATCTGCTCGAAGCATTTCGATGTACCGCCCCTCGTCATGGACTACTCAAAATACTCTCCGGTATCCTCTGCTACAACATCCGTAAGTACCCATTTTTTATACATACTTGTTCACAATAGGTATAATAGAAGTATGTAAATTTAAATAGCCTCTGAGAAAAACGATAGCCTTACCAAGACGGGACGGACCAGACGGAGTCCGCCCCAGCAGTGCGATTCTGCAACTCTGTATGGCATCGTAACGACGATGAAATATCGTTAGCATAACAAAAAATATCGATGCCACTAAATACCGACGATTGGTATTCTGTAAAGGCTCAATAGCGACAGCTATCGCTTAATCGTCGATAAATTGTCGTTGCGGGGTCGTTTACATTTCGACGGCTCTAGACCCCCCCGTTATCCGTACCGAAAGCTTGTTATACCCAAAAAACGCTGCAAAGTCCTTGTCACATGGGTTTATTATTCTACTGGACTTACCTACAGAAACGTTGTTGTTTCTTTCATATAAAATAATTTAAATAGCTATCTCTGGTGGTTTCCACCGATTTCGGCCCCCAAAACACGAATTAGGTACGCTCCTTTTTTTTTTTTTTTTTTTTCAAATTATCTTTGATCATTGATAGTACCATTTAATCGTCTTGATCCACCTCTTGATACTTTTTCTAGTGTTATTCTACAAATTGATGGTGATTTCAGACGATTTTCCAGGTTTTTGACTTATAAAAAATCAATTTTGGGAGCTGAACATCTGGTACAACCTCAATTTTCCACTCTTTGGTCAAAATCGACTTCATATTCGGTCTTCTCGTCCCCAAAAACATAGAAAACGATATCTCAGAAGCTCATGTTACCAATATGTTGCTAAAACGTAATAAGTACCTATTTTTACACACATTTTCACTCATAACACCCCTGGGTATATTCCGATCGGGCTGAAAAGTTTCGGGACACAACTAGGGCCCAAATGGAGCATGTGTGCGAAAGAACGATTTTTTTAGACCGAAAATGAAGCCTGTACACGTGATACGGCGGACGGCGTACGGCGGACGGACATTGCATTTTTGGAATCTATGCACCTTGAAACGTAAAAGAAAAAAGTTTGAGGGGGTGTTATAAAAATTTTTTGCTGAGCGAATACATAGGTGTATTATTCACAGAATAATAAACCAAAACTTGGCCTACGTAGCTTTTCGGCGATAGAAAGCTTTACTACTTTTCTTTTGGCATGTTTTTTCAATTTTATTGGTTTATTATTCTGTGAATAATACACCTATGTATTCGCTCAGCAAAAAATTTTTATAACACCCCCTCAAAATTTTTTCTTTTCCGTTTCAAGGTGCGTAGATTCCAAAAATGCAATGTCCGTCCGCCGTACGCCGTCCGCCGTATCACGTGTACAGGCTTCATTTTCGGTCTAAAAAATTCGTTCTTTCGCACACATGCTCCATTTGTGCCCTAGTTGTGTCCCGAAACTTTTCAGCCCGATCGGAATATACCCAGGGGGTATATATGGAAGGGAATATACCCAGGGGGTAGAAAATGTGTATAAAAATAGGTACTTTTTGTGTTTTAGTAACATGTTAGTAAAATGAGCTTTTGAGGTATCGTTTTTAATGTTTTTGGGGACGAGAAGACCGAATATGAAGTCGATTTTGACCGAAGAGTGGAAAATTCAGGTTGTATCAGATGTTCAGATCCCAAAATTGATTTTTTATAAGTCAAAAACCTGGGAAACACTAGAAAAAGTATCAACAGGTGGATCGAGACGATTAAATGGTACTATCAATGATCAGAGATAATTTGAAAAAAAAATAAAAAAAAAGGAGTGTACCTAATTTGTGTTTTAGGGGCCAAAATTGGTGGAAACCACCAGAAATAGCTATTTCAATTATTTTATATGAAAGAAACAACAAATAAACAGCCAACGTTTCTTTAGAATCCAATAGAATAATAAACCCATGTGACTAGGACTTTGCAGCGTTTTTGATGTAATAAGCCCAATGTAGGTACTTATCGTAGGTAACTAGGTAGGTAAATTAGTGACTTAATAATTTATGGCAGTGACGTCATAAAAACATCGTAATAAATAACTTCAACGTTAAAATTACTTGATAGGTAGGTAGTTAGGAAGTTGTTGATATAGAAGACTTCTATAAGTGATATAGTCTATTTCACTTTGGGTAGTTATCTACTTTTTAGAATCACATTTCACCACATATTATGTAGTTGTTACCTACCGTATTTTTTCGTGCGCTTATGAATTTTGGATAATAATGTCAGGCATTATGACGCTCGAATTCCTTGCTTGGGAATTAAAATTCTGCAAGAAAGGGAAGAGAGGTATCCCTCTCGGTTTGAAAGAAGAGTGCTATGAGATGGGCAAAATCCTTATTCCCTTGATTCCTGCATGTTCAGAAAAACCTTTAGGATAAGTCGACAATTGGCCATGAACCGAAATTCGACCATTGCTCCAATGCTCCAGATTGAATGGATTATCCCCTGAAATCCAAGTACGAGCCTGTCTAATTTTGCTGTAGATACCGATCCCCTACATTTTCTTTAATAAATGCAAGTGACCTTAATAGGTTGTTAATAAATTAGAAAATATAGGATTTTGAAAATAACGTAAACGTAGGTAGTTATTCATTAACTTGCATAATTATTTATCAGAATTTCCGAGTAGGTAGGTACCAATTATAAAACATAAATTTCAACAAAATCATACATGAATTTATACAAATAAATTTGGCATAGTGCATATTACATTTAAGCTAAAAACGGTAAAAACTTTATTGATACCTCAAGACGATACAACAAATTGAAATCAAAACCTATCCCAAGTGTCAAGTGATCCCAAACTGCAATTTTTGACTTCCAAGGTATGAGCATTTATTTCGGCCACGGAGTGAATTCGGGGGATTCAAAACACAATCATTGACTCCGGTGCACACACACACTCTTCAATTCATTTCATCACTGCTTATCACCATGGAAACGGAATGAGTTCCAGTCGATTGCTCGCCCTAGACTCAGATTTCGCGAGACAAGCTAACGAAGTCGGTATCTCATTCTGCAACGACAAATTGTTATTCAAGTTAGGTATCATAAGTTCCTGAATACCAATTTCGCTATCCGGGTGTCGTTACACGAGAGGGATACAGACACCCACTCCTTACCGACAATAAGGTAGCGAGTTGCAGAATCGCGCTACAGTCCATGGTTTAGTTGCGTGCCCACCAAGACATCATGACATCTCGCCAAGTACAAGCATACATATTATGCACTTATGCTCATCGTGGCCCCAGCCTTGTGTCTAATACTAACTTTGGTCCGAACCGGAGGTCCCCTAGTGTGTTCAGATCAGACTGAGTACATTCTAGAAAACCACAGTCATGCAGCATGGCTATGAGAGCGAATTTTCGAAGTTTTCGGCATCTTCCTCCTCCGCCTAAAATTTTCTGAAAATTAATTTTCGGCCAATGTTTTCCCAACTTGATACCATACAAAATTAAAACAGGAGTAGTTTTACGCAAAGTAAAATTTGGGGTGGAAGGAGGGGGAGGGGGAAATCAAAAATGTTTTGAATACCAGAAGAGTAGGTATTGGGTACGTAACAAATTTTTTGTTCCATTTTTTGCCGAGTAACACCTCGGTTTGTAGATTTTCCAACGCTGAACACGATGGTGAAGTCAGAATTGCGATATCCCATTCCGTTATCAGATTAGAGCAGACGAACCAGGAAGAACATCTCAAGAAATAACCACGTTCCTTCATCTTCAAAGTGCTCCAGTTTGAGAATGGAATGAGATATCGCAATTCTGATGTCACCATCGTGTTCAGCGTACAAAAACCTTTAAAATGAGGTGTCACTTGTCAGACTTTTTCATTTTGGGAATTTATGGGTAATTTCCCCCCCCTAAAACTCCCCCTTAGGGTGACCCGATTCTGCCCATCTTCGAACTTAGCCTGTCGATTGCCAAGACAGATTTTTCGTGCAAATGTGAACTTTTTATCTCAATTCTTTCGAGAGTTATCGTCTGGAATGACACATACATATATAAATATATATATATATATATATATATATATATATATATATATATATAATTTTTGGTGTCTTTCGGCAGGGAATTCAGGATGGTCTGAAACGGATTTTGGTATAAAAATCTTTCGGAAATTCGAGTTTTAAAAATTTTGGACCGAGAACAATAGCTTCCTTTTCTTCGAAAATTCGCTAAAAAGGCCGTATAGGGCGTAGTCCATAGTCACCATTCAAGATGGAGGGTATCTACCCCAAGAATGTCTTTGAGGGTGCTTCCCTCGATTCATACTGTGGATTTCAAGAGCTATATTTTCAGCCCTAAAGGAACGCGGAGGTACCTTTGGCTGGAAGGATGGAATCGGGACCTTGAATGAAGATAATGAATTCCATCCTAATTATATGTCTAGGATGTACCTACGGGGGTGCCTAGTTCGGTTCACTGCATAATCCAACAGGTAATCATCTGATAAGGAAACTTGTAGAAGGGCTTAGCGCACCCAGGGCTTTGGTAAGCTGTTAGTACCCGTGCGATCGTCTAGAATTGGTTCAAGATGAATGTAGCCTAATTAATAATTCCACGCTTTCAAGTGATGCCTAGGCAAAAAGTTACCCAATGCATTTTTTTTTCCAACGATTTACATTCATTGATGATCATTCAAGGACGCAGGATGCGGGGTCGTCACACTGATCCATGATATTACACACCTTGTGCACATTTTCGTTTCTTGATATTTAAAGCAGTTGCCCTGTGCATTCATTAGTCAAATTGATTTGAATGTCCATTGTGGTGGGAAAATTCAAACTGCTCATTTTTACAGTCACAGCGTCGTGCAACAGAAAGGCTGGGACGATTGGAAAGAAAAAGTCGAGCTGCCACTATTGCCAGGGAACAGCAACAGTCTCGAACTCTGCTCAATGACGTTGAAGGTGAGAACCACACAAGCTCACTTCAGAAATATTAATGGATAATTTTATCATTTTACTCATTTTTACTAAGCTAAGACCGAATTTGAAGTCAATTTTGACCAAAGAGGCGAAAATTGAGGTTTCAACGAAAATTCAGCTCTCAAAATTCATTTTTTATTGGTCAAAAACCTGGGAAATTGTCTGAAATTACCATCAATTTGTATAGTAACACTGGAAAAAGTGTGAACAGGTGAATCAAGACAATTAAGTAAATGGCACCACCAATGATCAGAGGTAATTTTGAAAAAAAAAAACGCTGCAAAGTCCTTGTCACATGGGTTTATTATTCTATTGGACTTTTGGACATACCTACAGAAATTTTGACTGTTCATTAATTGTTTCTTTCATGTGAAATAATTGAAATAGCCACTTCTGATGGTTTCCATTAATTTTGGCCCCCAAAACACAAATTAGGTACGCTCTTTTTTTTTTTTTTTTTTTTTAACTATCTTTGATCATTGGTAGTGCCATTTAATCGTCCTGAACCACTTCTTGACACTTTTTCCAGTGTTATTATACAAACTGATGGTGATTTCAGACGATTTCCCAGGTTTTTCACTCATAAAAAATCAATTCTGGGAGCTGAACATTTGGTAGAACTCAATTTTCCACTCTATGGTCAAAATCGACTTCATATTCGGTCTTCTCGTCCCCAAAAACATAGAAAACGATATCTCAGAAGCTCATGTTACCAATATGTTGCTAAAACGTAAAAAGTACCTATTTTTACACAAATTTTCACTCATAACACCCCTGGGTATATTCCGATCGGGCTGAAAAGTTTCGGGACACAACTAGGGCCCAAATGGAGCATGTGTGCGAAAGAACGATTTTTTTAGACCGAAAATGAAGCCTGTACACGTGATACGGCGGACGGCGGACGGCGGACGGACATTGCATTTTTGGAATCTATGCACCTTGAAACGTAAAAGAAAAAAGTTTGAGGGGGTGTTATAAAAATTTTTTGCTGAGCGAATACATAGGTGTATTATTCACAGAATAATAAACCAAAAGGAGCGTAGTACCTACTTAATTCGTGTTTTGGGGGCTAAAATTGGTGGAAACCTTCAGAAATAGCTATTTAAATTATTTCACATGAAAGAAACAATAAATGGACAGCCATAATTTCTGTAGGTGTCCAGTAGAATAATAAACCCATGTGACAAGGACTTTGCAGCGTTTTATTACTATTGTTATTGTACAATTACCTGTTAATTATCTATCACTTTCTTTTTTTTCAGAATCATCTGAACTAACTAGTACACATGATAACCAGGGGAACTCCATAGAAATTGGTCCATCCTCACACGTTGTCCTGGAACGGGAGAACGATGAAGTTGTGGGTGTTCCACTCGAAAACTCATGCCAGATGAACGGAGTTGAATCGCAAGAAATGATGACCGCAAATACTCAAACAGCATTGACTTTGACTGGATTCAATGCCTTGCTTCGAAAATCCAGAGAGCTCGAGCACAAAAATGTACAACTAGAAAAGAAGGTGAACACGTTGGAGCATTTTAAGAAGGAGATCATGGAGAAGTATCGTCAGCTCCAGTTGAATAATAAACGGCTCGAAAAAGAGGCTAAACAGAACAGAGAAGACAAGAAAATAGCAGCCCTCACTGATATGGAAAGAAGAATGAAGTTGGACGACGAGATGTGCATATATTACACCGGGCTCGACAGCCGTCAGCTAAAGGCCTTGGAAGGATTCGTCGAAGGTGACCAAATTAATTATGGGGGAGTTCCAATAATGAAAACCTTCAACAGAATCCTACACCAAAACGAAAAAGAAAGTTGAATCGACATCAGGAATTTCTGTTAATGTTTCTTCGGTTGCGCGGTGGCTTACTTCTGAAGGATATTGCTTATAGGTTCGATTTGCACCACGGTTTTGTGAGTCGTGTGGTAACAACAATGATTCAGGCATTATACATAAAATTTAACGTTTTAAGGCCTCAGATGTTCCCCTCAAGGGAAGCCATCAGTGAGTACTTACCCCCTCGTTTTAATCGAATGAAAAATATACGAGTCATTATAGATTGTGCTGAGATCCATCCAATTTTGAACAGCAGGGAAATTCATATTCTCAGTATAAAGCCCACTCGACCTTCAAAGTCCTATTAGGGTGTACACCTAATGGAGCTGTGTGTTTTGTGAGTGAACTGTATGAGGGGTCGATATCCGATCGAGCTATAGTACAAAAAAGTGAGTTCGTTAGCATTTTGGAGGAAGGGGACTTGGTTTTAGCTGATCGAGGTTTCACTATCAGGGATTTGACTGATGATAAAGGGGTTCAGCTTAAAATTCCCTCATTTCTCAAAGGGCGAGATAGGCTTACTTTTCAAGAAGAAATGGCGACGAAGGAGATAGCTGCGAATCGGATTTTCATCGAACATGTGGTGGGGAGACTGAAAAGCTACCGTATTTTCAGAAGAGTGATACCCCAGTCCATGCGCCATATTTTATCACAAGTAGTATTCATTTGTGCTTGCTTTCTTAATTTTCGGGAACGTTTTGTGAAATAAAGGAATCCTTCCTGACCGTTAGACATATAAGTGAATGTTCCTTTTCGTGAACCTTTCGTGAATTAAAATAAGCCTTTTTGATTTTGGTTTATTATTTCTAATAATAAGCCTTTGTGATCTTATCGAAAAAAAATTTACAACCCCCCCCCCCTCAAACTTTGTCATTTTACGTTTCAACATGCGGATTCCAAATCTGCTGTGTCCGTCCGCCGTCCGGGCCACTTTAGACCTTTCACTTGATAGGAAAAATCTGAAATTTGGCAAAGAGACTCCATTTGGAACCTAGTTGGTCCTAACATCTCGGCGACCCGATCGCCCCACACCCTGAGGGGGGGGGGGGGGATAAATAGGGTTTTTTTCTGGTTTTTCGGGACATGGTCGAGTGGGGTGTCGTTTTCCGTGTAATTTTGGACGCCGAATCGATTGAGATGGGTCCCAGGGCCGTGGGAGCACACCCGAACGAGAAAATCCATTTTTACCGCTAAAAATTGTGAAAAAGTACGACAATTATTTCTTATTTCTTAGCGTTAATCACCGAATAATTGTAGGCATAAAACCCGAGATTTACATACTTATAAACAATAAACCTTTGTGGAATAATTTGCAGCGTTTTAATAAAATGTGGTTGAACGAGAAACAGGTTCTTTTATTACACACCCACTATTTCCTTGTGTCTTGCATCATAAAATTTTAGGTAAATTTTTGGAGCAGAAGTCTGCTCCTACGGGTCTGAAAAAGTAAGGAAATAATTATCATACCTAATTCTCGTTTAGTAAGGGAACCTGGTCGCTTTTGACTCTTAAAGGCTAGAAAACAACAAATTCGAAATTCCAATAATTTTTTTATTGACTAGGTACCTAGGTACTAAAGACATATTTATGCTCATTTTCAATACAAACAGCAAAATAAGCATTTCACTGGAACTAACTACATAAACCGTGACTGATATCTAGATCACATTCGTAATGAGTCATGAAGATTCAAGTTGACTATACATTGCAGGAATTGAAAGACTGAACTTTTCAAGTCAGTAAGTTGACTTAGGAATCCACAAAAATAATAAAAGTTATTACTAAAAGTGTGATAGTAGGTACCTACTTTAGTTAGGGGTAACTCTCGAACCAAATTAGCATCAATCACAAAAATATTAACAAGATACGACTGTACCAACGGTTGTGTAATTTCAAAATAAACATATTAAACAATTCTCATTTTTTTTAATGATACCTAAGCTAGGGGTATCTTTTAGAATAAATAATCTATACATATAATAAAACAGTGTCTGTTTGTTTGTTTGTTTGTCTCGGCATCAATTGAGAACGGCTGAACGTAGAAAGTTGCGGCTGGTACCATTTGACGCAGAATTTATCTGGGAAGGTTTATGAAAAATCCGCATTTGAATCTGTCCATCCGTTGAAACGCTATGAATGAAATACTACTAAAAAACGTGTTATAATCACTTCTATGAGGACGTTTATGCTTATAATAACTTTGAACGGTTGGACGTAAATCTGATTGTAATTAGATTCTGGATTCAGCTCGACGAGTACATTCAAGTGGTACTTCAATCAGGATGTTAGTGGGAGGGGGGTACAGGTTATGAGAGGAGGGGGGGGGGGGGTCTACAGAAATTTCAAAACTACTTGACCAATTGGAGTGCAACTTTGGGAATTTGTTGTGTGAACATTGAGGAATGTTTCTAACCAAGTAGGGAGGGTTCATAGGATACGGGGGGGGGGGGGGGGTTAAAGGCAGTTAGGGTTGGCATTGGGGAAGGTTTCTGATCAGTTGAGGAGGTGGTATCTGTTATGAGTGGGGCCTGTCCTAAAGGGGGTGTCTGTTCTACCGTTGCAAAGCGCGGGTACACAGCTAGTAACGCATAAATCACAGATACAAAATACTGAGGTAACCAACGATGGTAAACTTTCAAGGTAAGTCATCAGAACTCCCTGATTTTTTCAAATTGTCGAAAATTTTATTCGTAAGAAAAACTATTGCAACGTACGAAGTTACTCAGGCCATTCTCAGTACGGCATCTTGAAGGTGGATGGGTGGAAGCCCACGAGGAATTCTCAGCTCGAAATATTCTGGACAGATGTAGTTGGAGTGGAATTCTACCAGACGAGTTGACGTGTTGTTCCACCAAATGGTGTCTTCGTATATTCTTTCAATGCCGATAATACTGGTGGGTTGACTTCAGTTTGAACGTAGTTCCCTCTCTACGTAGACAAAACGACGATCTCTGTTGTGGGCTCAGCAGGTGAATATCGGTCAGGCCATGCTCCCTTAGGACGTATGGACACTTAATCTCCAATAGACCTGGCTGTTGAATGTTTGCTGGTGAAATAACAGTTCCATCTGGAGACGCTCCTAGGCCTGGATACTTTGGGTTGACCCAAATCCCGGAACGATGAACGATGTTCCCAGTTTCTCGTTGATAAGCTTGTCGGGCATTCTCCTCATTTTTTGATCCCCATTCAGTGTACACGTTTTTGAAGTGTACCCTCTTATACATTAAATTATCAACCTTGTTAAACACGTCCCCCGCCGTAGATAAATACTTGGAGCAATCTGACGCTGTGATCAAGATAGAGCGGAATCGACGCCAGCTAGCACTTTCAGCCTGTGTTTCAGTGCCAGGGATAGGCTGGGGGGAGGAAAATCCGAACTTCAAAGCAACTTTGAGTTGGCGGATTTGTGACAGGAGAACACATGCATGGCTGCGACTCAATGTGTACTCGTCATAATGGTACTCAACAGTGTACACCACATACTTGCCGGTGCATTAAGCTCGCATTGGTATTTCAAATTATTGCAGGCGCTCTTTGGGTCAACCTCATTTTGAAGGGCTTTAAACCTTTTTACCCTTGTTGGGTCCCGCTTGTCAGTGTACTGATTTTCGAATATTGTGTTGCTATTTTTGGCCTTCCTTCCCTCGTTCCAACCACACAGGAGGCTCGTGCAGGCCGGAGGGCAGTATCCGAAGGTCAGGGTGTAGTCATCGATGGCTATTAGGAGAGCACTCACATGTGAACACCTCATCATTACACTGGCTTTACAGTCACAAGACGCATCTAAAACCTTGCCACTATCAAGATGTATCATGGCAACTGCGTCACTTTTGATACAATAATGACCGAATTTGGACCTGGCGTCTTTTATATTTTGTACATGGCCACTTGTAAAGAACTGTTTGCCTCGACGAAGAGGTTTTTGAGGGGCTGCAGGTGCCGCACCCTCAGTGGAACTAGAGTCACCACTCTCCTCGACATCCCCTGGCCGCTGAGAGCTGAGAATGATGTGCTCGTAGATCGAGCTATAAGTAAAACTAAGCGGAATCGGAATAGACGGGAACTTTTTCCATCCCACCAATGGTGCCACGTCGAAATCTGATGGCACGACCGCTTGGCTCGCAGCAGAGACCAAGTCACTGGAAAATTGAGTTGCCTCCTTCGCCTGCACTATTCGCCCATTGTCGGCCGCAGCGGGATCAATCGGCGTATTCTTTGAAATACACAACTCCACTAAGCTGACGAGTTCCTCTTTCTTGATTCTGCAGCTGTATTTCACTCCACGAACATCTAAGAACCGCTTCAAACTTAGAACTGAATTAGCTGTCACAATTTTAGCGTTTGGCAATATAGCCCCCGCAACGTCCGTTTCGTTTAAAATTATGGGTTTGAATGGCACCCGGGCGGCCATAACTTAGGAAGAGTGAAAAAAGGTAACAAAAAAAAAAACGCTACGCGATTAAACTAGCGAATATAAACACTTGAATTTGACTAGGATGTGTAAGCCCCCTCTGTTGATACGAAACGTTACTGGCTTTTTGGTAGGGCTGATGGCCTGAAATTACGGAGGCACCAGTACGATCGTTTCGGGGGTTTATCAAAATACACAGAGACCACCTTATGTTGAAGGGAATCGGGATAACAGAGAACACGTAGGTACAGTTTAGTTACGTAATTAAGTATAATTAAAAGGAAGCAGAATGGAAACGTTACTATCAATACAACTTGAAATGGGGTTCACTGAAGGTGCTCGTTTTCGAATGCTGAAGGCCAAGTGACGTTACTAGTTACTATTCGAGGATAAACAAAGGCTGATGGCAAAGACGTTACGTTACGTTACGTTATTCGTTACTTCAAAAGATAAGGGTGCTGAAGGCCTGGGAGGGACGTTACTTCATACACATATACACAATGAGAAATAGATAATAATACTAATGAAATAGGTAATGCAAGGTAAGAGACATTGACGTAATTCACTTAGTGTTACGGTATAGTTATAGACTCGTTACGAGGTGATACGTACAAGTATGATACAAAAAGAATAATAAAAGGAAAGAATTTGCTGAGTACGGATCGAAAACATACATAAGTGAAAATGCGTTACTAAACAAAGGATTGTGACCTGTTGGCGTCGATGGCGTCTTGAATGGCGTTACTGCGCGTCACTACGTAGTTCACCAGGGGGGTTTTCGCAGAGGTCGCCCGAAGGTAAGACTTGCTAAGATTTAATAATGAGTCTCTGTCTCGGGGGGAATGGGAAACTGATATAACTGCAGTTTCGGGATAAACACACACTCTGTTACTCCAACAATTCGGAAACGCGTTACTACTATCGTTCGCACAGGGCATAGAAGCCTACAACTCTCACTCGTGACAAAAATACTTCGGTCTGAGAACCACTGAACACTTCGCTGGCAGAAAGACGACTGGCCAGGAGTAGGGGGACGGACGCCCTGAGCTGGGGTGCCTCCCCTCCACTCCGGGCCAGCGCGGAGGACTACACACCCTCGTTTGCGAGTGGGGACGACCGGGTGATAGGAAATAGTCCCTCAAAAGCCCGAGGCCGGACGGTGGCGCTGCCGCGGGAAGGCGGCGGCCTACACCCTTCCCCCTCCTGAAAGCCGTCGTCCTCGGCGGCGGGACTCCACCCGAAGAGACTGGGGATGGGGAGTGGCTTCGTCGGGTATGCCACTGTTAGATGCAACTCGTACCGTCTTCTTCGGCAATGAATGCAGGCGGGGTCGTCGTCCCGGTGAGGTCCGTTGCAGGAGGTTCTCAACTTTCCATTCTTGTACTTCTTGATCAGCCGAGCCCAAAACTCCTTGCACGAGGAACAGCGAAAGTGCTGGAGTCGCTGGGCGGGGCGTTGGCAGACCGGACAGACTTGCTGCGGCTTCGGCGGTGTGGGTTGGTCGTCTTGGGTTGTAGGAGTTCCCACGGTTTGTAACTCCAAGGTGGATTGTGTATGCATCACCTGGCGTGTCCGGGTGGTCGAGTGGTTTGCCACTATTTTCAACGGGGCCACATGGGGAGGAGGACGTGGTCGAGGAGGAGTAGGCGCGTCTTCCTCCATCTCCAGCTCTGAATCGGAGTCACTTGAGGCGTTGACGGAGATAGGCTGCGTCGGAGAGCGAGCCGGAGTCGGGACTTTGCGGCGAATCTTCTCCGGACTGACAGATTCGCTAAGGCGCACTCGCACTCGGGACTTCAACTGCTCGTCCATGCGGGCTTTCTGTAGTTCACTGGCGAGGTACTTAAATCGCTCGCACTCCGCTTCGGTTTGGGCAATGATTTGTTGTGCCTGGTCACGCTCCTGGGCAAGTTTTTCGCATTCCAGACGGAGGCGTAACATTTCCGGCAGGAGGTCCGCCAGCTGCTCCGCCAATGTTACAGTGCCTTTACATATCAATCTTCGGCAAGGCAGGGTGGATGCTCTTTCGGCGTTGTGGAGCATCTCCGCCACACCCTCCAATAAAAAAAAGTGCCTTGCGTTCGGGGTGCTTGGGGCCAACGTTCCCGGGAATAGCTGCCTGCTCCAGGAGTACGCCGGTTGCCTCTGCGTATCGCTTGCGAATTCTCGTCACGTACGGGCATTCGACCTCCTCTTCCATGACGGGGCTCTCGTTGACAGGTGACCGACGCATCGCCATGGCCTGTTGGTTGAAGTATAATGATGTTAGCCAACATGTCGAATTTGGTCACAACAGGTAAAAGTGTACATTGGGTTCTACCTACCTATCGTCCGTACTCAGTCTTAGTATTTCTGGTCTACATTTGAACAATTGAACAATTTAACTAAAGTACTTTATTTGCATACATGAAAACATTAACATTATATATAGATTTTTTTTTAAATTTTTTTTTTTTATTTTTTTTTTTTTTTTTTTTATATTTTATTGAGTCCACGAAAGTCCGTGCAAAACCTCCATTTCTGGGGTTCGCCTTCGGGGGTCTTCTTTTTCACCAGCACAACCGGAGCACTCCACGGGCTCTCCGAGGGTTCAATAATTCCGTCCTCCAACATGTTGAGTAGCTGTTTCTCTACTTCTTCTCTCAGTGCATGTGGAATCGGATAGGGTCTTTGGTTTATAGGGTCTGCATCACCGGTCTCGATCTCGTGTGTCACTTCCAGGTCGCATCCTCGTTTATCCGGTGGGTTAAACACATCCGGATACGTTGCCAGGAGCTCCATAAGGCGGCGGCGCTCCGGGTGAGGGAGGTGGACCGTCTTTTCCTCCAGGGCGTCGCAGATATCGGGAGGTACCCGCGGCCATCCCTCAGAAGGAGTGAGCTCTCTGTCGTCCAGGTCGTCATCCGTCCACACGGGCAACGCGCCCGGTAGTGGAACGGTTTCATCTGATGGGGACTCTTCTTCGGTGGTGCTCCTGGGTACGGCGAGGTCGATGGTTGCGGCGACGCGATCATGCGTGTTCGTTAAGTCAGGGTTAGTCACTGTACTGTCATTTGGGAAAATTTCGAATTCATTACGGTGGAGCGTTACTGCACCGTTACTGGGGGGTATGACTCTATTATTACTGGGAGAAAATTCAACTTCGTTACGGGGGAGCGTTACTGAACCGTTACTGGGGGGTATGACTCTATTATTACTGGGAGAAAATTCAACTTCGTTTCGGGGGAGCGTTACTGAACCGTTACTGGGGGGTATGACTCTATTATTACTGGGGGAAAATTCAACTTCGTTACGGGGGAGCGTTACTGCAGAGGTCGGAGGTTGTTGCTCGTGAGCTTCGTTGGCGTTCTCGTGTGGTTCCGTAGTGATTCGGTTGACTACGATGCATTGCTTTGTCCCTTCGTGTTGCAGTACGGCTTCGCGTTTATCCGTGCGTATGATAAGGGGTATTTTTTTCATAAGGTCGAGACCAAACAAATCGAGTCCAGTCCCTTCCCGTTCAAATACCAAGAAGGTGTGTCGTACCGCAGCTCCTGGTATCTCCAACAACACCTCTTGTTCACCACGAAATCGCAACGGATAGCCGTCCGCGCCCCATGCTTCAGCATTGGTTGTACGTAGGGGCGTGCCAGGGATAGGCGTTGTCAATACCGACACAGCTGCTCCTGTGTCTAGTATTAGATCACGCGTTACGCCGTTTAGTTTCGCTGGGATTCGCATCGTTCTCTGTAGGCGGTAATCCACTATCGGCAAGTGCCCCATTGGAAATCGCAACTCGATCTCAGTGGACTGCGTTATCATCTTGTTTCCGTTTGGGTGGGAAACCGGAGTCAACAGCTTTTTCTTGTGGCAGTCCGTTTCGAGGTGCTCTCTTACTCCGCAGTAGTCGCAGAATATTGTTTTCTGAGGGTTCTGGGGACAGTCGACTGGGAAATGTGTCGCTGCCGCGCAGAACATGCAAGGGTAACGGGGGCTTGGGCGTGAAAACACCTTAGTCGTTACGGGGGTGTTACGACCGTTCCTCCGTGGACATCTGGCTGCATAGTGTCCGGTCACCCCGCACTCGTAACATCGTCCCTCTGTTGCTGTTACGGCGGCAAGGTCCCATTTCGCTTCAGGTTCTTCGGACGTTTCGAGCGTTTCCTCGAGTTCTTCAGCTCGCTTTAGAGCGTCCTCAATCGTGTCGGGTGCGTTATTGATCAGGTGTGATCGTAGTTCTTTAGGTATGCCACCTACGAAGGCTTTCAGTACTCTTCGTTTCACCCAATTACGCTTCTGTTCTTGTGTTAGTTCTGTACCCTCCTCGTGTGCGGCAGATTGCGCTAAACGGTGAATCCGTTCCGCAAACTGGCGAAGCGTTTCGTTCGCGTTTTTCCTGACCGACCACAGGAGTGCAGCGGCCTTCGACGGGTTTTCACGTTCAAACCATGTCAACATGGCTTTTTTGACGTCATCGTAAGGCGTTTCGCTTTCGTTTAGTTGCGCGTTATCTATGAGGAATTGTTTTGCTGTTCCTCTCACTTTGGCGCGCAAAAGCCTCATTCGTTTCTGTTGAGATAACGTTCGAGCGACGTCCTCGAAAAAATGGAAGAATGCCGACACCGTTATGGCACCTGGTTCATCGGGATCCCACGACTCTACTTCCAAAAACATAGAACGCGGAACGTCCGGTTCCGTGCCCCTGTTTCGGTCCCGTTCCATGCTGAGATCGTTGAATGATCTCAACAACACCTCCAATTGCTCCATCATCCCACAAACGCCCTCCGTTTTTTCCGCCATTATGACCGTTACGGGTTACGAAAATGCGTTTCAAAATCTGGGTTGAAGACCCTTACTATGTACGTGCACCTGAGGTTTTTGTGTTGTGGGCTTATCGTAACGTTACTCTTTCGTTACCGACCCTCTTCAACTGTGGTTCCGTGCGTTATTATTTACGTGTGGATACGTGTGGGGCGAACCGCACAATAATCCCACTTGCTGCCACCAATTTTGTAAGCCCCCTCTGTTGATACGAAACGTTACTGGCTTTTTGGTAGGGCTGATGGCCTGAAATTACGGAGGCACCAGTACGATCGTTTCGGGGGTTTATCAAAATACACAGAGACCACCTTATGTTGAAGGGAATCGGGATAACAGAGAACACGTAGGTACAGTTTAGTTACGTAATTAAGTATAATTAAAAGGAAGCAGAATGGAAACGTTACTATCAATACAACTTGAAATGGGGTTCACTGAAGGTGCTCGTTTTCGAATGCTGAAGGCCAAGTGACGTTACTAGTTACTATTCGAGGATAAACAAAGGCTGATGGCAAAGACGTTACGTTACGTTACGTTATTCGTTACTTCAAAAGATAAGGGTGCTGAAGGCCTGGGAGGGACGTTACTTCATACACATATACACAATGAGAAATAGATAATAATACTAATGAAATAGGTAATGCAAGGTAAGAGACATTGACGTAATTCACTTAGTGTTACGGTATAGTTATAGACTCGTTACGAGGTGATACGTACAAGTATGATACAAAAAGAATAATAAAAGGAAAGAATTTGCTGAGTACGGATCGAAAACATACATAAGTGAAAATGCGTTACTAAACAAAGGATTGTGACCTGTTGGCGTCGATGGCGTCTTGAATGGCGTTACTGCGCGTCACTACGTAGTTCACCAGGGGGGTTTTCGCAGAGGTCGCCCGAAGGTAAGACTTGCTAAGATTTAATAATGAGTCTCTGTCTCGGGGGGAATGGGAAACTGATATAACTGCAGTTTCGGGATAAACACACACTCTGTTACTCCAACAATTCGGAAACGCGTTACTACTATCGTTCGCACAGGGCATAGAAGCCTACAACTCTCACTCGTGACAAAAATACTTCGGTCTGAGAACCACTGAACACTTCGCTGGCAGAAAGACGACTGGCCAGGAGTAGGGGGACGGACGCCCTGAGCTGGGGTGCCTCCCCTCCACTCCGGGCCAGCGCGGAGGACTACACACCCTCGTTTGCGAGTGGGGACGACCGGGTGATAGGAAATAGTCCCTCAAAAGCCCGAGGCCGGACGGTGGCGCTGCCGCGGGAAGGCGGCGGCCTACAGATGTAACTAGGATGACAGGGGGAAGTAAAAGTTTGTTGACCTAAACCTTTCATAGGGGCAGGTAGCAGAAGGGTTATAGCTACCTCAGTGCGCAGGCGCGCACATCGTCTATAGGGGTCAAATTTGGATTTTTGGTGATCGCGGGACAGGAAGGCCAGTAGCACCCCCAACCACGAGAGTGCGCTGAACATCACTTCCACATCGCTTCCGCGGGAAGTTTCCCTGCGAGATTTGGAGATTTGGCACCCACCGGTAGGGGCAGTGAGATCGTCCAGCCGAATTTCGATGGTTGTTGTAAGTGCGTAGTTAGTTTTTAGTTATCAATTCCATTGCCTCATGGATACTATAACATTCGTGATTACGTGAGCTCCTCCTCAGTTTCCTCGTCGTATACAGGAAAAACTTCTTCCAGATAGTTTTCATTTTTTTTTTCACTGGATGGAGTAAGTCCAAATCATCTTCCGATGACACCACGATAGGAGTGATCGACCCCTCATCACTTGATGAACTCATGGCGAGAAGTACCATAACACAAGTGAGAGAAGTGGGTAGGGTTATTAGAACGAAGGTGCGATGAGAAATGATTTGATTGGCTTAAGCGGGCAAGCGGTAGTGGGGGGGGGGGGGGGAGCAGTCAGAAAGGAGTAGGTACATCGGAAAATCCGTGGACTGATCTGATGGTCTGCGAACTGTCTTCGAACCGCCAGAAAAACACCGCGAACAGCATCCTATGGATGCTATACAGTCCGAGACGAGTCCGCAAGACCACCACGAACGCCAAATGATGGATCTGACGGTTTGAAGACAGTCAGATGGCCACCGGGAACAAACCTACTATCTCCCATACGTATAGCACAGAAAACACTACTATACTTCGTATAGTAGGGTTTTCTGTGCTATCTCCTCTCCCTCTGCAAGTTTTCCGCTCGACAGGTTATACTCTGTTGTTTTTAGTTCATTCCTTTGTTCTCCTTCTTACGCGGTTCCTTCTATAGTTCATTTGTAGTGATATCCGTCTAGTGTATCAAAGTGTATGCCTCCATCGCCGAAGAAGTGGACCAGGAGAAACAGCGGTAACAAAGGCGACAAAAAGAGGCGCAGAAGGCAGAACAGTAAGTTGATACCACAGATTTACATAATTAGGTACCTAATTAATCCTTATTGTGTTTTCTGTGTAGAGCAACAAATTGAAATAGTTTTCAGATGTAGTAGTAGTAGTAGTATTAGTAGTATACAGATTTTGTGTTAGTCTAATGATTGTCACGTAATTAGTACGTTCTCCGTTGTTTGGGAGTAAAACTCAGTTACCCAGCATCCCACGAAAATCTTTAACCTTCGTTGGAAAGTTGTTGTAAAATATCCTGCGGCTAAATCTCCGTCCACAACCTCATGATTGGCTGAGGGATCCGTGGGTTTATCAGTTTAGTAGTATCGAACCGTAAATAATTAGGTTTTATAGGTTTTTCCGTGAGGCGGAAATTCATAGAATCAACGGGCCGTTTTATGTGTCAGACGTACTTAGCCTCTCTGTTGTGTTTAATAGTAAGTATATACGTACTTGATTGAAATTTTTTCGGTATTATTTCTCGTCGAGTTAATTTCTGTAAATTTTTGAAGAAGAAACTGTTGCGCAGGCTTCAGAAAAGTTAACCTACTTGCATTTCTGCTAACTGTTCATTTGCGGGCGTTTCAGAGCATGTTGATAGTTGGTTTATTATTATTATGTATTGGAATGGTTATTAGAGGTATTATATCTATAAATTTATTTGGTTTGGCAGGCTCACTATTTATGTTTAAAACAAATTTTAAAAATCTTAAAGGGAGAAGGCATTTTTTCCCTAGTATCAAAAACGCTCTATAACAGGCTGTTTTCAAGTTCCTTCTTCTCCGGTTGTATCGGAGATATCTTGATGAAATTTTCAGGGGTTATTATACGTATACCAAAGTAACTTTCTGACATAGAACTTTTCGAAATACCGATTAGCAAAAAAATTATCATAATCCAAAAAAAAACTTCAAAATGCAAGTTAAATTTTGATTTCAGAAAAATATTTACTCAACTTCCCAATTGAATACTGAAAAGTTCTGTCACAAATGTGTATCAATAGTTATACACTCATGGTAAAAATTTCAATCCAATCCATCAATCAGGGACGGATAAACATGGACATTACTGTACAAAAATGTGATTTTTCAGGAGAAGCAAATTTCGAAAAATCAAACTTTCCCGCCTGTTTATTCATTTGTTTCTGTCTGCTATGTGATTTCCATGTATCTATTGTATCCACCTATTCACAAACCTTCTCAATGGCTTCACGCAACGTCTTATTTTCACGTATAACCTCCCTTTTTGAAGGTTATAAATATTATCATTTCACTTTGTTGCACGAAGTTTTCATCCGAAATCCGTTCTTTCTCGTGAATATTTTCCTTTCAGAATGCCCAGATCGAACCGTTTGTTTAAAAAAAGCACCAAGAAACCTCCGGGTAGGTAGGTACTGTAGACGTGAAGGTAGTGATTCCGTTCGTCCAGGAACCTCTCGGGAGGACGGAGGCACCGTCGAAGTGGGACATATCCTGGAAGGCATGGAAGCGGTGAATTCAACTCCTGTCTCTTCTGCCCCTTCTGCGTCTGAGGGAAAATTGTCTTCGTCAATTCCTGAGTACGACAATTTTGATACTGAAGGGAAATACGATATCATTGATATTGAATCGTTCGGAGCCGCCCTCGCTGAAGTAATGAGCTGTAAGATAAGTGGTGGAGGAGTTGAGTTTGAAGTTGCATGTAGGGTGGGCTTAGCAGCAAAAACAAGTGTTACCTGTGTTGTATGTAACAAGTCGATCGTGTTCAAGAACTGTGAGAGGATTGAGGCATCAAATCAGAGAGGTAATACACAAAAAATGTATTCACTAAATCTAAGGCTTGTTTATGGTTTGCGGTGTATTGGCAAAGGCAAAGCTGCTGCCGAAACGTTGCTGTCTATGATGAACCTTCCACCTCCTCCAGCTAAATTTCACCCTTACCAAAGCTGTTTGAGTAGGGTTGTGGAAGAAGTTTGCAAATCGGACATGAAAAAAGCTGTGAGCGATGCCGTGGAAGAAAATGATGGTTCAACTGATCTTACAGTGACTTTTGATGGCACCTGGCAGAAGAGGGGCCATACATCAAAGAATGGGGTTGTCACAGTTACCTGTGGAGAGAATAATAAAGTTATTGACTTGGAAATCATGTCAAAGTTCTGCAAATGTGAACGTCGGCTACAAGGAGAACACGTAGCCAACTGCGGGGCTAATTATAGAGGGACCAGTGGTGGTATGGAGGTTGAAGGTGTCCGTAAAATATATCATCGGTCACTGCCACACCATGGAGTGAGATATACTCGCTACTTAGGGGATGGAGACTCCAAGGCTTTTCTATCCATGTGCACTGAAAAACCATATGGGCCAAATGTGACACTGGAAAAAATGGAATGTGTTGGCCATGTTCAAAAGAGGATGGGGGCACGTCTGCGCAGTTTGAAGAAGAGACTGTCCGACACTAAGCTTTCAGATGGTAAGACACTAGGAGGCAGAGGACGCCTGACGGATGATGCTATCAACTCTATACAACTCTACTATGGATTGGCTATACGCAGAAATGTAAATACTTCCGTGGATGAGATGAAGAAGGCGGTCTGGGCGTATTTTCTGCACATCATGTCAACAGACAGAAAACGCTCGCACAATTTCTGTCCAGATGGGGCTGATAGCTGGTGTAAATACAAAAAGGCCCAAGCTGAAAACGAACCGTACAACCACAGCGAACATTTTCACTTACCAGCTGTCATTATGAATGCTATCAAGCCGACATATGTTAGTTTGGCACACCCGGACTTACTGAAAGCTTGTCTTCATGGGAAAACCCAGAACTGCAATGAGAGTATGAATAATGTTTTGTGGAATATTTTACCCAAAACGACTTGTTGCGCTTCCTACGTTGAGGTTTGGAGCATACGAAGCTGTTATGCAGTATAATCTAGGGAACATTGGCCGATGTCGTGTTTACCGAGAACTTGGAATGGACCTTGGTTTGTTTTGTATCCAAGGTCTGAAACGAGTTGACGCTATCACGATAAAAAAATCAATTACAAGAGCATTAGCTTCAACAAAAGAGGGAAGACTAAAAACATCTCGTGCGGCAAGAAGACTTGAGGAGGCTTTTGCTGAGGAAGAGGTTGACGACCATGCCTATGGCGCAGGCATGCACTGAGGTACCCAACTTCAATGATTTTTTTCAACGTGTTCCCGATGTTGTTTTTTCAAAATTGTGGTTGCAATTGATTCGATATATTGTGTAGAAAAATATAAACAAACTTTGAAAAATCGAATTTTTTTCGCATTTTTTTTTTTTTTTTTTTTGCCTTCTCCCCTTAATTTGGCCTGAATGTTCTTATTGCGGAAAAAGTAGTATTATCGAAGTCATAAGCTTCACAGTTCACTGATATGGTCACGCTGCATGGCTGGAATTGCTCTGAACAAATGTTGGGATAGATTGTAACTACCTACCTGTGATGCATATACTGAACTGTGCAATCCATTCTATAATCGTTAGTTGGTGCGTACCTACATAACTTCATACCTACATTTTGTGGTTACAGGTTCAAAGGCAGTTGCAAGTGACTGGCAGAAAGCTGTGCTACTTTGTAGTTTACAGTAACAACCTAACATTTTCATTGTGAAAATAGGACGTGGTGACCAATTCTGGCCAGAGAAGATGGTTCCACAACTTGAAACCTTTCATCACAACACAAGTTTACCTGAACTTGTTGAACCGATTCGAAAAGGTTCTTACATCAGATAACCTTTCATCCCCAAGAAGGAACAAGAAGTAGTGTAAGTAATAATTTGCAGTACACCTCTAAACATAATATTACTAGCAATGCCCGCTCACTAAGAATGTACATAGATACATACAGGTAGGGTGATAGCTCCCTATCCGAAATAGGTGTACGAGTATGTAGTAAAACTATTTCTCTACTGGTCTGGAAAAACATGGTAAGTTCATTTTTTCGTGAATGAGTCCATATTATTAGTGAGTTATTCGGTCGGGCTAAAGATGATAAGGTTGATTTAGCGGAAAATTTGAAAAATAGCCATCAGCAGTAAGTGCCAAGTCAGGTCAGCGCAGTCTGGCAAAAGTTGATGAGTAACTTAGCAGTGTTGGCATGCCTCCACTGGTATGGTTTCGAAATTTTCTTGGTCTGTCAGAACATGATAAATCAGGTATATCATGTTTTGCCAGACCCAATAATTAATTTGGCAGCACATACTTGTACACAGACTTGTCGATGATAACCAAGCCTTCATTGAGTTGCTACCTCATCGAACTATTTTTTCACTTCACATTAAGCAACATGTAGGTTATTTGATTTAATCCATTCGATGCTTCGAATAATAAGATTACCTGATCGTTAGTCAAAGAAAGACCATTTGGTGGGAGATATCATTGTTTACCAGATTCAGGATCGGGTGGTGTTTGGACATGAAAACCAAAACGCTGCAAGTCCTTGTCACGTGGGTTTATTATTCTATTGGACATACCTGCAGGAATGTTCGGTGTTCATTTATTGTTTCTTTCAAGTGAAATAATTGAAATAGCCATTTCTGATGGTTTCCACCAATTTTGGTCCTCAAAACACGAATTAGGTACGCTCCTTTATTTTATTTATTTATTTTTTTCAAATTATCTTTGATCATTGGTAGTGCCATTTAGTCGTCTTGATCCACGTGTTGACACTTTTTCCAGAGTTATTATACAAATTGATGGTGATTTCAGACGGTTTCCCAGGTTTTTGATTCATAAAAAAGTCAATTTTGGGATCTGAACATTTGGTAGAACTTCAATTTTCCGCTCTTTGGTCAAAATGGACTTCATCTTGGTCTTCTCGTCCTCAGAAACATGGAAAACGATACCTCAGAAGGTCTTGTTACTCAAAAAGTACCTATTTTCATGCACATTTTTCACTCATAACACCCCCGGGTATATTCCGAGCGGGCTGCAAGTTTCGGGACACAACTAGGGCCCAAATGGAGCATGTGTGCGATAGAGCGAGTTTTTTAGACCGAAAATGAAGCCTGTACACGTGATACGGCGTACGGACATTGCATTTTTGGAATCTACGCACCTTGAAACGGAAACGAAAAAATTTTGAGAGGGTTTATTATAACTTTTTGCTGAGCGAATACATGGGTGTGTCATTCACAGAATAATAAACCAAAACGCTGCAGAATCCTTGTCACATGGTTTATGATTCTGTTGGACATATCTACATGTTGGCTGTTCGTTTACTGTTTCTTACAATTCAATCACTCAAAATATCAAGCAGATACAATCTGCGATGCAGCAATGAATAAAAAAATCTTTAGGTAGCTAACTACCCTACTGTGAACGTCAAAATTGAAATGCAATAAGTTTTAAAAAAAATGAATGTTTCCATGGATAGATGGATGTGTTTCCAAGGTTTTTTGGTTTTGTAGATTAGGAAACCTCAATAAAAACCTAAGAAATACTGTAAATTCCCAACTCTTGGCATGTCATGGTGTCAAAATCAGTCAAAACACCAAGCAGATACTCGATAGATTAAAATGTATTTCTAAGGTTTTCATTGATATTTCTAATTCATTGCAATCAGTATACCCAAATTTACTGATTTTATGTTATTTTCTGTTCTCAGTTCATGTCCAAACAACATCCGATCCAGAGTCTGGCTGACAGTGATGTCTCCCACCAAATGGTCTTTCTTTGAGTAAAAATCAGGTAATACTTCTTATTATTTGAAGCAGATCAAATATTTCGCTGTAATATCACATTCCCCTGATTCTTCATGCGCTTCTCTGGACTTGCAAAACTTTGACACGCTCTCCTGTAAAATCATCTGTATTGGACTTACCTACCACGTTTTGCCAGATCAGCACAGATTTATAATACGCAGTGGCGTAGCCAGGATTGTTGAAAGGGGGGGGGAGTTATCGGAAATAGAAAAAATAAAAAATCCTGTCATGTAGCATGGCTATAAGAGCGAATTTTCAAAGAAATATTCCTGATATTGGGTAAAAAGATGATATAGCGAGAATCCATACCAGTTTTCTTGAGATTATATAACTTTTCGTGATTTTAGCCATTTTTACCGATGTTTGACCCTAATAACGTCAAATTTGACCCACTTGCTTTTGAGAAAAATAGTTTTATCGTCGAAGTAGTCCCTCAGTCGTCATTAACCACCCCACACAACGTCAGGTGAATTAATATTGATTTTACCATTAATACCAATTTTTACCCCAAAAAATCAAAATCTAACCCCTATTCTGTGTGAAAAACAACTGAAATGGTATTTTTCTGTCTTCACTCAACCTTCCGTACCACTTCCAATGATTTTATAGCAATTGTTTGCAATTTTAGCCGTTTTTACCGACATTTGGGCCCTAAAAACTCCAATTTGACCCCCTTGGAATTTGAAAATTGCTCATCTTCGAACTCATCCTTTCGTTTGGCAATACAAACGTTTTGGAGAAACCTGGAATTTTTACCATGTACCTACCCAAGGACAGATATCATCTGGAGTGGCACATAAATATACATAATATATAAATTTTTGCTAACATCTAGGGATGAACTTAGGATGCTCTGAACCGGATTTGCCTATAAAAATTGTAGTGATTGGGAGTCGGATAGACGAGTCGATCGCTTGATTGAGAATGGTTAGTTTATTGGTGGCACCCTGGCTCTTTTATATTCCCCTGACAAGATCAGAGGGGGGTCGGGGGGTCCCCACTCTGAGTTACAGCATGTTCAGACACAAATTGAGTTGTGGAGGAGCAGCCGATCACAACACTGCTCCCCCCAGAATTTAAGTAATTTACATTTTTATTTAAATTTTCTTGTCGTCGCTGTGGCTGTTGCCGGGCGTGGGAGGTGCGTGTGTTGGGTCCGAGTGTGGTGTCCGGGTGGCTGCTGTGGTCATTGTCGTGGGGTGGCGGTTGGTCGAGGCTGATTAGTGGCGTGGGTGCCGGTGCGGGCGCGAGATATCCCGCCGGTGCCGTATGTGGCTCGTGCGGTAGCTCGGGCGCTGTTGTCGGGGGCGTTGCGGCGGTGCCGGCTTTGGCGACGTCGGCCGTGCCGGAGGCGTGGCGAAGGTGGACGTGCCGAGGGTTGGGGTTTGCGTGGCCCGTTCCGTAGTTGCTACGAGGGCCTTTGCGAGACTGCGGGCGTACGTTGCCTTCGTGGTAACGTCGGGCGAGGCTTGGACTGCGGCAGTGTGCTGCTGGGGGCGGCGTACCCCGTGGATGCAGCAGTCCGAGCACGTCCCTGCGTACGGCGGGAGTTGTAGGGTGACGGTTGTGTTTGACGGGGCGGTCACCGTCATAACCGGCGTACCTGGCGTGGTAGTCGACGGGCGTGGAGTCAACGGGCGGATGCCCGGCGGTAGCTGACGCGTGGGTGGCGGACGCTGCTGCGTCTTGTTGTCCCGGGGCCGCGCGTGGATGGGTATCGCGCCGGCTTTTGATATGGCCATAGCCTGGCGGATGGGGATTGGGCCATACCTGCCTGGCGGTTGTGTCCGGGTTGGCTTCCTCTTCGCCGGAGCCGGAGGAGACGGCGTGACGGCGAGGTCTCGGAGCAGCTGTGAGGCGGTAGGTGGCTTCGGCGACATAGCGTTTTAGTGGTTGATGTTCGTGGGCGGCGCTCGTCTTTATAGTCGCTGCCGAGGGGTGGGGTGCGTCGGGCGGCGTGTTGGGGGTGTTCACTGTGTGCGTGGGTGGGGGTGCCGGCTTACATCGGTCGATTGAGACTGATGGTGTGTGTCGATCGTCCGTGAGGTAAGTTATCGTTTTTCCATCGTTTGTACGCGCACGTACACATGGGTCGCTGTGCGCATAGTTGCTGGCACGTAGGACTGTGTGTAGTGGCGGTACGATTCGTTGGTGCGTAGGGGCACAGTTGATGGTGGCGGTTGAGTGAACAGATCCCCTGGGTGGCGTGGTGTGGCCGAGAAGAGGCGTTGGGCCGGTGAGTAGCCGTCGGGGCCCGGGCGGTTTCGTAGGCCGAGGAGGAGGCCGCTAAGTTGGGTGGCCCATGTGCGGGAAGTGGCTGTTGCGAGAATTGCGTCTTTTAGGACCCTATGTAGTCGTTCGACGAGGCCGTTGGTTTGAGGGTGGTAGGTATTTGTATGGTGTACCTCCGTGCCCATGGACGTGCAGTATTTATGGAATTCGGCTGAGGTGAACTGGGTGCCCTGGTCAGTGGTTACGCGTGCCGGGGAGCCGTAGCGGGCGATCCAGTGGTTGTGTAGGGCCGTAATCACTGCGTCGGCGGAAATGGTCGAGAGGGGTGCGCATTCAAACCAGCCAGTGGCGCGGTCAATCATTGATAATATGTACTTTTTTGTAGCCGATGGTGGTAGCGGGCCGAATAGGTCGATATGTAGGTGTTCGAGTGGCGCGGCGTCGGGAAATTCGCCGAGGGGAGCCCTGATGTGTCGAGTTGTTTTCGCTCGGTTACAACTCGGGCAGGCGCGGGTGAACAACCGTATCGATGAGGTCATGACGGGCCAATAATATCGAGCGCGGATGAGGGCTGTGGTGGCCTTTATCCCCGGATGTGTCATCCCGTGTATGTGTTTAAAAACCGCGAGGCGTAACGGCGTAGGGATGTAGGGGCGAGGCGAGGCGTCGGTATTTTCGCACATGATCTCGTGGTCTTGTATTCGGTGTGGTGTGAGATTCATATTGGCGATGTGGTCATCGGCGGCCTGTGCGTCGGCTAGCTGTTGTAGCGTGAAGGGGGTGCCGTAGTCCGTGACTGCGTGGGCCATGTTGGCTGTGGGTGGTAGTCGCGAAAGGTAGTCGGCGACGATGTTTGTTGGGCCCTCGGCGTACCTGATGTCAGTCGTGAATTCTGAGATGAATCGAAGGTGCCGGAGCCGTGTTGGTGGGGCCGTATTTGACTGAGTCGTTAGTGAGGTCGTGAGGGGCTTATGGTCCGTATATACGGTGAGTGGGCGCCCTTCTATTTGTTGGCGAAAATGTACTATGGCGAGGTAGATAGCCAGTAGTTCGCGGTCGAACGCGCTGTAGTTACGTTGAGCCGGGTTGAGGGTGCGTGAGAAGAAACCTAGCGGGCGTAAGTGCGTATTGTCGATGAAATGCAGCGCTGCGCCGACGGCGAAATCCGACGAGTCCGTGTGTAGGACGAGTGGTTGGGTCGGGGCCGGATGGGCGAGTGTGACGGAGGTTTCGAGTAAGCGTTTTGCGCGGTCGAATGCGTCAGCTGCGTCGGTGGTCCACGTGAGCGTGCGTTTGTCCTTTTTCTTCGCGTCGGGTGGAATCATTTCCACTAGGGGGCGGAGCGTAGGTGCGGCTCGTGGTATCGCTCGGTGATAGAAGTTAATGAGGCCGAGGAATGTTCGAAGCTCGTGCACGGTAGTGGGTCGCGGGAATTTCTTAATGAGGTCCGTGCGTTCCGGTAGGGGTGTTATCCCGTCGGCTGAAACGTTGTGGCCGAGAAATTTGACTGAGGGCCGTGCGAGCTGGCATTTGGCTGTATTTATTTGTAGGCCGTATTTAGCGAGGGTCTCAAGGAGCGTGCGTACGTGGGTGTAGTGTTCAGACGGGGTGGCCGAGGCGACCAGTATGTCATCGAGGTAACAGTACACGAAAGGTAGGTTGCGTAGGACGTGGTCCATGTAGCGTTGCCACGTTTGCGCTGCGTTTCGTAAGCCGAAATTCATTCGCTTGAATTGGTAGGCGCCGAAGGGTGTTAAGATCGTTGTTTTTGGCACGTCGCGTTCGCTGATTTTGCAGTGAAAAAATGCACGGGCGAGGTCGAATGTGCTGTACACTGTAGTCCCGTACAGGGCCGTTGTGTAGTCGTGTAGGTGTGGGACGGTGTAGCGATCGGGCACAGTGAGTCGGTTCAGCGCTCTGTAGTCACCGACGGGGCGAATGTCACCGTCGGGTTTCGGAACGATGTGGAGCGGGCTGGATCACGGCGCCTCCGAAGGTTCGATGACCCCCGCCGCTAGTAATTCGCCGAAATGGGCCTTCGCTTTCGCGTATAGGTCCGGGGATAATCGGCGAAGTTTCGCGTGACACGGGGGGCCCTTCGTGACGATGTGATGTTCGACAGGAGCATCGCATGGTGTCAGTGAAGGTTTGTAGGCGTCGAGGAGGGCTTGAAATCGGGGCTCGTTCGCTGTCGTCGTACAGATGGACTGGCTCGGAGGTACGAGGTCTACTGTCCCGGTGATGTACCGCTGCGTGGCCGCGTTGATGAGTCGGGCGTTGGGTAGGTCAACGAGTAGGCCGTGGTACGTCAAGAAGTCGGAGCCGAGGATCGGGGTTGATACGTCGGCGACTGTGAAGGTCCACTCGTACGGAGGGAGATCTGGTAGGTGTACTGATGCGGAGTGTGTGCCGTACATCTTGATCTCGGTGCCGTTTGCGGCACGTAGAGCGCTTGGACGTGTTGTTTTTCGGTTGAGCAGGGTGTTCGGGACGATCGAGACATCAGAGCCGGTGTCCACGAGGAAGTGTAGGGAGGTTTTCTTAGAGCGGATGAAGAGCCGAGATGTTGGTGGGTTGCGCACGGCCGTTACGGCTGGTCGGGCCGTGCGTTGTCGTTTCCCGACGGTTTCTGGCGCCAGGTGCAGGGGCTGCGGCATTTCTGCGCTCGTGGGCCCCATGTGCGGTGGTAGAAACATAGGGTGTTCGTTGGGCGGCGTGTGTTCGTCGCCGGCTGCGTCGGGGATCGCCGTTGTCGTCTATCGTTGATCACTTCGACCTCTTCGGAGACGGTAGCCACCCGAGGAGGCGGGGCGAACGGTAGGAGGCGATCGGCGAGCGCAGCGAGTTTCACTATGTCGGGTTCGTCACGGGCCGCTATGTGTAGACGTATGCTCTCGGGTAGGGCGCGGAGGAAGAGCTGTCGGACGAGCGGTGCGGGTGTGTCAGCCGGAAGTGCTCGGGTGAGTCGGCGAGCGAGGATCGACGGTAGTTCGTCGTCGGATGTCGGCTGGAGGAGGGCGGTGAGCCGTGAACCATCGGAAGGTGCGTGTGTCGCTAGAAGGCGAGTTTTGAGCGTCTGGTAACTACTGGTGTGCGAGGGGTTGATGTCGGCGCATAGATCCGCTTGTCGAGGTTCGAGGGCGAGGAAGGCTCGGGCGAATTTCGCATGTGGCGTCGTGAGGCCTTCGTGTGCGAGGATGAGCTCGAGTTGGGCGAACCAGACGTGCGGGAATGCGGGGTCGAACGGCTGGAGCTTGAGAATCGAAGGAGCGCTCGCTTCGGGTGTCTTTTGCGGTTGCTGCTCCGTCATCTTCGGTTTTCTCTTCGGTGCCAGTCCGGTGAGGTGTCAGCTTGAAGTGTGCTCGGCGCCGGCGTCCGTTTCCTTATATAAGGATCGGTGATGGTGGGGCGAAGTAGCGGGAGGCGCTGCGATAGCCGTCGAGGCGGGCGTCGGAGTGGGGCGCCGCTGTGGCGTCGGTGGGGGCCGCGCGTGGTGGGGCTCATTGAAGCGGAGGCGGGGCTGCGACGCTATCAAACGGCGGGCGCTGGCGGTGTAGCTCACACGTCGGATGTCACCAGTGTAGTGATTGGGAGTCGGATAGACGAGTCGATCGCTTGATTGAGAATGGTTAGTTTATTGGTGGCACCCTGGCTCTTTTATATTCCCCTGACAAGATCAGAGGGGGGTCGGGGGGTCCCCACTCTGAGTTACAGCATGTTCAGACACAAATTGAGTTGTGGAGGAGCAGCCGATCACAACAAAAATATTTCAAAAATTCATGTTCTGAAAATGTTACCCATTGCAATAGCTTTATTTTCTTTGAAAATTCGGTAATAAGGTTTGAAATTACAAAGAAAGCTGAATTTAAATTAAAGTTAACAAAGCACTAAATGTTACAGATAACTTAAATCACTCGCGGCGGAATAGTGGAAATCCATAGCAAAAAACTACAGGATAAAAATAAAATAGTCTATTTCCAAGTAAAATAACAAAAACTGTAGACCGGTTTCGGTTGTTACACCATCGTCAGTACACTATAGAAAATTTCTATAGTGTACTGACGATGGTGTAACAACCGAAACCGGTCTACAGTTTTTGTTATTTTACGTGGAAATAGACTATTTTATTTTTATCCTGTAGTTTTTTGTTTTTTTTTTGTTACAGATAACGTTAGGTAAGATAAACTGAAGAAATACGAAAAAGAAATATAAAGAAGTGAAAGACCATTTGGTGGGAGATATCATTGTTGGGGCATACCTGCAGAAATATTGGCTGATCATTTATTGTTTCTTTCATGTGCAATAATTGAAATCGCTATTTTTGATGGTTTCTACTCATTTTGGTCTCCAAAAACACGAATTAGGCTCCTGTTTTTGGCAAATTATCTTTGATCATTGATAGTGCCATTCAATTGTCTTGATTCACCTGTTGATACTACTTCTAGTGTTATCATACAAAGTTATGGTGATGTCAGATAATTTCAGTTTTTTTTTGGTTTTATAAATTAGGAAACCTCAATAAAAACGTAAGAAATAGTGTACATTCCCAACGTGTGGCATATGGTACCTATCAAATCAGTCAAAATACCCAAGCAGATACTCGATTGATATTACTCGAGTATTTCTAAGGTATTGATATTTGTAATTACAAATATCAATCAGTATATACACAAAATTTATTGATCATGTTATTTTCTGTTCTCAGTTCATATCCAAACAACACTCGATCTTGAATCTGCCTAACAATGATATCTCTCAGCAAATGGTCTTTCTTTGACTGACAAAAAATCAGGTAATACTTAATATTCGAGGTAAATAAAATGTTTCGATGTAATATCACATTTTCCTGGTTCTACATGCGCTTTTCTGGACCTGAAAAATTTTGACATGCTGTTCTGTAAAATCAGCTGTATTGGACGTTTTGCCAGATTAGCATAGATTTATAATAAATTAATATTATAGAAGGTAGCACCCTACCTGAAATCTGTGTATGTAGGAAAACTTTATTTACATTACATTTACTATTTTACTAATTTACTATTGTGTATTGTTTTGTTCAGGAAGACGATCAAAGTTGACATCATATTATGTTCCCAGCAACTCCAGTCGTATACAGCAACAAGCGAGTTAGAACCCCGATTTAAATTGACATGAACCTTGAAGGATTTACGAATACCTATCTAGATTCAGACTAATTTGAGCAGTGTAACTATTCTTGAGCTTTGCAATTAACTTTTCTACAGCATACTTTGTTATTGCGATTTCATGATGTAAATCATGACTACGATTAGGTACATAGGTACACTTCGTATGCGTACTACCTAATGCAGTATTACGAATACCTGCGCTGTCTCCTATTTTTTTTTTCTTATATCACTGTAAAATCCAACCCATTCAAGGTTACCTGATCTGAACAAATCCAGAGCTCTTCAGATCCTGTACCACACAGATACTACTCGTGAAAAAGTGTCAAGTATGAATTGTGATATATTTATGATCAAGTTCCAAAGCGTAGTTCTGTCATTTATATAGGTAATATTTTGTCATTACCTATGTTAGTACTTTGGTTCACACTTTTATCCTATTCCGCATACCTATAGGGGTTACCGTCCGTTTTATCCGTCAAGTCAAATCACTAGTAGTCGCTCGTTCTAGTTTATCTGTTTAAATTTCAGTCATTGAATAAAACGTTAAACACTTGAGAAGTTATTTGTCACTACCTAATAATCCTCTTCGTATTAACGTTGAACTCTAAATAGGTAGTGAAAGGTATTTTAATTATTGAAAGTAGGTATTTGAAATCATGTTAGATGATTTGTCGTAGTACTGTTTTAATACGATAAATAGAACACTTAAGAGTTAGGCAGTGTGTAATCGATCTTTAGAGAAGTCATGTTTAATTTTGAGTGAAGTACACGTGTACATAAAAATGAAATTAAATTTCGCACACTGTGTGAGAGTACCTAAATTGTTTGTTTCGTGCGGGAAGGTCATTTCTTATGAAATGCGTCTCACATAGGTAGGTACCTACTTTGTGTTCCGATACATTTATTGATCACACATTGATTTACATACCATTAAATGTCCAGTAAAATCCTCAAAAAATTAAAACACTTACCTAACGTAAGAGCACCTCACAAAATAACTCATGGGTCAGAGACTGATGATGCGCCACACAAGGTAAGTTTTCGAGGCTTTCCTATAATATTATGTAGGTACCTACCCAACCAACAAGTTCGAGCAGAATAGGTAGTGAAAAACGCTGCAAATCCCTGCACAATGGTTCATTATTTTGTACAGAATATCCTTCTGTTACAGATCACAGCTCCCCGTCTATATAATATAATATGTACTATTCTATAGGTACGTATTATGTAGATCGCAGACCCTCCGTAGGTTAGTACCTAAACCCGTACTCCTTACTAGGTACGTACCTAAATCACGAGTTAAATGTTGCTAAAATAATTCTGTCGATGACAAACAGTAACGAAAACGGCAAAAAGTAACGCAAATAATGAAGTTCTGTAGGAAAATTGTTGATGTGGAGTGAAATAGATGCCCTTTCTGCGTAGATCACTGTTTTCCGTGGTCAAGTATAATGAACCGTTGTGTAATAACTTGCCCATCAATAATACTTCAACGGTTCAAGTTGTAAAAGTACAGATCAACAAAATCCAGCCCCTTCTTGGTAGATGAACCGTTGTGTGATAATTTAGGAATTAGATGGAGTTCACATAATTATCCTCATTCTATTTCATCCACCACCAGTAACCTAATAAGCCTAAATATGGAAATCGCACGATTTTGTCTTCATGAAACCTCCCCCCCCCCCCCCCGAATTTATACTGTAATAATGAGATTATTAATTTAATTAGGTATTAATTAGGTAATTATTCTAATTGAAATTCACATGATTTGTACATCATACAAATTTTTCCCGGATTTTACGTGTTAGAATTTGAGAATTCATGTAATTACTTACCCCCACCCCTGTCCAACCACCACCGTAACTCGATTAGCCTATGGAATTGAAATCCGCGTAATTTTTACGTGATGAAAACTTTTTCCCCCGATTTTATACTGCAAGAATTAGAGAATTAATATACCTAATTACTCCCCACTCCTGCACAACCACCACCCATAACTCAATTAGAATATGAAAATGGATATCCGCGTAATTGTTACACGATGAAAACTTTTTTTCCCCGGTTTTATACTGTTAGAATTAGAGAATTAATATAATTACCCCCCACTCCTGTCCAACCACCACACACAACTTAATTAGAATATGAAATGGAAATCCGCGTAATTTTTACATAATGAAACTTTTTTCCCCAGTTTGTAATACTGTTAGAATTACAGAATTAATATGGTTTGGCCCCCAGCAGTGCAATTCTGCAACTCGGTATGGCATCGTAACGACGATAAGATATCGTTAGCATAACAAAAAATATCGATGCCACTAAATACCGACGATTGGTATTCTGTAAGTGCTCAATAGCGTCAGCTATCGCTTAATTGTCGATAAATTGTCGTTGCGGGGTCGTTTGCATTTCGACGGCTCTAGACCCCCCCGTTATCCGTACCGAAAGCTTGTTACACCCAAAAAACTTGGCTTGACGTTGCTTTTCGACGGTAGAAAGTTTTATGGTAAGTGTTTAACGTACCGGTAAGCATACCTACTTTTCTTTTGGCATGTTTTTTCGATTTTATTTGACGTAATAAGCCCAATCTAGGTAAACAGGTAGGTAAATTAGTAACTCAATAATTTATGGCAGTGATGTCATAAAAACATCGTAATAAATAACTTAAACGTTAAAATTACTTGATAGGTAGGTAGTTAGGAAGTTGGTGATATAGAAGACTTCTATAAGTGATAAATATAGTCTATTTCACTTTGGGTAGTTATCTACTTTTTAGAATCGCATTTCACCATATATGTATTATATATGTATTTTATAGTTGTTACCTGTCTACCTACCGTATTTTTTCGTGCGCTTATGAATTGTGGATAATAATGTCAGGCATTATGACGCTCGAATTCCTTGCTTGGTAATTAAAATTCTGCAAGAAAGGGAACAGAGGTCCTCGGTTTGAAAGAAGAGTGCTACGAGATGGGCAAAATCCTTATTCCTTTGATTCCTGCATGTTCAGAAAAACCTTTAGGATAAGTCGACAATTGGCCATGAACCGAAATTTGACCATTGCTCCAATGCTCCAGATTGAATGGATTATCCCCTGAAATCCAGGTACGAGCCTGTCTAATTTTGCTGTAGATACCGATCCCCTACGTTTTCTTTAATAAATGCAAGTGACCTTAATAGGTTGTTAATTAATTAGAAAATATTGGATTTTGAAAATAACGTAAACGTAGGTAGTTATTCATTCACTTGTATATTTATCAGAATTTCCGAGTAGGTACCAATTATAAAACATACATTTCAACAAAATCATACATGAATTTGGCATACCTAATACATATTACATTTAAGCTAAAAACGGTAAAAACTTTATTAATACCTCAAGACGATACAACAAATTGAAATCAAAACCTATCCCAAGTGTCAAGTGATCCCAAACTGCAATTTTTGACTTCCAAGGTATGAGCATTTATTTCGGCCATCGTATGAATTCGGGGGATTCAAAACACAATCATTTGACTCCGGCGCACACTCTTCAATTCATTTCATCACTGCTTGTTACCATGGAAGCGGAATGAGTTCCAGTCGATTGCTCGCCCTAGACTCAGATTTCGTGATACAAGCTAACGAAGTCGGTATCTCATCTGCAACGACAATTTGTTATTCAAGTTAGGTATCATAAGTTCCTGAATACCAATTTCGCTATCCGGGTGTCGTTACACGAGAGGGATAGCGACCCCAACTCCATACCGACAATAAGGTAGCGAGTTGCAGAATCGCACTACAACAGGCCTCACCCTGTTATTTGAACTTCCCGCTCTGTAGGTCTCCCGGAGCTTTGTTAGCTCCCCGCTAGTTCTCCACCAGCCCGCTAGGCTGCGCTCCAATTAGATAGGCCCTGTTCTTTCTTCATTCTCATTAGTACTAATCTCTTTCAGTCTAATACTCTCCCACAGTCCTTAATTATTGTACCAGTTTAGTAAGTCTCTTAATTACCCAGTACTATAGGTCGGAGAATAGTTGTAAAGAGCCGGGCTGGATCAAAAAGATTGTCCTCGATCCACCGGAATAAGTCTTGGTTCTATTGAGATGGCCGTGCACACCGGCCGGCCATCATGGGTTGCTGGTGTCCCCACTCTACTCACTGTTTTTCAATTTCAATTACGTTGTTCGATCTTACCTCGACCGTGAAAAATTGACTTTATCTCAGTTTTGTAACAATAAAAACTCGTCATGTTATTGTTTGATGTTTATCGTTCTCCCGGTAAATTCATGGTGTCGAAACCCGGGAACCAAAGTCGCGAAAAGTCTGAACTTAGTGTGCTTAACCTCGTCCTCCTGGTTCGTAACATTTCAGTGCGTTTTATCCGGGAAGCCGACTAGCTCATGGACGTTTTTATCGCCTTAGTTCTCAATAAATTGTACTAATCAAAACCTGTTCTTCGTTCTGGGAACTTTTTTTTTGTTTGGGGTAGTTTTGTCCTCGTTCGACGTTCACCATGGCTGATGAGGGTCTCCAGAGGTTGGAAGTCTCTGACGACGTTCTTCAGAACTTAAATTCTTCAGATAAACGGATCGTACGTTCTCTAACTCGCTGGTCAGGTAAATTGGTCTCATTTCGGGGATTTTCAAACCCCACTCGTGAAGTTAGGCAGTTTGCAAACGAGCTCTTAACTGAGGGCAAAGAGCTTGTCACCATATTGTCTGATAGCTCTACGATGCCGCCTGATCTCTGTGATAATTTAATCGACCGTACTGTTTGTCTTTTGACCGTGTTTGGGTCAATGTTAGCTCCTGATCCAGTCCCCGAAAACCCCCGGCAAGAGCCTGACGAGTCTGAAGCCACTGTAAAGGCGGTCAAGCACCTCAAAATTATGATCTCCTCGGTCCCGACCTTCGATGGGGACATTACGAAATTTTGTTCTTTTAGGAGATTGTTCGATCAGGCCGTGCACCACGTCCCAAACTTGCCAGACGAGATAAAACTCAGTGCCTTGCTCTCGAAACTCGATTCTGGCCTCTAAAACCTTCGCTCTACAGCTCGGCGGGGCCTCTCAAGACTATGAAACGATTTATAATGCTCTTTGTGCGGAGAATTCAGGGAAGTATCGTTTGTCCAAATGCACATATATTAATCGATCTCAAGTACCCACCGTCAAAAAACGAGAATCGGGACAGCTCGAACAATTTCTCCGTACAGCTCGATCTTGGACTGACTCTGTTATCCATCTGCCGAATGCCGAACCGCTCTCCTTCGTTCTTTTTGAGGAACTGTTTAACAAGCTGCCTCCCGACATAACCGAGGCTTTCAACCGTCAAGAGGTAGAGCCGAATGATCACATACCTACACACACTGAACTCCTCAATTTCGTCGATAAGGAACTGCATTTATTGCATTTGGCACCGCATCCTGTTCAAACAGCAAGCTCCTCGTCCCTATGCTAGTTCTTCGTGCGTTCATGAGTCCTCACAGCCTCCGGCAAGAGCTACTCGATCTTTCCCCGCTCCTTCAGGAACTGACCGTCATTCTGATGTTGGCTCCCATCGACCTGCTGGACGTTTTCGATGTCATTATTGTAATCAGGATCACTTTCTCTACAATTGCCAAGAATTTAAGAACCTGCTTCCCCGTCGTCGTCTCGAATATGTTGAACTGGTCAATCTCTGCCTGAATTGCCTTTCCCACCGTCACCGAACTCAAGAATGTCCGGCTAATCGAACTTGTAACAAATGCGCACAACGACATCACTATCTCGTTCACGATTCTCATTCCTCGATCTTCGTCGTCACCACCACGAGCAGCCGCTGAAGAATCTACGGTTAGGGCTGGGAATAGGCCAAATTCACCCTCTAGGTCGCGATCCCTGTCCCCAAATAGTTCTGTTAGGTCTGGGAGTCACCTCTGTCGTCAGAGCGAGCTTAGATCCCCAAGCCCCATCGAACGCCATGGGCACTACAGCATGTGCTCGCCTGACTCCGTTTCTGATGTGGTCAGAGAATTAGAGGATCATTCTCATCCCTCTTCACTTTGCAGGTGGGACTCATCTAGGTCTCCGATTAGTCGTGGGGGAAACTCGGTGGGTGGGGTTCCTGTTAGGTCTCGTAGGTCTAGAGGCGTTCATCCCCAGAACAGGTCTTCTCTTTCAGGTGGATCGAATGGTTGCTCTAGAGGTAGCTCTAGGAGCGAAATCTGAAGGTCCGGCGGCTCCGAGGACAGCGCCTCTCGTGCCGGTTGGTATTTGTGTAGGTCTAATTTAGGTCGGTCTTTACACTTGAGGCGAGGTTTTCGGAGTGTCGCTTGTCAGTTTGGTTCTAATAATTGTTCTTCCGACCTATTAGGTAGGATGTATATTTCTAAGTTTGACGGAAGTGGTCCAACCGTTGTTAGTTCTAAATTCTTAGCACCTAGGTCCGGCTGTGACGGGAATGACTCAATGTGTAGTCTCTTCCCATTGCACGATCAGCCGGATAGTTCTAGTGTAGCTTGTAAGGGCCTGCCTGTGATGGGCGAATTCTCCCACATAGGTCCATCTCAGGATTCGCCCTCATTCATTGGACCAATTGTTAGGGCTCGTAGGTCTCCCCGTTCTGCTGGTACAAAAAATCCTGTCGTTAGCGCTCAAGAATCGGCAAAAGTAGGTCTAGGTAGGTCTAAATTGTTCTCTGCCCTCACTAGGTCATCCATTAAGTATAATTCAGGCAACAGTCTACTCCCCACCGCTCTGGTTCAGTTCTATCACAGCCAAATTGGAAGTTTTGAGGCTCGTGCGCTTTTGGACTCTGGTTCTGAAGTGAACATCATTTTTTCTCACTTCGCCCGAAAAGTAAAGTTGCCCTGTTTTCCGACTAATGTTACTCTCACGGGAATGGGTACGGGCTCTCAATCGGTCTCTAAGGCTGCTGCCTCCTCTATTAGAACAAATCTAGGTCATGTAGTCCCCTTTAGTGCTCATGTTGTTGATCAGGAAGTCACCATACCCTCAGCCTCAGTTGATCCTACTCGTTGGCCTCACGTAATGAAGAAGTTTTCCTTGTGAGCCGACCCTCACTTTTACAAAGCAGGGGCTATTGATCTCATTTTGGGGGTGGATATGTTTGTCCGATTTACTCACTCTGAGCGGCTCTCACCTGAGGTAGTGCGACCTATAAACAGTTCTCCCTGGCTCATCAAATCCGATCTTGGATGGTTAGTTCTCGGTGATGCCAAATTTAAAGACTCTAATGCAAAGGTACGTTTTCATGACCAAGTTTCCGTCCAACACTTTGACGAATTCTCACCCCCGAACTCTATTTCAAAACATTTTGGTACCCACAAGAATAAAAAAAAACCACAGTCATGCAGCATGGCTATAAGAGCGAATTTTCGAAGTTTTCGGCATCTTCCTCCTCCGCCTAAAATTTTCTGAAAATTAATTTTCGGCCAATGTTTTCCCAACTTGATACCATACAAAATTAAAACAGGAGTAGTTTTACGCAAAGTAAAATTTGGGGTGGAAGGAGGGGGAGGGGGAAATCAAAAATGTTTTGAATACCAGAAGAGTAGGTATTGGGTACCTACGTAACAAATTTTTTGTTCCATTTTTTGCCGAGTAACACCTCGGTTTGTAGATTTTCCAACGCTGAACACGATGGTGAAGTCAGAATTGCGATATCCCATTCCGTTATCAGATTAGAGCAGACGAACCAGGAAGAACATCTCAAGAAATAACCACGTTCCTTCATCTTCAAAGTGCTCCAGTTTGAGAATGGAATGAGATATCGCAATTCTGATTTCACCATCGTGTTCAGCGTACAAAAACCTTTAAAATGAGGTGTCACTTGTCAGACTTTTTCATTTTGGGAATTAATGGGTAATTTCCCCCCCCCCTAAAACTCCCCAAAACTCCCCCTTAGGGTGACCCGATTCTGCCCATCTTCGAACTTAGCCTGTCGATTGCCAAGACAGATTTTTCGTGCAAATTTGAACTTTTTATCTCAATTTATTCTTTCGAGAGTTATCGTCTGGAATGACACATACATATATAAATATATAAATATATATATATGTATACATATAATTTTTGGTGTCTTTCGGCAGGGAATTCAGGATGGTCTGAAACGGATTTTGGTATAAAAATCTTTCGGAAATTCGAGTTTTACAAATTTTGGACCGAGAACAATAGCTTCCTTTTCTTCGAAAATTCGCTAAAAGCTATATGAACCCATGTCCGATTCTCAACCATAGTGGCCTTATTTCAAATTTTGTGTTTTTCTCAGTGAAACGTGAATTGTCGCAGTAAAATCATCATATCTCCAGAACCATTTGAGTCTCAAAAAAACTGAAAAAACCACTGGAAAGCTCATTAAATTTCCTTTAAGAAACATCTCTTTTCAAGTTCGATCGATAATTTGTAGTTGCTTTTATAACCGCTCACAATTTAAAATTTCGCCAAATTTGATTTTTTGGAAAAATTCAAATCGCTCTCAAGATTTCAAATTTTGACCTACATGATCACTTGTTCTTTTAAAAACTTCGTCTTTCAATGAGCTTTCAAACGGTGTATTCAAATTTCTTCTTATCTGTTTTGAAAATACTCAGACTCCAATTCTAATGCTAAGAAATTATGGCGTTGAGGTAGGGAGGGGGAGAGAGAAAGGTTGACATGAGTGCACTACTGGTTGCTTCCCGGAAATCTGCTGAGGTGTAGCAATAGGAACACTGTTTGTTGAGTATTCAAAGAAGTAGTCTTTGGGATACCTATTCTCTTGTTCCTCCTTTTTCTCCAAGTATCATGATGTCTTCGTAGGGAAAAATTCCTGGAAAACCGTCTGGAGTCTCGCACACAATGTTGTTACATTTTATTTCCGTTCAGTCAACAACGTGTAGCCTTCGCGGAGTGCTAGTGCCATTGAACCATAGAAATGTTTTCTAACGAGGAGCAAGCTGATATGCATTTGATGTATGGATATTGTGACGGCAATAGTGCTGCAGCCAGGAGGGAGTACCAATTGCGGTTCCCGACCCGGCGTGTACCTAGTGAATGCACCTTCACTCGCCTTCACCAGAATTTAAGGGACCATGGAACTTTTAATGTAGCCACAAGAGAGAGGGCCCGCAGAGATGCTGATGATGAAGAAGTCGTACGTATTGTTCGTGATAATCCAGAAATCAGTATTAGGGAGATAGTACCTAAGGGCAACTGGTGTTTCTCATTGGCGAGTTTGGAGCACCATCCAACGGGATCGGTTCCACCCGTAGGTACCACTTTCAGAGAGTACAGGGACTGGAAAGAACTGGAATTCTCAATGATGTGGACGATCCTAACTTTTTGCGCAGTATTTTGTGGACTGATGAGTCCAATTTTACAAGAGAAGGCGTGTTCAATGTCCACAACAGGCATTATTACGCAAATGAAAACCCAAATTTAGTTCGCCAGCAGCGTTTCCAAAGGCGGTTTAGCGTCAATGTGTGGGTTGGCGCTATCGGAAATCAAATTGTAGGGCCTTTCCTCAACCTTCCAAGAACTTTGAACGGAGTTTCATATTTAGAATTTCTTCAGAATGATCTTCCTCCTCTTTTGGAAGATATCCCGTTACGTACAAGGAGAAGCATGATTTTCCAGCACGACGGTGCTCCACCTCATTTTTCTTGAGCAGTACGAGCCTACCTAAACGAAAATTATCCTGTTTGGATAGGGTGAGGTGGTCCTGTCCCATGGCCACCAAGATCTCCGGATTTGAATCCGCTCGACTTTTTTGTTTGGGGTTTCTTTAAAGAACGAGTATGCAGTAGGGAAGTGAACTCCCCACAAGAACTCGTGCAGAGGATTGAGGAAGTAGCCATCGATTTGCACCACACGATGAGGTTCGATGTAACTGAAAGGCAGATGAGGCAACGCACTCGTGCGTGTAGAAGACAACTCGGGGGGTCATTTTGAAAAGCTGCTATAATTTTATCCTCAAGTACCTATTTACAGTTTTAAATTTCATCTGAGTGTTGTGTAATACATTTTTATTCCATAACTTCTTTCCGTCCAGTTAGTAGTGCGCTCATGTCAACCTTTCTCTCTCCCCCTCCCTACCTCAACGCCATAATTTCTTAGCATTAGAATTGGAGTCTGAGTATTTTCAAAACAGATAAGAAGAAATTTGAATACACCGTTTGAAAGCTCATTGAAAGATGAAGTTTTTAAAAGAACAAGTGATCATGTAGGTCAAAATTTGAAATCTTGAGAGCGATTTGAATTTTTCCAAAAAATCAAATTTGGCGAAATTTTAAATTGTGAGCGGTTATAAAAGCAACTACAAATTATCGATCGAACTTGAAAAGAGATGTTTCTTAAAGGAAATTTAATGAGCTTTCCAGTGGTTTTTTCAGTTTTTTTGAAACTCAAATGGTTCTGGAGATATGATGATTTTACTGCGACAATTCACGTTTCACTGAGAAAAACACAAAATTTGAAATAAGGCCACTATGGTTGAGAATCGGACATGGGTTCATATAGCTTTTTTTGTTGGGTTTGAGGTCTAGAAACACCTCCCCAATTTTCTGACATCTTTCACCAAACACCCTGTATACATATAATTTTTGGTGTCTTTCGGCAGGGAATTCAGGATGGTCTGAAACGGATTTTGGTATAAAAATCTTTCGGAAATTCGAGTTTTAAAAATTTTGGACCGAGAACAATAGCTTCCTTTTTTCGAAAATTCGCTAAAAGGTAGAGCTCCCTAGCACTACAGACATTCGTTCGGCTTCCGCTGTACGAGTATCAGAAGCCCCAAAACCACAAAGACCTGGTGGTGCTGGACCTTATCAAAAATTGACCCCCACTACTTTTCCTGAAACACCATCTTCCGCTGTTCATAGTGCTTCTTCTGAGTTGCCTGTGTCTCCTCGCCCAAATCCGCCTATTCAGGTCGTCCTTTCCGATTCCTCTTCTTGTTCCTCGTCTAACTCGTTTAGGTCACAGTCTCTTGTTCTTAGGAACCTGTACTCAGTCACGCCTCCTAGTTCTCAAAATGATAATTCGATAAAATTTTTTGCTCTCGCTGGTTCGTCCGTAACCCCAGATGGCTCTGTGATCACTCCCTCTCTCTCGTCTTTCCCGCTAACTTCTGACTCCTCTCATTCTCTTTCGGTCCAATTTAACTCGCCCTCAGCAGATCTTAGAACTGACGAGCTTTTGCAACGGATGTTCGAGCTAGAGTCAGTCGATGAGGTGAAGCCCTGGACTCAGGCTGAATTCGAAGCTGAAGAGATTTTCATAAGTAAGGTTTGACGCAAACCTAATGGCCGCTACGTAGTTCCTCTTCCCTTCATGCAGCTCCCTAGCTCTCTAGGTCAGTCCCGTCATGTAGCACTCAAACAGTTCCCCAACCTTCGTGCCGCTTATTTGCAGTTTATGAAAGAATATTTAGAGCTAGGACACATGCGACCTATTGCTCCCCCTTTGCCATCAATTCCGCATTATTACATACCCCACCATGCAGTTCATCGACCTGACGATCCTCCAGATAAGATCAGAGTTGTATTTAACGCTTCTCAAAGGACCTCATCTGGGCTATCCTTAAACCAAATTCTTCATGTAGGCCCAAAATTGCAACCAGACATTTCAGATCTCCTGACCCGTTTCCGCTCCTTTAAATTCGTCTTTATTGCGGACATTCAAAAGATGTTTCGCCAGTTTGAACACCCCCCATCGGATCACGAGATGCTAAGAATAATTTGGAGGGACTCCCCCTGGAACCGCTTGTGCCCCGTTCTTAGCCAATCGAGTCATTCGTCATTTGGCTGAGGAAGGACGTAGCCAATTTCCTCTGGGTTCTAAACTACTCGTGGAACACACATACGTTGACGACACACATGGAGGAGGAGAAACTCTCGAATTAGCTCTTACCGCTCGTGATCAACTTATTGCCTTGTTACGTACTGCCGGCCTTGATCTCAGAAAATGGGCTTCTAACTGTCCTGACCTACTCAATGGCATTCCCCCCCGAATTTCACTTAACTTACTTACTACTTTACTTACTTTCTGCTCAATCCGCAACTGTCGATCTCTGCTCTGAAAATGACAAACCTCTAAAAATGTTAGGTCTTGCTTGGCGGCCGAGTACTGATTCGTTTTTGTATAAGGTTCCTTCTACCCCCCATGCTCGTACTAAACGTCAACTGGCAAGTGAAGTTGGACGTATTTATGACCCCGTTGGGTGGGTAATGCCAGTCTCTGTATTCGCTCGTTGTATTCAGAGGGAAGTCTGTCAAGCGAAATATCAGTGGGATGACCCCCTTCCGTCCTCTTTAATTTATGATTGGTCGAGATTAGTGCAGCATATGGACTCTCTCTCTGAACTAAATTTGCCCCGCCATGTTAGTTCTTCCGGCTCTGACCAGTGGCTAGTCGGCTTTGCCGATGCGTCTGAAAAGGCGTACGCTGCTGTGATATACCATGTCGGGGTGTCCTCCAACGGTTCCACAGTTCGTATTGTTATCGCTCGAGCTAAAATTGCTCCGATCAAGACCGAATCTATTCCCTGTTTAGAACTTCTCGCTGCCGAACTCTTAGCGAAAACTTTTTCAGAAATTCGTCCTCTTTTTGATCACATCCCAGTCGACCATATTATCGCGTGCTCTGATAGCACTATAGCTCTTTCTTGGATTACTGCGGATCCGGCCCCCTTATGGAAAGTGTTTGTCGGTAATAGGGTGTCTAAAACTTTATCCCATCTGCCTAGGTCTCATTGGTTCCACATTCGTTCTGAAGATAATCCCGCTGATGTGGCCTCTAGGGGTATGCTCCCTCATCACCTGGTTCAAAACCAGTTGTGGTGGAGCGGTCGTAGTTGGCTCTCACTCGATCCTGAAAATTGGTCCATTCGCTCAATTCGACCGGAATTAAATTCTGGTGAAATTCGTTCTGAAATTCGTAAGTCAGGTCTTGTAGCTGTAATCCGAACTGATGCCGATCTAGAATTTGAGCAAAAAAATTTAGTTCCTTCGAACGTCTTCGTAGAGTGACTGCTTGGATTTTGAGATTTCGTACGAACTGTGGGTCTAAACATTCTCTTACTGTAGTCCAGTCAAATGGTGGTTTTTACGTAACAAAATTGAGGTAGTAGGTTTTTTAACTGATTATTATGTTTTTTGGGTTGCTGAATCCGAATTCCAAGTTTTCTGCCTCCTAGCTGGTCGGCGTCAGGTCGAAAAACGCCAAAAACCTCGAAATTTCGGACGTTGTCTCGGTTTTTCGCTTATATCTTGGGAACGAAGGATCTTACGTAAATAGCCACTCTAATCAAAGTTGAAGAGCATAAAATGCTGCGTCGAATGATATCCCCAAGTTTCATTGTCGACCAAGTTATAAGGCCGCAATCGACGATCAAAAAAGCCAATTTTTTCCAACTTTAATGAAAACTGCAAAAACATGAATTTTAGACGTCTGTGATTCGTGAATACTCATTCGATATGAAAAACTCATACAAAAAAAGTTGTAGAGCATTAAATTCTGCGTTCAGCGAGCACCTAAATTTTAAATTTGGACCAACCTATATACATATAGCAACAATTTTTCAATTTTTTCTCCAAACGCTCATGTGACCAATATGAAGGGTTTCAACAAGTACAACTCTGCCTGTTCTTAAAAATGTATTTACTTACTACTGCGCTATAACTTATCTATAATAGTGTAACAAATCTAAAAAATTGTACACCTACATTATATTTTTGTACATATATATATTTTTAAAAAATGACGTTCCAAAGGACGACGAGGTATGAGTAATAGTTTTGGGAGGTTCCATTCGTCAACTGGAAAAGGAAATTATTATAAGAATATCAGGTATGGAAAATGTATAGAAAATGTATAGGAAATGTATAGAAAATACCTGGTGTTCATGGCAATTGTTCACAAAACCTCTGTCGCTTTGCTGTGGAAGGACCTGGCACAGGGATATATTGTGAGGACGACGGCTCAGGCACAGGCTCGTCAGCTGTCGGTTTGTATATATTGTCAGGCCGTGATGGTTGCTCTTCAACTGAAAATATAAACATTGAGTTATTTGTCTATAAGGAGACATGGCCCATGAACCACATCAGTGCGTAAATGTATGAAATTCGAATTGAACGCAGGTGAATTTTAATGGTACCTTGCAAATTTCGGATGGCTTGACCTATGAACGAAGTGTCGTCTTCTGCTTCTTCATCTTCGAGGTCAGCTGTTATGTCCACATTTGTGCATGCATTGGTACAGTTGATGCAGAGTCTGGTGCAGAACAGGCCTGCACGCCTACAGCCGCAATGCCCACCACAGTGAGTGCGGCACTTGCAGGATATCGACTGCATCAATTTGTCAGGAGCTGGGAGGAGGATGTCACGAAAGATCACGAAGAGCTCACGAAAAAATAACTTTGGATGGACTACGCTACAAACAGTACGTGACATCTGCATTCATAGTCTTGAGCAACATAGCTTCCATCCCCCCCACTGCTGCTGCAGCCCACCAGCATAGCTTGCGGGTGTATTTCCAAGTGCAGCAGCGGCTTGGAAACAGTCTGGCTCCAGAGCTGTGGGGATGGAAGGCAAGCAAAAACGGCTTGCTCCCAGTAACAACCCTAAGACCCCCAGCTCCTGACAAATTGATGCAGTCGATATCCTGCAAGTGCCGCACTCACTGTGGTGGGCATTGTGGCTGTAGGCATGCAGGCCTGTTCTGCACCAGACTCTGCATCAACTGTACCAATGCATGCACAAATGTGGACATAACAGCTGACCTCGAAGATGAAGAAGCAGAAGAAGACGACACTTCGTTCATAGGTCAAGCCATCCGAAATTTGCAAGGTACCATTAAAATTCACCTGCGTTCAAATCGAATTTCATACATTTACGCACTGATGTGGTTCATGGGCCATGTCTCCTTATAGACAAATAACTCAATGTTTATATTTTCAGTTGAAGAGCTACCATCACGGCCTGACAATATATACAAACCGACAGCTGACGAGCCTGTGCCTGGGCCGTCGTCCTCTCAATATATCCCTGTGCCAGGTCCTTCCACAGCAAAGCGACAGAGGTTTTGTGAACAATTGCCATGAACACCAGGTATTTTCTATACATTTCCTATACATTTTCCATACCTGATATTCTTATAATAATTTCCTTTTCCAGTTGACGAAGGGAACCTCCCAAAACTATTACTCATACCTCGTCGTCCTTTGGAACGTCATTTAAAAAAATATATATATGTACAAAAATATAATGTAGGTGTACAATTTTTTAGATTTGTTACACTATTATAGATAAGTTATAGCGCAGTAGTAAGTAAATACATTTTTAAGAACAGGCAGAGTTGTACTTGTTGAAACCCTTCATATTGGTCACATGAGCGTTTGGAGAAAAAATTGAAAAATTGTTGCTATATGTATTATAGGTTGGTCCAAATTTAAAATTTAGGTGCTCGCTGAACGCAGAATTTAATGCTCCACAACTTTTTTTGTATGAGTTTTTCATATCGAATGAGTATTCACGAATCACAGACGTCTAAAATTCATGTTTTTGCAGTTTTCACTAAAGTTGGAAAAAATTGGCTTTTTTGATCGTCGATTGCGGCCTTATAACTTGGTCGACAATGAAACTTGGGGATATCATTCGACGCAGAATTGTATGCTCTTCAACTTTGATTAGAGTGGCTATTTACGTAAGATCCTTCGTTCCCAAGATATAAGCGAAAAACCGAGACAACGTCCGAAATTTCGAGGTTTTTGGCGTTTTTCGACCTGACGCCGACCAGCTAGGAGGCAGAAAACTTGGAATTCGGATTCAGCAACCCAATAAACATAATAATCAGTTAAAAAACCTACTACCTCAATTTTGTTATGAAAACGTCACTTCTGAACACCATTTAACTGGACTACTGGTCCATTATCTGCCGTAGAACTCAAGGCAGCTGACCGTACCCTAGTTCGTAGGGCTCAACTCCGACAATTTTCTGCCATTCATGCCGCCCTTGATAACAATAGCTAATGAAACATATGCTAATGTAACTAATGAAACAAATGGCCATTTTTCGATCTCCCGACGGTCTGATTCGTGTTGGTGGCCGTCTGCGGCATAGTTCTTTGTGCTATGAAACTAGACATCCTGCTCTTTTACCTCAAGCCGATCACTTGACCAATCTGATTGTCAGACAGGCGCATGAGCGCTGTCTGCATGTTGGTCCCAGAGCTACTCTCGCTCACATTCGTACCAGGTTCTGGATCATCGATGGTCGCAATTTGGTCTCCAAACTTCTTTCTAGCTGCCAGAGATGCTTCTCTGTGAAGCCGAAGCCCTTCTCTCCAGAAATGGGGCAGTTGCCATCAGGCCGAGTTGAGCGATCGTTCGCCTTTGAGAACGTGGGGATCGATTTCTGTGGCCCATTCACGATAACCATGGCTGGTTTGAGAGGGGCTAGGAAGCTAGACGTATACTTGGCTGTTTTCGTTTGTTTTGCAACTAAGGCGATCCACCTAGAGGTAGTCATGGATCTTTCCACTGATGGTTTTCTTCAATGCTTAGAACGTTTCATTGGTCGTCGAGGGGTACCTTCGGTCATTTGGTCTGATAATGGAAGGAATTTTCTTGGATCTGCTAATCTGCTTCGTCGCTTAGGTCTTCTCTCTGATAGTTCTAATGTACTAGCTGATCACCTGTCCTATAGGGGTATCACCTGGAAATTTATTCCACCTCGAGCTCCGCATTTTGGCGGTTTGTGGGAGGCAGCGGTTAAGTCTGCCAAACGTCTATTGAAGGTGAACTTACGTGATCAGACCCCTACTCTTCATACCTTTTCTACCATTGCCGTTCGCATTGAAGCGATTCTTAATAGTCGGCCTCTAGTCTTCCAATCAGGCGCTCCTGACGACATTCTAGTCCTTTCTCCGGCACATTTTCTGGTCCATCGGCCTCTCACAGCTCTTCCTAACGACCTGCCGACTAGTGTCAGTACTCGATTAGTCCCTAAATGGCGATTCGTCTCGCAGGTGGTCAATAATCTATGGCGACACTGGCAGAAGGAATATCTCTCTGAACTGCAGGCTAGACAAAAATGGTGTACTACTTCCCGTCCTGCAAAAATTGGTGATCTCCTACTGATATCTGAAGACAATACCCCCCCGCTCTCCTGGCCTATGGGGATAATCGAGGCTCTCTATCCGGGTTCTGATGGTGTTGCCAGGGTGGCTGATGTTCGGTCTTCCTCAGGTACCAAACGGCGTCCTCTAGTGAAACTCTGTCCTTTACCCCAAGAAGATCCCTAAATAACTGGCGTTATTGGGGGGGGGGGGGGGATGTTTGGCCCCCAGGCCTCACCCTGTTATTTGAACTTCCCGCTCTGTAGGTCTCCCGGAGCTTTGTTAGCTCCCCGCTAGTTCTCCACCAGCCCGCTAGGCTGCGCTCCAATTAGATAGGCCCTGTTCTTTCTTCATTCTCATTAGTACTAATCTCTTTCAGTCTAATACTCTCCCACAGTCCTTAATTATTGTACCAGTTTAGTAAGTCTCTTAATTACCCAGTACTATAGGTCGGAGAATAGTTGTAAAGAGCCGGGCTGGATCAAAAAGATTGTCCTCGATCCACCGGAATATAAGTCTTGGTTCTATTGAGATGACCGTGCACACCGGCCGGCCATCATGGGTTGCTGGTGTCCCCACTCTACTCACTGTTTTTCAATTACGTTGTTCGATCTTACCTCGACCGTGAAAAATTGACTTTATCTCAGTTTTGTAACAATAAAAACTCGTCAATTGTTATTGTTTGATGTTTATCGTTCTCCCGGTAAATTCAAATATAATTACCCCCACTCTTATATATAAATTAAACATTTATTGATAAAAATACCTTAAATGATAAGGTAGGTAGGTAGCTATGAAGAATCAAAAACGTTTATGGTTGAGTGTAGCTTTAATTAGGCAATTAGGTACCCAAAATAATTGGGAAAATCCAACCTCAATGTGATGCATTTTTGGCTCCCTTCCCCACTTTCTCCAAAATACTGTAAAGATACCTATGTATTTATTGTCTCAAACCATTTTCACCCATCCTTGTGAAAACTAGGATGGTAAATGAGTAAGACTAAAAAAAACAAAGCTGTCTTCCAAGCAGTAGAGGAGGTTGGCTTTGATGGGGAAGGAGGGGAGGCTGAGCCAACAGCTCAGAACTATTCTGGAAGAAAGCTTCCCAGCCCATCGTTACAGCGTTGCCAATTCGTGTTGGGAGTGCTGCAACACCGCATTCACTCTGAACAAGGAAGTTGAAAATAACCTCCAGCGACAGAACGCATGGATAGTATAAGGGGGAGCATCCATGATAAGAGCCAGCAGCTGTCCTTTCACTACCTGCCGCCAGAGAGCAGCAGAAGCCTGCGCCCCTATTTTGACGCCCTTTTTCAAAAATCGTTGAAATTTATTAGCCATTTTGCTCGCTCATTTTACAAGTTATAACTGCGTTCATTGAATTTCATGATTTACTAGCCTTTCGAAGTAAGGCATTTTCATTTAAACAATTTTTAGCCCAATTTAAAATTTTATTTTTGTTCAAATTTGATGAATTTTTGTGATCGGTTGACGTAGGGGCAATCCTCAACTAATATAGTGAATTTACACGTTTTTTCCACAACTGTAAGTAAATCACAGCCTGAGAAAAATAGTAAATAGTTTTCAACACAAACGGTTGAAATCAACCCTTCAACTAACTAACTAATCAATCAGGGTCTGCAGGCCCTTAAGGGTTAAAATCTGTATTAAAAAAATTTACTGACGTGGTGTCGGACGTAAGGACAATTTAGATGATACAAATATTTTTCTCAAAAAAGAGTGAGTCAAATTTGTCTTAAGGGTCAAAAATCGGTAAAAATGGCCGAAATGAAGAAAAAAAATTATATAATTTTACGAAAAGTGGTATGGTTTCACGCTGTATCATGTTATTACACAATAGCACGAATAGGTATGTCTTTGAAAATTCGCTCTTCTAGCCATGCTCCATGACTTGCAAAGGGTTCAAAAATTTCATAAGCAAAAAACAAAAAAAAAAACCAGTCATGCAGCATGACTTAATGAGCGAATTTTCAAAGAAATATTCGAATTAATGGCTATGGTTTTGAATAAAGGAAAACTTCGGTCTAAAATTTGGTTTTCTATGTATATTCTCTTCGTATTTATTTTAATTTGTACGTTTTGTCCATCCTGATTCTACCGTTTGTTATGAGTAGATTCCTTGTTCCTTCTGAATGGCCTTTCCTCTTGACTACGATTTCAGGCCTGGTATCTAAAACCAGTTCAAGATTTGCTCTACTAGGTAGGTAGATCCTTCCTTCTTCATTGATATTATTTTTATCATGTTAAGTACCTACCTACCTTTGAATATCAAATATTCGTATGATACTGATAATAAATTGATAAGATACCTACCTAACCTTCTTCCTCCTACTGTTAGTACCTAAATTGAATAATTTGAAATAGATTTTTTCTTTCGTCTTCCTTCTAGTAATACGTGGGCCGGTACTTGTCTATCTATGAAGGTATCATAACAATTATATGTCAAATGGGAAATTCAAGGAGTTGTACTAATCGTTTGCCTCCCCCTTTTTTGCTTCGAACTCTCGTCTTCAATTAATACTTCTCACATTTTTCAATCTGACCACTCTAAAGGGGTGGGGGGGGTAAGAGTTTAAAGATTATCCTAGTTTTGGGTAATTTTTGCGCACTTTAAATGCTCTAATTTAAGAACGGATTTAGATATCTAAAATCCGATTTCACCATCGTGTTCAGCGTGCAAAAACCTTTAAAATGAGGGGTCACTTGTTAGAAAATAACATTTTGGGGATTTTTGGGTAATTTTTGCGCACTTTAAATGCTCTAATTTGAGAACGGATCAAGATATCTAAAATCCGATTCCACCATCGTGTTCAGCGTGCAAAAACCTTTAAAATGAGGGGTCACTTGTTGGAAAATAACATTTTGGGGATTTTTAGGTAATTTTTGCGCACTTTAAATGCGCCAAAACCCTCCTTAGAGTAGGCCAATTTCGCCCATCTTCGAACTTAGCCTTTCGATTGCCAAGATAGATTTTTTGTGCAAATTTGAGCTGTTTATCTCAATTCTATCGAGAGTTATCGTCTGGAGTGACACATATATATAAATATATATATACATATAAAAAAACCACAGTCATGCAGCATGGCTATAAGAGCGAATTTTCGAAGAAATAACCACGTTCCTTAATCTTCAAAGTGCTCCAGTTTGAGAACGGAATGAGATATCGCAATTCTGATTTCACCATCGTGTTCAGCGTACAAAAACCTTTAAAATGAGGGGTCACTTGTTAGAAAATAACATTTTGGGGATTTTTGGGTAATTTTTGCGCACTTTAAATGCTCTAATTTGAGAACGGATCAAGATATCTAAAATCCGATTCCACCATCGTGTTCAGCGTGCAAAAACCTTTAAAATGAGGGGGTCACTTGTTGGAAAATAACATTTTGGGGATTTTTGGGTAATTTTTGCGCACTTTAAATGCGCCAAAACCCTCCTTAGAGTAGGCCAATTTCGCCCATCTTCGAACTTAGCCTTTCGATTGCCAAGATAGATTTTTTGTGCAAATTTGAGCTGTTTATCTCAATTCTATCGAGAGTTATCGTCTGGAGTGACACATATATATATATATACATATAAAAAAGTGTTAAATTTCAGGAATCGTTTTAGAATGATCTGAAACGGATTTCTATGAAGAAAATTTCCAAAAATTTATATTATTTAAATTTCGAAGCCATTGCAATAGCTTCATTTTCTTTGAAAATTCGCTAAAAGTGTTAAATTTCAGGAATCGTTTTAGAATGGTCTGAAACGGATTTCTATGAAGAAAATTTCCAAAAATTTATATTATTTAAATTTCGAAGCCATTGCAATAGCTTCATTTTCTTTGAAAATTCGCTATAACATCGTTTTCTTTGGCGCGATTTCACTTCCACGTTCCTATTATACCCCATCTAAACGCCCCCCCCCCCACCCCTACCCCCCACCACCCACTGGTGGTGGTGGGGTGGGGCCTACCCTCCACTTGATGCGAGAACTGTAATGTCATCCCCCTGATGGTGATTGTTGATTATGGACGCTGGGGTCTGATGAGAGATGGTTTAATGCTGATTTCAAGTGTGGTGAACATCTCAAAAATTGAAGATAAAAATTGTAAGAAAGTGTTGGTAATGTCTAAAAGGAATCGGCGATTTTCTGTATTTCGCAAAAAGTGGAATAACTCAGAAACGAAGCCCCCAAAAAAAAATTTCAAAGAGGCATTTTCTGTTCCAAATTCAACCTAGAATCGAAAAAAGCAATAAAAAAGGGGGGTCAAGAGGAAACCGTAAGTTTCAATCAATGATTTGAGACCCTAAAACATGGAAAAATGGAAATCGGACTTCCGCATCGTGAAGCTGAGTTAAAATACTATAAAAAAGGTCCAGTTCAATTTTTCGATAGCTCGCACCGTAAGGCTGTAATTTCCCGATGGGCCCGTTTAGATGGGACACCCTGTATAGTAATGGAAGTATGGTTACACGTAAAAAGTAGGTATTCGACAAAACCATGGGATCTTGTTCAGAAGTGCTCAAAACGAGTTCTAGACCGTTTTCCGCTTGATGTCGCTCCGTAAGTAGGTACGTTGGAATTTCAAATGGCCATAACTTCCTCAAAGTATGGTCTTTGTCACATTATTCTATTTTGGTTTTGTTCAGCTCGTTGAACTCTTCTGTTTGAGATGAGAACATTTCAGTTGGAAAAATATGATGGGGAGTTATGATGGGTTTTCTAATTTATAGATTTTCAACGATAACTGCCGTAAAAATGGTCTAAAATCGGTGCCAAAATGTCCTTCACGACGTCTAAATCATGCATGTTGATTTTGAACTCGGTCGCGTTCTATAAGTTATAACTTATAGTTGGCTGACAGAAAAAAATATGTCAATGGGTCCAACTTTTTCTAGGTTTACTAGCTAAATGACGGTGGTGGGGCGACAGAAAGTGAGATTTCTATGCAAGTGCATCATATTCCCACGTTCAGTAGGTATAATATATTCTCTTGATAGGCCAACGAGCTGAGAAGCAAGTTGGACCGGCCTGTTCAGCTGCTCGCATGAGCTTTTGTTTTTATGACGTTTCAAATTGATTCCAAAATTCGGAATTTTTTTAGAGCTCCTGGAGCATACTTCAGCCGTTCGTTCACAGTAAGGCCCTGAAGTTTGATCACGCATGGCTTTATAAAATTGAGTGACAGATTTTTTTAATTCTATTATTTCGGATAAAACAACCGAAATAATAGAGTAAAAAAATTAAAAAATCCCGTTTTTCCGGGATTTTGGATTATTTTGGTTCGGTGGGGTAGGTACCTTAAAACAGAAATCAAGTTTTGAGAGGAGATTAATTTTTTTTTCTTTCCGTGTACGATTTCAAAGGGTCGTTATTGAAAATAGTGAACCAAAAATAAAAAAAAACCACAGTCATGCAGCATGGCTATAAGAGCGAATTTTCGAAGTTTTCGGCATCTTCCTTCTCCGCCTAAAATTTTCTGAAAATTAATTTTCGGCCGATGTTTTCCCAACTTGATACAAAATTAAAACAGGAGTAGTTTTACGCAATGTAAAATTTGGGGTGGAAGGAGGTGGAGGGGGAAATCAAAAATGTTTTGAATACCAGAAGAGTACCTAGCTATTGGATACGTAACAAATTTTTTGTTCCATTTTTTGCCGAGTAACACCTCGGTTTGTAGATTTTCCAACGCTGAACACGATGGTGAACTCAGAATTGCGATATCCCATTCCGTTATCAGATTAGAGCAGACGAACCAGGAAGAACATCTCAAGAAATAACCACGTTCCTTCATCTTCAAAGTGCTCCAGTTTGAGAATGGAATGAGATATCGCAATTCTGATTTCACCATCGTGTTCAGCGCACAAAAACCTTTAAAATGAGGTGTCACTTGTCAGACTTTTTCATTTTGGGAATTTATGGGTAATTTTCCCCCCCTAAAATTCCCCAAAACTCCCCCTTAGAGTGACCCGATTCTGCCCATCTTCGAACTTAGCCTGTCGATTGCCAAGACAGATTTTTCGTGCAAATTTGAACTTTTTATCTCAATTCTTTCGAGAGTTATCGTCTGGAATGACACATACATATATAAATATATATATATATATATATATATATATATATATAAAAATACATATATATATACATATAATTTTTGGTGTCTTTCGGCAGTGAATTCAGGATGGCCTGAAACGGATTTTGGTATAAAAATCTTTCGGAAATTCGAGTTTTAAAAATTTTGGACCGAGAACAATAGCTTCCTTTTCTTCGAAAATTCGCTAACATCTTCATCGAACGAAACAACAAACAACGAAACAGGCAAATTTGTCAGAAGTGGACCTACTGTGTTTCAAGAGGCAGGCCAAATTATTATTATTTTGAACACAAATTTTCTTTTCTTTTTTAAATAAGGTGTAGGTAGGTACCTATTATTCGGAACAACGTGATTTTAGTTGCTAGTTATTAATCCTTGTAAATTGGGCAATTTTTGCCCGTATATTAATAATAAATAAATAAATAAAGAAGATCCTGATCCGCAACGAACTGAATAGTCGGATGCGGTGCTGGCAGGGAAAGGAGGTGTCGGTACGGCAAGGCGGGGGACTTCCTGGTGCGGATACGTGTGTCCCGGCCTTTACCACAGGAGAAGGGCGAAGGAACTCCAACCTCCATGTTATTGTACCCTTTGCCCTTTGTGTTAGGTACACCTACGCTTTCCGCCAGAATTTGTTGGTAATCCTAGGAAGCCATTTCAGCAGTTCGACTTTCCACATGTCGATGTCCGACACACGTTCTGAGAAACTTCTTCGCTTCGGGTGAAAAAGCCTTCTTCCTCCACGACCACCGGGCTATTTTGCGGCTGTGGCCGACCTTCGTTTAGGTTTCGGTGAAGAAGAAGAGACTTTCCAGTAAGTTGGACCCGCTTTGCTTTTGTTACCCCTTAGGCCTAAGTTTGCAGCTGATGAAATAAAAAAATCTGCGGTCTAGAGAGCGTTGCAGGTTCCTTTCTTCTTTCTTGACCCAGAGCCCAGAGGTGATCTTCGACTTCGTGCTCGTGATTTCTGCTCGATTCGTCCTTCGTATTATTCAAGGTAATATAGATTCGTAATTATGATTTTATAGCTTGCCTATTTTCGTATACATAGTAGATCTTTGCTTTTTATTGGAATGCTACGTATTCTGTTCCGGTATGCTTTCTACTCTCTAAATTATTATTAACAAACACCTTATCGCTGTGTGGTGCGGTCCTGGTGTCCTCCAACATGGCCATAAAGAGGTCTCGTCCCACATGGCCAATTTGTATCGGGTTCTGTATGTTTAAAACTATTTTTCCTTTGGTTTTTAGAACGGTTTTGCAGTTAATACAATAAGGTACAACGAGGTAGAACGCGGTAGGTCCGTAGGACACATGCGGTCGGTGGACCGCATACCGGAACAGCACCGTTAATTCCTTGTCCCGGGCAAAACTATACGAAATCATGGTTTTAATGAGTTGAAATTCGGAGGGTGGGTGCGGGTTTGGCCACAGGATCCCATATAAAATTCATTGAAAAAGTACTTTAACTTTCTTCTGCGCATGAGCAGAGGTGAAATCCTTGTAAAGCTCATAACCTAGAAATCGAAGAGCTGAAAGTTTGAGGTTAGATGCGTAATGGTACCCTGATGTTTCCGCTCGAGACTCGACGTTCAGTCCACAAACCCCGGCTTCCCATTTCGCTACGTCACGATCACCTGATTATAATATTCACGGAGTATGAAGTCGAGTATAATGGCTCTATTGGAGTTTGTTGATAGGTAGTGAAACTTGAACAAACGTTGAAGTATTATTGATGGGTAAATTATTACGCAACTGTTCATTATACCATCTACGTAGAAGGGGCTGGAGTTTGTTGGTAATGTACGTTTGCAACTTTTTTCACTCCACAACAACAATTTCACTTCAGAACTTCATTATTTGCGTTTCTTTTTGCCATTTTAGTTACTGTTTGTCATCGACAGAATTATTTTAGCAACATTTAACTCGTGGATTAGGTAGGTACCTACCTAGTAACGAGTACCTACGGGGTTAGGTACTAACCTACGGAGGGTCTGCGGTCTACATAATATGTATAGAATAGTACATAATATCCCTACTATATTATAAAAAAAACGCTGCAAAGTCCTTGTCACATGGGTTTATTATTCTATTGGACACACCTACAGAAATGTTGGCTGTTCATTAATTGTTTCTTTCATATAAAATAATTGAAATAGCCATCTCTGGTGGTTTCCACCAATTTTGGCCCCCAAAACGCGAATTAGGAAGGTACGCTTTTTTTTCTTTTTTTTCAAATCATCTTTGAAACGGATCTCTGTGAGTGTGTCTGTCTGTCTATGCACGGCCAAACGGCTCGACGGATATCGACCAAATTTGGCACGAATATCCGGTAGGCTCCCAAGTTGTGCAACGTCGCATTTTTAATTCCCTGACCATAGCGGAACTATGGTCGACCATGGTCAACTCCTGAATGGCTTGACGGATATCGACCAAATTTGGCACGAATATCCAGTAGGCTCCCAAGTTGTGCAACGTCGCATTTTTAATTCCCTGACCATAGCGGAACTATGGTCGACCATGGTCAACTTCGTTAATTGAAATGGTAACCCCTATTTTTTATCGCGTATTCGTAATCTACGTGAAATTCTATCTACGATCGACCCTTCGGACTACCCCCGCGGTCGACCATAGCGCATCCATGGGCCCCTCCATGGTGGAATCCCGAATTGCTCAACGGATATCGACCAAATTTGGCACCAATATCCGGTAGCCTCCTAAGTTGAACGTAGGCGCATTTTTAATTCCCTGATCATAGCGGAAATATGGTCGACCATGGTCAACTCCTGAATGGCTGGACGGATATCGACCAAATTTGGCACGAATATCCAGTAGGCTCCCCAAGTTGTGCAACGTCGCATTTTTAATTCCCTGACCATAGCGGAACTATGGTCGACCATGGTCAACTCCTGAATGGCTTGACGGATATCGACCAAATTTGGCACGAATATCCAGTAGGCTCCCAAGTTGTGCAACGTCGCATTTTTAATTCCCTGACCATAGCGGAACTATGGTCGACCATGGTCAACTTCGTTAATTGAAATGGTAACCCCTATTTTTTATCGCGTATTCGTAATCTGCGTGAAATTCTATCTACGATCGACCCTTCGGACTACCCCCGCGGTCGACCATAGCGCATCCATGGGCCCCTCCATGGTCGAATCCCGAATTGCTCAACGGATATCGACCAAATTTGGCACCAATATCCGGTAGCCTCCTAAGTTGAACGTAGGCGCATTTTTAATTCCCTGATCATAGCGGAAATATGGTCGACCATGGTCAACTCCTGAATGGCTTGACGGATATCGACCAAATTTGGCACCAATATCCGGTAGCCTCCTAAGTTGAACGTAGGCGCATTTTTAATTCCCTGATCATAGCGGAAATATGGTCGACCATGGTCAACTCCTGAATGGCTCGACGGATATCGACCAAATTTGGCACGAATATCCAGTAGGCTCCCAAGTTGGGCAACGTCGGAATTTTTCGGTCCCCTTCACCATAGCGGAAATATGGTCGACCATGGTCAACTCCTGAATGGCTCGACGGATATCGACCAGATTTGGCACCAATATCCAGTAGGCTCTCAAGTTGTGCAACGTCGGAATTAAGTACGATACTGCGTACAGCGAATCTCGGATAGCGAGCGAAGCGAGCGGTCATGCTAGTATTATATAAAGGGGTATCTATACGGAGAGCTGTGATCTGTAACGGAAGGGTATTCTGTACAAAATAATAAACCGTTGTGCAGGGATTTGCAGCGTTTTTTCTGCTAAGTTTATTGACTGCATATTAACTCCTTTAAGTTTTTCAGTAGCTTTCCGTAGGTACAATTGAAATGTGGTGATAGCATGTGCAAATATAAATTATGAATATTGTGATAGTGTCTACCTAGTGAAAAATTCTGAACAACTTTTTGAAGAAAAAATATTATTTTGACGCAATTTTATAAAGATACAGTATTTTTCTTACCATTAATATTTTCTCCTTTCGTTCATCCCGTGGTGTTGGAACCAATTTCGCAATCATTTCCCGACACTACCTACATACCTAGGTGTATTGCAAAATATTGAAGGCTAACGAACTCATAATAACTCTTGCGGGGACGGATTTTTCTGGGCAAGAAAGCATTTTTTAGCGCGCCCTATAAAGGCGTTATTATGCGAAAGCACATAAAAAAGGGCACATAATAAAGTACATAAATACCTGAATAAATATATAATTATAACAGACGGTATTATTATTAAACGTATTTCATGTAGAATAAAATATAGATTAGGCACATATAAAATACGATAAAATCAAAGCTCTAGAAGAAAGTTCTCTGGTGCACAAAAAAGCATTTTGAAGAGTACCCACTACCCTTCCAGAGCTACGAACGAGACAAAACTAAGTTTTCTTAGCAAATTCGCTGAAATTAATACCTACATAGCCATACCTTCGGAAGGAGGGGGCAAGTAGTTTTAGCTGTAAAAGAAGGATGTTCTACTTTGAAACATAAACGTAAGCCTACCTACTGTTTTTCTACCTGACACAAAAGTCGAAGGAATTTTGAAAAATGGCGGGAAAACTGATGGCTCGATAGTATCGACGCGCATTATCGACCTTGAAGATCCTTGTAAAACTATCCTAGAAATCGTCGAAAAGAGCTGAAAGTTGGAGGGTAGATGCAGATCGGTACCCTGATGTTTCCATTGGTAGTGCCATTTAATCGTCTTGATACACCTGTTGATTCTACTTCCAGTGTTATTATACAAATTGATGGTGATTTCAGACGATTTCCCAGGTTTTTCACTCATAAAAAATCAAGTTTGGGAGCTGAACATTTGGTAGAACTCAATTTTCCACTCTTTGGTCAAAATCGACTTCATATTCGGTCTTCTCGTCCCCAAAAACATGGAAAACGATATCTCAAAAGCTCATGTTACCAACATGTTGCTAAAACGCAAAAAGTACCTATTTTTATACCCATTTTGGTTTATTATTCTGTGAATAATACACCTATGTATTCGCTCAGCAAAAAATTTTTATAACACCCCCTCAAAATTTTTTCTTTTCCGTTTCAAGGTGCGTAGATTCCAAAAATGCAATGTCCGTCCGCCGTACGCCGTCCACCGTATCACGTCTACAGGCTTCATTTTAGATCTAAAAAAGTCGTTCTTTCGCACACATGCTCCATTTGGGCCCTAGTTGTGTCCCGAAACTTTTCAGCCCGATCGGAATATACCCAGGGGTGTTATGAGTGAAAATGTGTGTAAACTTTTTGCGTTTTAGCAACATGTTAGTAAAATGAGCTTTTGAGGTATCGTTTTCCATGTTTTTGGGGACGAGAATACCGAATATGAAGTCGATTTTGGCCAAAGACGCGGAAATTGAGGTTTTACCATTGGTTCAGCTCCCAAAATTGGTTTTTTTTTAGTCAAAAACCTGCGAAATCGTCTGAAATCACTATCAGTTTGTATAATAACACTGGAAAAAGTGTCAACACGTGGATCAAGACGATTAAATGGCACTATCAATGATCAAAGATAGTTGAAGAAAAAAAAAAAACTAATTTGTGTTTTAGGGGCCAGAATTGATGGAAACTATGAGAAATGGCTATTTTGATTATTACGCATGAAAGAAACAATAAATGAGCAGCCAACATTTCTTTAGGTATGTCCAGTAGAATAATAAACCAATGTGACAAGGACTTTGCAGCGTTTTTTAGACCGAAAATGAAGCCGGTACACGTGATACGGCGGACGGCGTACGGCATGTACGGGGTACGGCGGACGGACATTTCTGGAATACATTTTTGGAATCTGCGCACCTTGAAACGGAAATTTAAAAATTTTGAGGGGGTGTTATAAAATTTGTTTGCTGAACGAATACATAGGTGTGTTATTCACAGAATAATAAACCAAAATAGTGTTAGTGAGTTGAAAACTGGAAGGTAGGCGCGGGTTGGAGCCAGGGTTCCTCATTAAATTCATTGAAAAAGTACTGTAACTTTCGTCCGGGCATGCGCAAACGTGAAATCCTTTGAGCCCACAGCTATCCTAGAAATCCTCGTGAAGCGATGAGGTTTGGAGGGTACGTGGGGGTTGAGCCACAGTTAGTTAGTCCAATAGTCCAAGCGCTGGGTGAGACAAAAGGCTCCTGGCGACCGGAGATCAAACCTCGGCCAGGTAGCAATAAAAACGAAAAAAACGTGCATCTTTCATATCCTGGTAGCTTTGCCACCACTGATGCAGCCAATGATCAAAGCTGATGCCTCGAGATTACATAGGTAGCCCGCTGGCCAGTTGTGACAGCCGAGCTAAATAATGCGTTAACACAAATAAATTAGAAAAACAAATTAATAATGAGTCACCAAATAATCCCTCCATCCACGCGCACACACACACCTAGGCGTATCCATCCTCATTTGAACTCGCTACGTTTCATTGGTTCTGGTCCTTATCTGCCGACTGGAGGATGAGAACGCTAAATGAAACGCGCCGACAGAGGCCAGTCCAAAAACACCCAACGAACTGTGCACACTCTTACAGATCTACTTGTGCTCAGTTCTTCTGTATTCAGTATTCTGAGGCTTCACCAGGACAATTTCGTGAGTACAGTTAAAAAAAAAAAAGCAAATTATCAACTTCATTCATGCGAATTTTATTTTGCCCACACTATTTGTTCAACTTCTTGAGGACCCAACCATAAACTCACATCCGATTTGTTGGTTTGGTATCCAGACTGATGATATCCCACAATGTACGCGGTTATTCGTATTGATATAAGTATTGCGGTATTTATTAATATATCAAAAAGTATCACTCCCCTCTCGGCAAAATAGGGTCCTAATCATGAAGGGATACAGTCGTTTAATGGTGAAATCAGTATCACGTGGCTCCTTAGATATGAATTTTTCCATTAACGTAGCGCGGTTGATCGCTTGATGTTCCTGAGTGACAGTCGTTTAATGGTGAAATCAGTATCACGTGGCTCCTTAGATATGAATTTTTCCATTAACGTAGCGCGGTTGATCGCTTGATGTTCCTGAGTGGAGCAACCTTATTTTGTAATTTGATTGTTCATATTAAATAACTGAACAAAACTGAACAAATTGTATGAATTAGGGTATCAGGGCCCCAAATGGTATGTCCTAAGCTTTGACTCGTGGCCCTCATCAACCCAAATCGCTCCTCATAAATGAGTATATGGGCTTATGAGGTTCCCGCTGCCATCTACGGAGCTTGCATTGTCTGAATAAGTCTTTTCACATGGATACTTCCGAACTCCTGAACTTCGAAATTTCTATGGCGAAAGGTATTTCCAATAAAGGCATTAGGTACTTTCTGAATATTATAGGCCAATCAGCCTTTCGAGTTTCCAGACCAAGGTCCTAGAAAACCATGGTCATTAGTCTGATGCATTTTCACCGGAATAACTTTCTTAATTTTTAAATGTTTGCTTCCTCAGTATTGAAGGTAGGGAAGCTTTGTATTCGCGCAAGAGCCGAAAAAAATTTGTTCTCCAAAGTGAAAATTTCCACTCGCATTTTTCCGTGTCTGTCCGTCCGTCAGGGGTCAACTCCTTGTAACGCCCATAACTACCCGAAATAATGGTCGAAATGGGCTGAAATTTGGAGGGTAGGTGCGGGTTGTGTTATATATGGTCCCGTACCAAAATCATTTAAAAAGTACCGTAACTTTCGTCTGAGCATGCGGATACGTGAAATACTTGAAACGCTCATAACTACCTTAAATATCGTTGAAATGAGTTCAGACTTGGGGGGGTCGTTCAGGAATGACACTTTGATAGTTCCATATGAATTTCATTGGAATCGTAATGTAACTTTCTTGGTAACAGTACAAAGGCCTCATAGCGTAAACTACATGGCGATGACTCATGCTAGTGATACGATACTGGATTCCCTTTTCTTATGAAATGCGTTGAAAAACAGATGCGAATTACTTTTTTCATGATTTACCATTTATTTATATGGTAGCAAATTATTGCACAATTGTACTGCAGTCTGAATTATTGCGAATAGAACGACGATAGAAGGAAGTCAGATAGCGGATTTTGTGCTTCCTTAAAAAGTCTATATTATGTTCCTGTAGTTCCTTAACACTACTAATCGTTACTGCTTATCATTACAGCATTAGCAAGTAGTGATGGCAGATATTCCCCCAAAGAATACGGTTCCTGAAAAAGAAACGGAAGAAGAAAACCAAAGTGAGTACATATTTCGTATTGATTGCAATGACTAACAAATAAGTCTGTAGACGGAAGATACGCGGAACGTAGGACGGTGGGCTGTGGGTAGACGGAAGATTCTGATGGAATTAGTACGGGGCCATCCAAGGTCCATCCAGCACAGTGGTTCTCGACGGGGGCGATAACGCCCCCGTGGGGGGGGGGGCGGTAGAGGGTTACTGAGGGGCGGCGAACTTGTTTTGGGCAGTAGGGGGGCGGTGAGCGTGTTTATACAGGGTGTAACATGAGTGATGCAAAACCTCTCCCACGTGTTCTACATCTAATTTCCGGCCAAAAGTGTCCTATAACATTTTTTTTTTCCTCCGCTTAAAACCCCACTTTTTTTACTTCTAAGGTTTTTTTCGAGTTTCCGACCTCGTCTCACTAAAGCAGCTATAATTTCCTTAATTTAAAGAGTAAATTCAAATTTGAAGATACCGTTGGAAAGAGCGTTAAATTTCCTGTCTCTCTAATGCCTAACAAAAATTTTTGTAGGAGTATTTGAGGAGTGAAAATAGAGTTTGAAAAGTGAATTTTTTCAAAATCTTAAAATCGTCTGTTTTTTCAAATGCTTGGTGATCCAATAATTATTGTAGCGGATTGGTGAAGGAAAGCTAAAAAAATGCGCCAAAACGTCATCTTTCCAACGGACTAATCAAAACGTTTTTGGAATTGATTTAAAGAGAGAAAATGAGGTTTGAATACGAAAAAACGTGTTGTTTCCGGCTAAATCGTGGGTTTTCCATGAAAAATGTACCTTTTGTGAAGTAGTAAGTTTTGAGTCAATTATGGGGTAATTGTCAAATCGAATGGTGACACCCGCACATCATCTCCCAGTAAGCATTTGGTGCAGTACCCAAACCGACGGGCTCCGTTTCAATAACTCGGTTTTTATTATTTGAAATGGGTTTCCACGATTTCGTCGCGAGTGATTTCGTTTGTTCGTATGAAACTGTGAAACATGGGGTGTTGTATGTGTTCTTGCTCAAAATACCGATAATGCGACGATTCTGAGCAAAGGTAAAAGGTCAGTTGTGCCCAACTTCTAAACGAATGGACCGATTTTGATGGAAGTTTTTGCATCGTGTTCTAGGGGGTCCTAAATGGGATGTCCTGATGTTAGAATCCATTTTTCCCGTGCGTTTTCCGGGAATTGACAGAAAATTTCACAACCGTACTAGTTGAAAGTTGTGTCGGAACCTCCCTTTCACAACCCATCTTATACCTCTTCGAAATTTCCAATGGAATGTCTGGTACCAACGGAGCAACGACGGTGAAAAGGAAGATCGTCGCGAGAGAAATTCGAAACAGTTGATGAGTCACTTCAGTATAACGTTTTAGCGAATTTTCAAAGAAAATGAAGCTATTGCAATGGCTTCGAAATTTAAATAATATAAATTTTTGGAAATTTTCTTCATAGAAATCCGTTTCAGACCATTCTAAAACGATTCCTGAAATTTAACACTTTTTTATATGTATATATATATATATTTATTTATATATGTGTCACTCCAGACGATAACTCTCGATAGAATTGAGATAAACAGCTCAAATTTGCACAAAAAATCTATCTTGGCAATCGAAAGGCTAAGTTCGAAGATGGGCGAAATTGGCCTACTCTAAGGAGGGTTTTGGCGCATTTAAAGTGCGCAAAAATTACCCAAAAATCCCCAAAATGTTATTTTCCAACAAGTGACCCCTCATTTTAAAGGTTTTTGCACGCTGAACACGATGGTGGAATCGGATTTTAGATATCTTGATCCGTTCTCAAATTAGAGCATTTAAAGTGCGCAAAAATTACCCAAAAATCCCCAAAATGTTATTTTCTAACAAGTGACCCCTCATTTTAAAGGTTTTTGCACGCTGAACACGATAGTGAAATCGGATTTTAGATATCTAAATCCGTTCTTAAATTAGAGCATTTAAAGTGCGCAAAAATTACCCAAAACTAGGATAATCTTTAAACTCTTACCCCCACCCCCTTAGAGTGGTCAGATTGAAAAATGTGAGAAGTATTAATTGAAGACGAGAGTTCGAAGCAAAAAAGGGGGAGGCAAACGATTAGTACAACTCCTTGAATTTACCCACAGCGATCAAATAAATAAGCACTTAGTACAATTACGTAATAAACAAACGGTAGAATCAGGATGGACAAAACGTACAAATTAAAATAAATACGAAGAGAATATACATAGAAAACCAAATTTTAGACCGAAGTTTTCCTTTATTCAAAACCATAGCCATTAATTCGAATATTTCTTTGAAAATTCGCTCATTAAGTCATGCTGCATGACTGATTTTTTTTTGGGTCGCCTTTTCATGTCGTGACGTTTTTCGGCCGATAGGTCCGTACTAAAAGAGTTCAACTCGACTTCTAGTAAATGAGACTTGCGCCTTCATCTCACTAACATTGAACCTCATTTTAAGAAATGGGCTCTGAACCACAACAGTCCCACACACAGCTGTGTGAATTACATTCATAACAAATACTACTATTTTTGTAAATTATGTTATGTTTTAGTCGTTTATCAATTACATTATTCCTTTAATTCAAATTTTACTATTTGGACACCCCCCCCCCCCCATTTACCATACCCAAACTTAAGGATTTTCACATTAGGTGGGCGTTGAAAAATATTCAGCTCCAAAAGGGGGCGGTGGCTTTAAAAAGGTTGAGAACCACTGATCCAGCACCTACCCTCTGAATTTCCTCTCATTATGGCCTTCCTTTTGTAAGGAGATGAGCATAAATGAAATTCATTATAGGATCACCCATCACCCAACTGGGGCAAACCCGTCAAAGTCCGTTCACGCAAATGTTCTTAGGTATATTCCCAGCGTTGTCAGGATTTGACGTTAGCGCATACGCATGCGAAAGTTACCCTTAGATTTTTGTAAAATTCATAAGGGACAATTTAGGAACAAACCCTATTTCAACTCATTACGAATATTTTTTCCTACTTATAGTTACGCAAGGTTTGGCGGACACAATGACGGAAAAGCACACAAATGGGTTCAGAAAGGTCTAAAACGCAAAACGAGAATGGAAATTTAGATTTTGGAGAACAAAAATTAGTTTACCAAACAGTTATCACAAGGCATCTGATATCTTGGTCGACTGCAGCAATACTTAGCAGCAATAGTTTATTAGAATAAACCCTTTGTATCCGAATGAAACCTAATACTTATTCCGCCAATAATATTTAAATTAAATAAATTGCTTTTAATATAATAAGATAGATTGTTAGATAATTGTTTTAAATTAAAATAAATTTTAAATTTATTGCTGACCTCACATTTAGCCTTTTAATCCAATACACTCAGTTGAACCTTCTTTTCATCTACTCATTAGAACATACTATGCATTATAAAATCCGTTCTTTGTCGCTGGCAAATGCAGATAAGAAGAGGGAACCGATGGATGATAGAGGACAGGAAACAGAAATCACGAAAGAAGGCGAGTCAGACGCGGCGTCGGCTTTCAGAAAAACGCTGCAAAGTCCTTGACACATGGGTTTATTATTCTACTGGGCATACCTATAGAAATGCTGGCTGTTGATTAATTGTTGCTTTCATGTAAAATAATTGAAATAGCTATTTCTGATGGTTTCCACCAATTTTGGCCCCAAAACTTGAATTAGGTACGCTCCTTTTTTTTTTTTTTTTTTTTTCAAATGGGTGGTTTCAATCATTGGTAGTGCCATTTAATCGCCTTGATCCACGTGTTGACACTTTTCCTAGTGTTATTCTACGAATTGATTGTGATTTCAGATGATTTCGCAGGTTTTTGAATTAAATCAGTTTTGGGAGCTGAACATCTGGTACAACCTCAATTTTCCACTCCTTGGTCAAAATCGACTTCATATTCGGTCTTCTCGTCCCCAAAAACATGGAAAACGACACCTCAAACGCTCATGTTACTAACATGTCGCTAAAACGCAAAAAGTACCTATTTTTACACACATTTTCACTCATAACACCCCTGTGCATATTCCGATCGGGCTGAAAAGTTTCGGGACACAACTAGCGCCAAAATGGAGCATGTGTGCGAAAGAACGACTTTTTTAGACCGAAAATGAAGCCTGTACACGTGATACGGCGGACGGACATTGCATTTTGGTTTATTATTCTGTGAATAATACACCTATGTAATCGCTCAGCAAAAAATTGTTATAACACCCCCTCAAAATTTGTTCTTTTCCGTTTCAAGGTACGTAGATTCCAAAAATGCAATGTCCGTCCGCCGTCCGCCTTATCACGTGTACCTACAGGCTTCATTTTTGGTCTAAAAAAATCGTTCTTTCGCACACATGCTCCATTTGGGCCCTAGTTGTGTCCCGAAACTTTTCAGCCCGATCGGAATATACCCAGGGGTGTTATGAGTGAAAATGTGTATAAAAATAGGTACTTTTTGCGTTTTAGCAACATGTTGGTAACATGAGGTTTTGAGGTATCCTTTTCCATGTTTTTGGGGACGAGAAGACCGAATATGAAGTCGATTTTGACCAAAGACGCGGAAATTGAGGTTTTACCAAAGGTTCAGCTCCCAAAATGGTTTTTTTATGAGTCAAAAACCTGGAAAACTGTCTGAAATCACCATCAATGTGTATAATAACATTAGAAAAAGTGTAAACAGGTGAATCAAGACCATTAAATGGCACTACCAATGATCAAAGATGGTCTGGAAAAAAAAGCGTACCTATTTCATGTTTTGGGGGCCAAAATTGGTGGAAATCATCATAAATAGCTATTTCAATCATTCCACATGAAAGAAACAATAAATTTAACAGCCAACAAGAATCTCTAGAACTCCAATAGAATAATAAACCCATGTGACAAGGACTTTGCAGCGTTTTTGGAATCTACGCACCTTGAAACGGAAAAGAAAAATTTTGAGGGGGTGTTATAAAAATTTTTTGGCTGAGCGAATACATAGGTGTATTATTCACAGAATAATAAACCAAAAAGAAGACGAAGGAAGGGAGTCGGGCGACGATAATGCTGGTGAATGTTCTATCCAACGCCTTCCACGTTTGGTTTTATTTAATCTTATTTAAGGTTTCATTTAATTTTATTTAATCCTTCTCAAACTTTTTAGCTAGCAGACCTCTGTCATTCAAGTATTTGGATTTAGGTTGGTACCTGTAGTAAATTCAAGTTCAGTAAACTAGCCAGCCCATTCCTAATTAGGTGGAGGAGGATATCACCATAAAAATAAATATTAAGTAAGTAGTTAGTTGACATAGGTACTCAACTTCATTTATAAAATTCGGAAAACAAAAATCAAATAGAACAGACAGGAATCAAAACGAACAACACTAGGTAGCTAGCAAAGTAACAATTCGAACATCGAGTCAGCTGAATTAATTAGAAGAGTGAGGTTGTTTTAGCTGGCACAGTTTTGAAATGTTGGGTTTAATTTTTGATTGCTGGCAGCAGAAATCAGGTTCAGCATCTAGACAGCTTCGGTATTTAGTTTTGGTGGCTAATTTAGCTTAGTTTAGTTTTGGTGGTGAAAATCCAGATCCGCATAGGTAAGTTGTGGCAAATGGATGCGCGCGTTTTGCTTTTTCAGCGAGCGGTTGAATTTTCTTGTTTTCCAGATGGGAGTCAGGAATGGGGGGTATCTCCGTCGAATGTAGGAAGGTGGAGTCTGACATTATGTCTTATCAAACATTCATTTGAACTGGACGATAGACAGGTTGGATTTATCGAAACAGAACCAGAAATTGAAAAAAAAAAAAAACGCTGCAAAGTCCCTTGTCACATGGGTTTATTATTCTATTGGACATACCTACAAAGATGTTGGCTGTTTTATTTGTTGTTTCTTTCATATAAAATAATTGAAATAGCTATCTCTGGTGGTTTCCACCAATTTTGGCCCCCAAAACACGAATAAGGTACGCTCCTTTTTTTTTTTTAAATAAATTTTCTCTGATCATTGATAGTACCATTTAATCGTCTTGATCCACCTGTTGGCTATTTTTCCAGTGTTATTCTACAAATTGATGGTGATTTCAGACGATTTCCCAGGTTTTTGACTCATAAAAAAATCAATTTCGGGAGCTGAACATCTGGTAGAACCTCAATTTTCTATTCTTTGGTCAAAATCGACTTAATATTCGGTCTTCTCGTCCCCAAAAACATGAAAAACGATACCTCAAAAGCTCATTTTACTAACATGTTACTAAAACACAAAAACGCTGCAAAGTCCTTGTCACATGGGTTTATTATTCTATTGGAGTTCTAGAGATTCTTGTTGGCAGTTAAATTTTATTGTTTCTTTCATGTGGAATGATTGAATTAGCTATTCCTGATGATTTCCACCAATTTTGGCCCCCAAAAACATGAAATAGGTACCTACACTTTTCCCCCCCCCCCCCCCCAGATCATATTTGATCATTGGTAGTGCGATTTAATGGTCTTGATTCAGCTGTTTACACTTTTTTCTAATGTTAGTATACACATTGATGGTGATTTCAGACAGTTTTCCAGGTTTTTGACTAAAAAAAACCAATTTTGGGAGCTGAGCCAATGGTAAAACCTCAATTTCCGCGTCTTTGGTCAAAATCGACTTCATATTCGGTCTTCTCGTCCCCAAAAACATGAAAAACGATACCTCAAAAGCTCATTTTACTAACATGTTGCTAAAACGCAAAAAAGTACCTATTTTTTACACACATTTTCACTCATAACACCCCTGGGTATATTCCGATCGGGCTGAAAAGTTTCGGGACACAACTAGGGCCCAAATGGAGCATGTGTGCGAAAGAACGAATTTTTTAGACCAAAAATGAAGCCTGTACACGTGATACGGCGGACGGCGGGCGGACATTGCATTTTTTTGAATCTACGCACCTTGAAACGGAAAAGAAAAAATTTTTGAGGGGGGTGTTATAAAAATTTTTTGCTGAGCGAATACATAGGTGTATTATTCACAGAATAATAAACCAAAAATCAATTTTGGGATCTGAACATCTGATACAACCTGAATTTTCCACTCTTCGGTCAAAATCGACCTCATATTCGGTCTTCTCGTCCCCAAAAACATTGAAAACGATACCTCAAAAGCTCATTTTTACTAACACCGTTACTAAAACACAAAAAGTACCTATTTTTATACACATTTTCACTCATAACTCCCCTGGGTATATTCCGATCGAGCTGAAAAGTTTCGGGACACAACTAGGGCACAAATGGAGCATGTGTGCGAAAGAACGAATTTTTTTAGACCGAAAATGAAGCCTGTACACGTGATACGGCGGACGGCGGACGGCGTACGGCGGACGGGACATTGCATTTTTGGAATCTACGCACCTTGAAACGGAAAAGAAAAAATTTTGAGGGGGTGTTATTAAAAATTTTTTGCTGAGCGAAAACATAGGTGTATTATTCACAGAATAATAAACCAAAAGTGCCGATTTTTATACACATTTTCACTCATAACTCCCCCTGGATATATTCCGATCGGGCTGAAAAGTTTCGGGACACAACTAGGGCCCAAATGGAGCATGTGTGTGCGAAAGAACGATTTTTTTAGACCGAAAATGAAGCCTGTAGACGTGATACGGCGGACGGCGGACGGACATTGCATTTTTGGAATCTACACACCTTGAAACGGAAAAGAAAAAATTTTGAGGGGGGTGTTATAAAAATTTTTTGCTGAGCGAATACATAGGTGTATTATTCACAGAATAATAAACCCAAAGGTGTATAAAACTAAAAAATAAACAATAATTTTTATGCTGAACAATGGTAGGTACATAATTTATTCAAACCCGATACAACAAATATCTTTAAGTCTGCGCCAAATTTCAACTAAAAATAAAAACTGAGGTCCGCAATACAAGGCTGTGCGGGGTTTTTTAGTTGAAATTTTGCGCCGACATCAGAAAATTTTGTTGTCGGCTTTGAATAAATTATGTTTATTTATTTATTTATTTATTTATACGGGCAAGCCCAATTACATTTTGGATATTTATGTCATTCCAGCAGGGGGGTGAAGAGGTCTACGTTACAATAGAAGAGAAACAGTACAAGGGAAAACAGTGGAGGGGAAAAAAAATAAAGAAAGGTTGAAACTATTGAAAAGAGAGAGAGGAAGAAGAAAGCAAAGTCTTTAGAGTAGAAAGGGGGGAATGGAAGAAGTCGAACTGAGGATTTGAAGAAAGAAAGAGGTTTGCTGTGCGGACTAGTCGATGGAGTGGTCGATTTCTGTCGTAGTTGGTTAGGGAAAAAGGGACGGCGAAGAGGACCGAAGAACGTGGTGCTGGTGCGAGAGGCGGCGAGCTGGATTTTGGAGAGTAATGGGGGACAATCGATTTGGTTGTTCAAAATGTTGAAGAGCAAACACCAAGTCAGATGTGCAACGTCGCTTTTCCAAAGTCCTCGAGTTTGCATCTTCTCAGAAGAGAGGCGTAGTCGATATCGTCAGAGGGGATTCCCATCTTGTAGGCCATGTAGCGCAAAAAGTTCCTACGAACCCGTTCCAGCCGGTACTTGTGGATCGTATACGAGGGGGACCAAACTGTGGAAGCGTACTCCAAAATGGGCAGCACGAGAGCCTTGTAGAGACAAACGATGGCGTCTACGTTTGTGAATTCCCTCGTATTCCTCTTGACGAAGCCCAAAGCCCGCATCGCCATGCTAGCGAGTCACTCAATATGCCTAGAAAAGGACAGCCTCCGATCACAGAGAACACCAAGATCGACCACCTGACTCATTCTTTGCAGCGGAGTGCCACACAAAGTGTAATCAAACGCGACTGGGTGCACCACGCGATGATACGTCACGACCGAACACTTCGAGGGGTTCAGATGAAGGCGATTCAAGTCACACCAATCCTCCAAACGAGCAATCGCCGCCTGCAAGATTTCACAATCTGATGGAGACCCGGAATGACGTAGGAGCTTCAGATCATCCGCAAAGAGCAGGACGCGCACATCGTCCGCTGCCACACAGCCCACGACACTATTGATCAGCAGTAGGACGCACAAAGGCCCAATATGGCTTCCCTGTGGGATCCCAGAGACAGCGGGGAAAGGAGAGGAGAGGGCGCCCTTCACGCGAACGATGAGCTCACGACCGGACAGGTAGGATCCAAACCAGCGCAAGAGGGAGCCGTGGACGCCCAGCGATTCCAAGAGAGACAGGAGGTGTGGATGGGAGAGTCTGTCAAACGCCTTGGCAAAATCGGTTGCAACCACATCCGTCTGGAGTCCCTCTAAATAGCCCTCCAGCACGTAGTCCTGAAATTCGCCGCGCATGAACCCATGCTGCTCAACAGCAATGAACGAACCAAAGCTGAGGGAAAGCTGGTTGTTCTCGAGTAGCTTGGGTATAGTAGACAGGGAGCAAACGGGACGGTAATCAATGCAGCCCCTATCACCAGACTTATGGACAGGTGTAACGTAGGAAGTCTTCCACTTTCCTGGGAAACAACCAGACTCGAGCGACAAGCTGAAGAGTAGTGCCAGGGGTCTCGCCAACGCAGGTGCACATAGCCTCAGCATCACCGGTGGGACACCATCAGGCCCCATCCCCTTCCTGACATCCAGGCCGGCAAGTCCGCGCGCCACATCATCCTCGGAGACCGAGAGTGAGCCCAACGAAACCACATCCTGAACAGGGTACGGTGGGGCATCCGAAACAGGGGGCTCAAAAACCGAGGAAAAATGGGAGGCAAACAGATTCGCTATGTCCTCAGGTTCAGAAGCGACGGTACCCGGCCAAAGTTAAACAATTCGGGATGCTATTTCCACCCTGACGATAGTTGAAGTAGTTCCAAAAGGCCTTCAGGTCCCGTGGGATGGAATTCTGAACATCGACGAGATGGGCAGCGTAGAGCACCCGGGAACGCTCCCCACAACGACTCCGCAGGCTGGAGAACAGGTCATAGTCCTCAGGGGATCCAGATATCTTGAAACGGCGTGGGCAGTCAGCTTTTGGCAGGTGAGGGGACATCAAATCCCGATCAAACCACTTAGGGAAGGAACGTGAGTAAGATCTAGTCTTGGGCACGTAGATATCAATGGCCTTGTAGAGTATCGAATAGAAGTCACCCACGGCTCGCTCGATAGGGCCCCCGCACGAAGTCATCCCAGTGTTGTTCCAATAGGTAGTCATTCATTCCCTTGTAATTCCCGTACGTTGTATGTACGTTTGTTAAGCAGACAAATTATTATTTTTTTTAATTTAGTTTTTTTACAGCCTTTTAGCGAATTTTCAAAGAAAATGAAGCTATTGCAATGGCTTCGAAATTTAAATAATATAAATTTTTGGAAATTTTCTTCATAGAAATCCGTTTCAGACCATTCTAAAACGATTCCTGAAATTTAACACTTTTTTATATGTATATATATATTTATATATATATGTGTCACTCCAGACGATAGCTCTCGATAGAATTGAGATAAACAGCTCAAATTTGCACAAAAAATCTATCTTGGCAATCGAAAGGCTAAGTTCGAAGATGGGCGAAATTGGCCTACTCTAAGGAGGGTTTTGGCGCATTTAAAGTGCGCAAAAATTACCCAAAAATCCCCAAAATGTTATTTTCCAACAAGTGACCCCTCATTTTAAAGGTTTTTGCACGCTGAACACGATGGTGGAATCGGATTTTAGATATCTTGATCCGTTCTCAAATTAGAGCATTTAAAGTGCGCAAAAATTACCCAAAAATCCCCAAAATGTTATTTTCTAACAAGTGACCCCTCATTTTAAAGGTTTTTGCACGCTGAACACGATGGTGAAATCGGATTTTAGATATCTAAATCCGTTCTTAAATTAGAGCATTTAAAGTGCGCAAAAATTACCCAAAACTAGGATAATCTTCAAACTCTTACCCCCCCCCCCCCCACCCCTTTAGAGTGGTCAGATTGAAAAATGTGAGAAGTATTAATTGAAGACGAGAGTTCGAAGCAAAAAAGGGGGAGGCAAACGATTAGTACAACTCCTTGAATTTCCCATTTGACATATAATTGTTATGATACCTTCATAGATAGACAAGTACCGGCCCACGTATTACTAGAAGGAAGACGAAAGAAAAAATCTATTTCAAATTATTCAATTTAGGTACTAACAGTAGGAGGAAGAAGGTTAGGTAGGTATCTTATCAATTTATTATCAGTATCATACGAATATTTGATATTCAAAGGTAGGTAGGTACTTAACATGATAAAAATAATATCAATGAAGAAGGAAGGATCTACCTACCTAGTAGAGCAAATCTTGAACTGGTTTTAGATACCAGGCCTGAAATCGTAGTCAAGAGGAAAGGCCATTCAGAAGGAACAAGGAATCTACTCATAACAAACGGTAGAATCAGGATGGACAAAACGTACAAATTAAAATAAATACGAAGAGAATATACATAGAAAACCAAATTTTAGACCGAAGTTTTCCTTTATTCAAAACCATAGCCATTAATTCGAATATTTCTTTGAAAATTCGCTCATTAAGTCATGCTGCATGACTGGTTGTTTTGAAGTTTTTTCGTTACATTGTTTTCTTTTGGTTTATTATTCTGTGAATAATACACCTATGTATTCGCTCAGCAAAAAATTTTTATAACACCCCCTCAAAATTTTTTCTTTTCCGTTTCAAGGTGTGTAGATTCCAAAAATGCAATGTCCGTCCCCCGTCCGCCATACGCCGTCCGCCGTACGCCGTATCACGTGTACAGGCTTCATTTTCGGTCTAAAAAAGTCGTTCTTTCGCACACATCCTCCATTTGGGCCCTAGTTGTGTCCCGAAACTTTTCAGCCCGATCGGAATATATCCAGGGGAGTTATGAGTGAAAATGTGTATAAAATAGGTACTTTTTGTGTTTTAGTAACATGTTAGTAAAATGAGCTTTTGAGGTATTGTTTTCCGTGTTTTTGGGGACGAGAAGACCGAATATGAAGTCGATTTTGCCAAGGAGTGGAAAATTGAGGTTGTACCAGATGTTCAGCTCCCAAAATTGATTTTTTATGAGTCAAAAACCTGCGAAATCGTCTGAAATCACCATCAGTTTGTAGAATAACACTAGAAAAAGTGTCAACACGTGGATCAAGACGATTAAATGGTACAATCAATGATCAAAGGTAATTTGAAAAAAAAGGAGCGTAGTGCCTAATGCAAGTTCTGGGGGCCAAAATTTGTGGAAACCACCAGAAATAGCCATTTCAATTATTTTACATCAAAGAAACAATAAATAAACAGCCAGCATTTTTGTAGACCAATAAAATAATAGAATAATAAACCCATGTTTATGCATCATGAACAAAAACAAATAGTAAATTCATGGATCCACCGCATATTTATGAAATGTAACTGACTGGCTAGCTCCAGTACTCGATTAGGGATTTATTTGGGGAAGCAATAGGGTAGGTATTGACCACAGAAAAAAAGTGATCAACGCAGAAGGGGCATCTGTACAGGTAAATAATAAACCGTGGTGTAGTTATTTGCAGCGTTTTGGTTTATTATTCTGTGAATAATACACCTATGTATTCGCTCAGCAAAAAATTTTTATAACCCCCTCAAAATTTTTTCTTTTCCGTTTCAAGGTGCGTAGATTCCAAAAATGCAATGTTCGTCCGCCGTCCGCCATACGCCGTACGCCGTATCACGTGTACAGGCTTCATTTTCGGTCTAAAAAAGTCGTTCTTTCGCACACATGCTCCATTTGGGCCCTAGTTGTGTCCCGAAACTTTTCAGCCCGATCGGAATATACCCAGGGGTGTTATGAGTGAAAATGTGTATAAAAATAGGTACTTTTTGCGTTTTAACAACATGTTAGTAACATGAGCTTTTGAGGTATCTTTTTCCATGTTTTTGAGGACGAGAAGACCGAATATGAAGTCGATTTTGACCAAAGACGCGGAAATTGAGGTTTTACCAAAGGTTCAGCTCCCAAAATTGGTTTTTTATGAGTCAAAAACCTGGAAAACTGTCTGAAATCACCATCAATGTGTACAATAACATTGGAAAAAGTGTAAACAGGTGAATCAAGACCATTAAATGCCACTACCAATGATCAAAGATGATCTTAAAAAAAAAAAAAAAAAAGCGTACCTATTTCATGTTTTGGGGCCAAAATTGGTGGAAATCATCAGAAATAGCTATTTCAATCATTCCACATGAAAGAAACAATACATCTAACAGCCAACAAAAATCTCTAGAACTCCAATAGAATAATAAACCCATGTGACAAGGACTTTGCAGCGTTTTTTTTTCTTAGTGCGATGAATAGGTTATTTCAAAAAAATTAGTTTCGAAAAGATGTTATGAATGATATACTCGTACTTTTTAGTGCGTTTAATTCGAAGTAGGTTTAAATTGTTATTATTTAAAAAAAATTAGGAACCTTCACTTTTCTATGCCAACGCCAACAGTGACCCATTAATAACTGAGTAATGTACCTCATGCTATCAAGTATTGATGACTTCACTGCACCCCTCCTGCCAGGGCGAGAGCCCGTTGCCTGTTGTTACGTCGCTTGTTACCTACCTCACATATAAACCAAGGATTGAAATCCAAATCCTTAGAATTTCTGTAATACCTACTATGTCAAAAGATTCATGAAAGATAGAATATGAACGGCAAAAGTAGAAACGGAAGAGTTCCAATTATGCAGCATGACCATATCAGTGACTTTCAGAAGTTGGTAACTTTTAGCCATTTTACTAGGAGGCCTAACTTCAGAAATTTGTGATACTTCTAAACTCGAATTTGACCCACTCTTTTTTGTGGAGAAAGATGTAGAAGAACAAATTTTTCGACCTTTGAAACTCAGTTTTAATGTAGCGATAATATACTTGTTTTAATGTAGCGATAATATTATATTCACAGAATATAATATTATTCTGTGAATAATACACCTATGTATTCGCTCAGCAAAAAATTTTTATAACACCCCCTCAACATTTTTTCTTTTCCGTTTCAAGGTGTGTAGATTGCAAAAATGCAATGTCCGTCCGCCGTACGCCGTCCGCCGTATCACGTGTACAGGCTTCATTTTCGGTCTAAAAAAATCGTTCTTTCGCACACATGCTCCATTTGGGCCCTAGTTGTGTCCCGAAACTTTTCAGCCCGATCGGAATATATCCAGGGGAGTTATGAGTGAAAATGTGTATAAAAATCGGCACTTTTTGTGTTTTAGTAACATGTTAGTAAAATGAGCTTTTGAGGTATCGTTTTTCATGTTTTTGGGGACGAGAAGACCGAATATGAAGTCGATTTTGACCAAAGAGTGGAAAATTGAGGTTGTACCAGATGTTCAGCTCCCAAAATAGATTTTATGCGTCAAAAACCTGCGAAATCGTCTGAAATCACTATCAATTTGTATAATAACACTAGCAAGTGTCAACACGTGGATCAAGACGATTAAATGGTACAATCAATGATCAAGGGTAATTTGAAGAAAGAAAAAGAAGGAGCGTAGTACCTAATTCAAGTTCTGGGGGCCAAAATTTGTGGAAACCACCAGAAATAGCCATTTCAATTAATTTACATGAAAGAAACAATAAATAAACAGCCGGCATTTCTGTAGACCAATAAAATAATAGAATAATAAACCCATGTGACAAGGACTTTGCAGCGTTTTTTGTTGATATTCAAGTTCACTAGAAGATCCGGGGTCCAGATTCACCATCACCACCCAACAGGCGGGCTTTTTAGCTTTGATAGACATTCCGGTTTATGAGAGTCTCCGGACAACCCGATGCATGGGCTACCAACCTTATTTCCCCACTCTTTTTGTTCATGGTTAACCTGGTTGTAGCTTCCCCTGTTCCAGCTGTATCTGAGACGAACGATTCTATCTCATCTTCTCGTTCTTCGTTCTATCATGACCACATGTCGAGTCAAGGTTTTTTATGATTTTGATTTCTAAAAAAAAAAACTGAAGCGAGCTGGTACATTAGTCTGCTGGGGTAACAAAACAGTGTCCCCCTCCCCCCTTAATACCGAACAAGCAAATCTCGATTTATAGTCATTTTGTGGTGTGGGCTGTAATACTGATTCTGGTAACAGTGACCTTCGGAACCAAGGGGAAACTCCCTAGGGTCCGGTAAATGACCACGAATTATCGCCTCGTGTATCTGTTATTGTGTCGTAAGTAACGATTTTATACAGCCCAGTTAGGTACTGGGTAAAGGTATTTTTACACACATTTTCACTCATAACACCCCTGTGCATATTCCGATCGGGCTGAAAAGTTTCGGGACACAACTAGGGCCCAAATGGAGCATGTGTGCGAAAGAACGACTTTTTTAGACCGAAAATGAAGCCTGTACACGTGATACGGCGGACGGCGGACGGGTATTGCATTTTTGGAATCTACGCACCTTGAAACGGGGAAAAAAAAATTTGAGGGGGTGTTATAAAAATTTTTTGGCTGAGCGAATACATAGGTGTATTAGGGGCGGTTGCTGAGCTCGAGGTTAGGGCTTAGTCCTGGACTAAATGGTGATAGTCCGGGTTTATCAGAAAAATACGTTGCCCGAGACTCGGATTATATTTGGTCCTGGACTATGCCTAGATCCAGGGTCAATTTCTAGACCTCGACTAATTTTAAACCCGGACTTCATGAAATGACTTGCTGAGTTCGAATTCGACATAAACCATGACTAATCTTTAATTCTGGTGCCTTGCTGAGCTCCCAATAGTACTTAGTCCAGAATCAAATGTTGGTCCTGGTCTCACTTTAGCCCTGATTTTTAATCCCTCCCTTCTGCAGAATTATCTCTTTGATCCCAGAGTTTATCTGCTGTCTCGAGAGGTTTTTTTTGAGGTTTGCGTTCTTGTTTGGTAGTTTGGGTTTTTTATAGTTTGTTTTAACTTTAATGGACTACCTAGACTACATACCAGATGACATTCGGAGGCCCAGGTATGATAGGGAATCCAATCAATCCATTTGATGATCTCTCGGACGAAGAGTTCAAAGACAGTTACAGACTCTCAAAAGAAAGCATTAGAGATTTTATAGAAATAGTGGCAGAGTTGATGGATATGCCAGACTCTCGAGCCCCTCATACCATACCTGTGGGGAACAAGGATTTGGTAGCGGTAAGGTTTTTTGCCGAAGGAACCCTCCACCGAGAAACTGGTGATCAACAGATGGGAGGAATGGGAGGACTCGGATGATTATACTCAAAATGAAGAGGATGTCACTGACCGCCAGTGGGACGAATGAATATGTTTTCCAAGAAGAATATACAACAAGGGATGATTTAATTCGTCGCTTTTTCCAATGACTTTGCCGTACATAATTTTAGTAAATCGATGTTTTGATATTTCAAATTTAACACGAGAAGTGATTGTAACTATTATAGATTCTTTCTACCCAAAAGCACCGGGAAAGCGAGTGGCACCTAGCAAGTAACTCGAACTTTTGATAATCATGCATAAAACTTCTTGCTTCACGATAACAACTCTATAAATATATTTTAAAATATATTTATCATTAAAACACATAGAATGTTGCAAAGGCTCTAGAAATATGAGTAGGTGCAGTCAGTCGAAACCTTTAGGAATTACAGCGTAGTATAAGGAACGTAGACCGACGAAAGGAAACAACTCTAGGTTGGCAACAAACAATAGGCAAAAAACACGGGCATGAGTGAGGTAACCTTGGAGATAACCTGGAAGAAGGCGAGAATCAGATGGAAATGATGGTACTACCAACATAATAACAGCAATTCCCGTACATTTCCCTCCGTTGATCTAGTACTTTCTTCGGAAAGTCTAGAACTAATTTTTAGTCCCGGGCTGAGATGATCCCAGAATTAAAAAACCTAGTCCGGGACTCAGCAAGCCATTTTTCCCCATTTTTAACTCCGGTATCATGAAGTCATGGACTAACAGTTAGTCCGAGATTTTCAAACCCCCAGCTCAGCAACCGCCCCTTATTCACAGGATAATAAACCAAAAAGAAGACGAAGGAAGGGAGTCGGGCGACGATAATGCTGGTTAATGTTCTATCCAACGCCTTCCACGTTTGGTTTTATCTAATCTTATTTAAGGTTTCATTTGATTTTATTTAATCCTTCTCAAACTTTTTAGCTAGTAGACCTCTGTCATTCAAGTATTTGGATTTAGGTTGGTACCTGTAGTAAATTCAAGTTCAGTAAACTAGCCAGCCCATTCCTAATTAGGTGGAGGAGGATATCACCATAAAAATAAATATTAGGTAAGTAGTTAGTTGACATAGGTACTCAACTTCATTTATAAAATTCGGAAAACAAAAATCAAATAGAACAGACAGGAATCAAAACGAACAACACCAGGTAGCTAGCAAAGTAACAATTCGAACATCGAGTCAGCTGAATTAATTAGAAGAGTGAGGATGTTTTAGCTGGCACAGTTTTGAAATGTTGGGTTTAATTTTTGATTGCTGGCAGCAGAAATCAGGTTCAGCATCTAGACAGCTTCGGTATTTAGTTTTGGTGGCTAATTTAGCTTAGTTTAGTTTTGGTGGTGAAAATCCAGATCCGCATAGGTAAGTTGTGGCAAATGGATGCGCGCGTTTTGCTTTTTCAGCGAGCGGTTGAATTTTCTTGTTTTCCAGATGGAGTCAGGAATGGGGGTATCTCCGTGGAATGTAGGAAGGTGGAGTCTGAACATTATGTCTTATCAAACATTCATTTGAACTGGACGATAGACAGGTTGGATTTATCGAAACAGAACCAGAAATAGAAAAAAAAAACAACAAAAAGGTGTATAAAACTAAAAAATAAACAATAATTTTTATGCTGAACAAAGGTAGGTACATAATTTATTCAAACCCGATACAATAAGTATCTTTAAGTCTGCGCCAAATTTCAACTAAAAATAAAAACTGAGGTCCGCAATACAAGGCTGTGCGGGGTTTTTAGTTGAAATTTTGCGCCGACATCAGAAATTTTGTTGTCGGCTTTGAATAAATTATGTACGTTTGTTAAGCAGACAAATTATTATTTTTTTTAATTTAGTTTTTTTACAGCCTTTTTTGAAGTTTTTTCGTTACATTGTTTTCTTTTTTTTTCTTAGTGCGATGAATAGGTTATTTAAAAAAAAAATAGTTTCGAAAAGGTGTTTTGAATGATATACTCGTACTTTTTAGTGCGTTTAATTCGAAGTAGGTTTAAATTGTTATTATTAACAAAAAAAAATTAGGAACCTTCACTTTTCTATGCCAACGCCAACAGTGACCCATTAATAACTAAGTAATGTACCTCATGCTATCAAGTATTGATGACGTCACTGCACCCCTCCTGCCAGGGCGAGAGCCCGTTGCCTGTTGTTACGTCGCTTGTTACCTACCTCACATATAAACCAAGGATTGAAATCCAAATCCTTAGAATTTCTGTAATACCTACTATGTCAAAAGATTCATGAAAGATAGAATATGAACGGCAAAAGTAGAAACGGAAGAGTTCCAATTATGCAGCATGACCATATCAGTGACTTTCAGAAGTTGGTAACTTTTAGCTATTTTACTAGTAGGCCTAACTTCAGAAATTTGTGATACTTCTAAACTCGAATTTGACCCACTCTTTTTTGTGGAGAAAGATGTAGAAGAACAAATTTTTCGACCTTTGAAACTCTGTTTTAATGTAGCGATAATATACTTGTAGAGATTTAAATCAGTGTTTGGTGATTTTTGACGCAATTTTTGCCGAATTTTGATCCACGAAAGTTCAAATTTGACCCATTTTATGTGTTCCAAAATTGCTCATCCTCACAAAATATGAACTAAGTCACTCGCGATGAAGTCATGGAAACGCATCTTAAATAAAAACTTGAAATGGATCTGTGGGAATTGAAATAATGTGTTTTTCTACGAACAACAAAATGCATTGTTATACCGGTTTTGGTGATCAAACCTTCGTCAGTTACAAACAATATTTAACTAAATTTAAACATTTTCCGAAGCTATCGCTGTTGTTTATTCCGCATTTTACAAGTACACTCAACATGTTTCCCTTTGGACAGAAATGGAAAAACTCGATATAAGTTTTCTTTATGAATTGAATTCTTGCAGAATTGAAGCCATGATCCGTTCAAATGGCTAGCACAAAGAACCACCCTTATTTTCCCTAAAATCCTCTTTATACTCCTTCATTATTTCTCTAAACTTCCTACCAGTTTGACCACAATACTCAGGTCCACAAGAACCACCACACTTCCGTCCACTTTTATCTTGATCGTTAATTATAATATTATTATTCTACTATTTATTATGTCTAATTTGAAACAGTGCTAGGGATTACAAACGACGTTGGAGCGTGGAACGCATATAATTAGCAATGAAATTTTTCCTTTAAATAAAATCATCACTCAGGACTCAGACGTTGAAAACATACTTACTTTTTGCTTTTTAACTGATGAAATCACAGGTACCGCTCCCATATCAGCGGCTTCACCTACAGAAGAGGAACCCGCGGAGCTCCTCACTGGCGACAAGGAGGATCCAAATCTTGGAATGGATCCAGCATCGTTGGGTGCGATACGTGAGGGAGACCTCCTGGACAAAATCGGAGAAACTGAAACTGATGAACGCGAGGGTCTAGGTATGATTGATGACGAGGAAGAGGGGCCTGAGATACAGAACAATCTGTATGAAGCTGGAGCTTTGAATTAGTGAACCGAAGTATTTTTTTGTTAGCAACTTTATTATTATGCGCAATTTCTGACCTCCAAAAACTCACTTTTTGATGAAATTTTGTTTGTTTGTCTAATTAGTTTCTTTTGAAATTGAAATAGTCGTTTTCTATTTCGATTCTCAATTCTGTAAGCACGTTTGCATATTATACTCGTACATCGATTTTTTGGTGACATTAGGTATTTTTATGTTTCATTGCGATTTAATATGAATTTGAACCCCTTTCCTTAGAAAATATATTGTTGGCCATTCTTTCAATGCATCTTAGCCATTTCTGAGTGTTCATTCGTAGTAGCAGTCTTTAATACGAATATATTTCACGTGAACTTGCAGGTGATACGACTCGTCAGGAGTCCGAGGAGGAGAGGGAGCATGAAGATCTTGCAACTGCTAGTGGTAGAGGGGACATATATACTGAAGGTGAGTTTCCCAGTAAGAAAATATTATAACTAATTCGACGGATTCCGCCTTGAGAACTGCCATCCCACGATTGATTCATCGTTGAATATATTGTTACAGTGCTATATACTTACAGTGATGTTATGTGCGGTAGATGCAGTGATGACCCATGATATTCGTTTATTGAGTTGGATCCTTTTTGGTTTATTATTTCCAATAATGAACCATTGGAATCGAGCATGAAAAAAAAAAAAAATTCTTACCCCCCCTCAAAATTTGATGGTTTACGTTTCAAGGTATGTAGAATCCAAAACTGCAATAAAAATATTTCTGTCTGTCCGCCGTACGCCGTACGGGCCACTTTTCTTAGTTACCATGAAAAAAAATTGATGAAATTCGGGTTATAGGTTCCGTTCGGCGTCTAGTTGGTCCTCGAAGCTCGACGTTACTGTGAGTCACCTCTAAGGGGTTCAAAATAGGGGTTGAAATTTTCAAAAAGCCTATACCATTTTTTTACGTAAATATTTTTACGGTTTTAAATAGTTCTTGAACTTGCGAGTTTTTTAAGACCATCCGGAGCATCGTACGTCCAGCCGTTCGTTCACAGTAAGGCCCCAAAGTTTGCACCGACAGGCATTTTCGACTCCAGAGTGAATGAAATTGTATACAATTCAAACCAAATCTCGTAACCAGAGACGCGCCCACAATAGGAAATTTGGCGGAGATAAAATCATTGCTAGGGATCACCTGATTATATTGGCGGAGTATGAAGTCGAGTTGGTTGTTCTGTGATATTATTTCGCTTGAAAAATGATGGCTCTTTTGGAGTTTGTTGGTAGGTAGTGAAACTTGAACAAACGTTGAAGTATTATTGATGGGTAAATTATTACTACGGTAAATCATTACTCAACGGTAAATTATTACACAACGGTTCATTATACCATCTACGTAGAAGGGGCTGGAGTTTGTTGGTAGGTACTTTTGCAACTTTTGGTTTATTATTTTCAATAATGAACCATTGGAATCGAGCATGAAAAAAAAAATTCTTACCCCCCCTCAAAATTTGATGGTTTACGTTTCAAGGTATGTAGAATCCAAAACTGCAATAAAAATATTTCTGTCTGTCCGCCGTACGCCGTACGGGCCACTTTTCTTAGTTACCATGAAAAAAAATTGATGAAATTCGGGTTATAGGTTCCGTTCGGCGTCTAGTTGGTCCTCGAAGCTCGACGTTACTGTGAGTCATCTCTAAGGGGTTCAAAATAGGGGTTGAAATTTTCAAAACGCCTATACCATTTTTTTACGTAAATATTTTTACGGTTTTAAATAGTTCTTGAACTTGCGAGTTTTTTAAGACCATCCGGAGCATCGTACGTCCAGCCGTTCGTTCACAGTAAGGCCCCAAAGTTTGCACCGACAGGCATTTTCGACTCCAGTGTGAATGAAATTGTATACAATTCAAACCAAATCTCGTAACCAGAGACGCGCCCACAATAGGAATTTGTGAATACGGCCACTCATTGGTAGGGATCACCTGATTATATTGGCGGAGTATGAAGTCGAGTTGGTTGTTTTGTGATATTATTTCATTTGAAAAATGATGGCTGTTTTGGAGTTTGTTGGTAGGTAGTGAAACTTGAACAAACGTTGAAGTATTATTGATGGGTAAATTATTACTACGGTAAATCATTACTCAACGGTAAATTATTACACAACGGTTCATTTTACCATCTACGTAGAAGGGGCTGGAGTTTGTTGGTAGGTACTTTTGTAACTTTTTTCACTCCTCATCAACAATTTCTTTTCAGAACTTCATTATGTGTGTTTCTTTTTGTTAGGTACTGTTTGTCATCGGCAGAATTATTTTAGCAACATTTAACTCGTGATTTAGGTAGGTACCTAGTAACGAGTACGGGGTTAGGTACTAATCTACGGAGGGTCTGCGATCTACATAATATGTATATAATAGAATAGTACATATCATATTATATAGAAGGGTTATCTATACATAGAGCTGTGATCTGTAACAGGAGGGTATTCTATACAAAATAATAAACCGTTGTGCAGGGATTTGCAGCGTTTTTTGTTGATATTCAAGTTCACTAGAAGATCCGGGGTCCAGATTCACCATCACCACCCAACAGGCGGGCTTTTTAGCTTTGATAGACATTCCGGTTTATGAGAGTCTCCGGACAACCCGATGCATGGGCTACCAACCTTATTTCCCCACTCTTTTTGTTCATGGTTAACCTGGTTGTAGCTTCCCCTGTTCCAGCTGTATCTGAGACGAACGATTCTATCTCATCTTCTCGTTCTTCGTTCTATCATGACCACATGTCGAGTCAAGGTTTTTTATGATTTTGATTTCTAAAAAAAAAAAACTGAAGCGAGCTGGTACATTAGTCTGCTGGGGTAACAAAACAGTGTCCCCCTCCCCCCTTTATACCGAACAAGCAAATCCCGATTTATAGTCACTTTGTGGTGTGGGCTGTAATACTGATTCTGGGAACAGTGACCTTCGGAACCAAGGGGAAACTCCCTAGGGTCCGATAAATGACCACGAATTATCGCCTCGTGTATCTGTTATTGTGTCGTAAGTAACGATTTTATACAGCCCAGTTAGGTACCCGTCTCAGAATCAGCTAGTTCGAAGCACAAAAAAAGTTATCTATGTACAACATTTACAGGCAAGTGTCATGGAGGGATATTAATGTATATATTATTGGCATCACTGCAGCAGTCCCAGCACCTACCCACTGACCCCAATTCATAATTCCACCATGATGGTCTCGAATTGTGCTTTTGCTTACCATTATCCATCCACTACACCAGGTGAAGGATGATGGTAATTTACTCAACATTCAGTTGATATTATTTATTTCTATGCGTCAAGCAACTGTAATCATGATCTCGCCAGGTTGCTTCTGATAAAGGCCTCCTAGTGTCTCCCATTTCACTGGTAAATGTGGTGGAGGCGCTCAGCAGAATGAATAATAAAAGAGATGTTCCGAGTTTACCTGGATCTCAACATTAATCAAAAACGAATATTTATGACCAGGGTATTCGAATTTCGGGAGGGCAGACTGATGAAAAGCACCCTCCCTATTGACTTTCAGTTCTTCTGCTCTCAAATTTGTACACCTGAGTCACTAAATACAATGTGGTTAGGACATCCAGATTATTAGGACTTTTGCCTAATTACGAACCTCTCCAAATGGTGATGAGATGGTTCCAGAAACCAGGAGGTCAAAGATATTGAAAACAACATGCAGAATAAGAATTTCGAATCAGCTCACAGTGGAGTCAATCCCACCAGTCCTCGAATACAATCCTAAATACCGTTTATACTTAAGGGCGTATTTCCGAACTTGATTCAGCTTTTTTAGAAGATATGGGCTTGGGGTTCTCTGTTGCCGTAAATTTAACTTGTGAGCAGTTTGGTGCCTGGTAGTGTTACTTACATTTGTTGTTTCAAGCGAGTTTAAATTCAGTTTGTTGATTAATGGTGACCTCGTAATAATTTGTTATTACTACACTGGAGAGGTTGCTCTATCGCTGTCGTGATTTTCACGACCATGTCCATAAATTTATGTGTGAGTCAAAAAGCTAATTCTGAATTGAGAATACAGTGAGTTATGGCTCACTCAAGAACGGACTTCTGAGCTCCTGTTCTACACAGTTCCCTGGGAGGAGTCCATATGAGGACCGTCAAGTGTTCTACCATTCATTTGGTTGTTGAAAGGACTGAGGGATTTCGATTTATTTGGGATTGTGCAATGCGCCAGATACCTCATTGGACCAAGATCAAACTAAGGGATCTATAATATCTAGGGGGTTTTTACCTACGACTGTCTCTTCTCCTTTGTTTTTTCCAGTTTAGGATTTTTTGGTGTTTGGATCGTCGGTTTAATAAAACCGTCAATACATTTATGTTTACTGCAGAAACTTGACAGGCAACGGTAAAGTTTACCTCCCCCCCCCCCCCTCCCCACAAGTTCGGATTTCCGGATTGCCGAATCTGAACCAAACCCTCTCGCCAATACCTTCGATTTTTGGAAGTTCCAATCTTGAAGTCTCTGGGAGCTCAGGTTAGTTAGCAAAAGCTTTCCCCTATTTTATAATTTCGTAATCATCAATTATCACTATTAGTTCACAAGCGGTAAAATCCAAAAAAACGCTGCAAATCCCTGCACAACGGTTTATTATGTTGTACAGAATACCCTTCTGTTACAGATCACAGGTCTCCGTATAGATAACCCTTCTATATAACATATGTACTATTCTACACATATTATGTAGATCGCGGACCTCCGTAGGTTAGTATCTAACCCCGTACTCGTTACTAGGTACCTACCTAAACCGTTGTGTAATAATTTACCTGTATAGGTTCCACTTCTACGGAGATAGAATAATGAACCGTTGTGTGATAATTTGCCCAAAAATAATACTTCAACGGTTGTTCAAGTTGCAAAAGTACCTATCCACAAAATCCAGCCCCTTCTTGGTAGATTAGCCGTTGTGTAATAATTTACCGTTGTGTAATAATTTGCCATTATGTAATAATTTACCCATCAATAATACTTCAACGGTTGTTCAAGTTGCAAAAGTACCTATCAACAAAATCCAGCCCCTTCTGGGTAGATGAGCCGTTGTGTAATAATTTGTCATTGTGTAATAATTTGCTATTGTGTAATAATTGGCCATTGTGTAATAATTTACCTATCAACAATACTTCATAGGGTTGTTCAAGTTGCAAAAGTACCTATCAACAAAATTCAGCCCCTTCTGGGTAGATGAGCCGTTGTGTAATAATTTGCCATTTTGTAATAATTTTCCATTGTGTAATAATTTACCCATCAATAATACTTCATCGGTTGTTCAAGTTGCAAAAGTACCTATCAACAAAATCCAGCCGGATCGCACACCCTTCGTAGGTTAGTACCTAACCACGTACTCGTTACTAGGTACCTACCTGAATCACGAGGTAAATGTTGCTAAAATAATTCTGTCGATTGCAAACAGTACCTAACAAAAAGAAACGCACATCATTTTTACCGGTGTGAAGTTAGCAACATTTTTCAGCAACATCTTAGTGCCACCTTGAAATTTGGCATAAACAATCTCTAGGGCCTCTAAATGAATAATATAAAGTTTTTTGCCGAGTTAAGCCTCGCAAGGGGGTGCAATGCACCCCTAAAGTCAAAATTATATTTCCAGCAACATCTTAGAGCCACCTTGAAATTTGGCATAAACAATCTCTAAGGCCTCTAAATAAATAATATAAAGTTTTTTTGCCGAGTTAAGCCTCGCAAGGGAGGCAATACACCCCTAAAGTCAAAATTATATTTCCAGCAACATCTTAGTGCCACCGTGAAATTTGGCATAAACAATCTCTAGGGCCTCTAAATAAATAAATAATATAAAGTTTTTTTGCCGAGTTAAGCCTCGCAAGGGGGTGCAATGCACCCCTGAAGTCAAAATTATATTTCCAGCAACATCTTAGTGCCACCTTGAAATTTGGCATAAACAATCTCTAGGGCCTATAAATAAATAATATAATGTTTTTTTGCCGAGTTAAGCCTCGCAAGGGGGTGCAATGCACCCCTAAAGTCAAAATTATATTTCCAGCAACATCTTAGTGCCACCTTGAAATTTGGCATAAACAATCTCTAGGGCCTCTAAATAAATAATATAAAGTTTTTTTGCCGAGTTAAGCCTCGCAAGGGGGGCAATACACCCCTAAAGTCAAAATTATATTTCCAGCAACATCTTAGTGCCACCTTGAAATTTGGCATAAACAATCTCTAGGGCCTCTAAATAAATAATATAAAGTTTTTTTGCCGAGTTAAGCCTCGCAAGATGGTGCAATACACCCCTAAAGTCTAAATTATATTTCCAGCAACATCTTAGTGCCACCTTGAAATTTGGCATAAATAATCTCTAGGGCCTCTAAATAAATAATATAAAGTTTTTTTGCCGAGTTAAGCCTCGCAAGGGGGTGCAATACACCCCTAAAGTCAAAATTATATTTCCAGCAACATCTTAGTGCCACCTTGAAATTTGGTATAAACAATCTCTAAGGCCTCTAAATAAATAATATAAAGTTTTTTTGCCGAGTTAAGCCTCGCAAGGGGGTGCAATACACCCCTAAAGTCAAAATTATATTTCCAGCAACATCTTAGTGCCACCTTGAAATTTGGCATAAATAATCTCTAGGGCCTCTAAATAAATAATATAAAGTTATTTTGCCGAGTTAAGCTTCGCAAGGGGGTGCAATGCACCCCTAAAGTCAAAATTATATTTCCAGCAACATCTTAGTGCCACCTTGAAATTTGGCATAAACAATCTCTAAGGCCTCTAAATAAATAATATAAAGTTTTTTTGCCGAGTTAAGCCTCGCAAGGGGGTGCAATACACCCCTAAAGTCAAAATTATATTTCTAGCAACATCTTAGTGCCACCTTGAAATTTGGCATAAGCTAATAATGAATTATTTCCAGATCGTTTTCTCCGCGAAGTCTTAACATTGAATCCAGGCTACTTCAAACTGTTGCGTCGCAGTACGGATGCTAATATTCGGGTTCATTTCTTGGTTGGGGCGCCAACTTTTCCACTAATTTTTCAATTAGTTAAATATCCTTTTTTCCCTTCATCCATCAATTTCACTTATTTTAACTTTATGCAGAACGTTTTGAACCCAATTTTTGTCATCCGGTCTTAAATTTTTGTTCTTCGGGCTCATGAGGTTGTATAGATGTTCGTTTCTTCCTAGTTCTTCTTGGTTTAAGAGGTTAATAAAAAAAATTCATATTTAAAGTCAAGAAAGAGAGTTTTTTAACGACAACCTGTGCAGTCCAGCCATCGCTGAAATCCAGCTTATCCCCTGAAAATGTCGATTTCAGAGGCCAGCCGAAAGAAGCTCTTAATCTTAAGAAGAAACTAATATCTCCACGAGCTCATGAACCTAAACAACAGAATAATAACACCTTACGACGAAACCTGGTTTTGAAGTTGTGCGGAAATTGAAAAGAAATTGAATTGATGGTTGAAGGCAAAAAAAGGAGTTTTTAAACATCAACCTTATTTTTATTGTTCTTGTTTTCTGGCGGTTCTTGTGGGATCCTCAGCCTCTTGGCACAATATACATTTATATGAGCCTATAGGGACTTGAAACATTTTGTTGTTGAATTTTGAAATACATTTTTGGTGCCATTCGCGGTTACAATAATCGCATATCACCCAATCCGTCACTACTTCCGTATTGTTTATGCCAAATTTCAAGGTGGCACTAAGATGTTGCTGGAAATATAATTTTGACTTTAGGGGTGTATTGCACCCCCTTGCGAGGCTTAACTCGGAAAAAAAACTTTATATTATTTATTTTGAGGCCTTAGAGATTGTTTATGCCAAATTTCAAGGTGGCACTAAGATGTTGTTGGAAATATAATTTAGACTTTAGGGGTGTATTGCACCCCCTTGCGAGGCTTAACTCGGCAAAATAACTTTATATTATTTATTTAGAGGCCCTAGAGATTGTTTATGCCAAATTTCAAGGTGGCACTAAGATGTTGCTGGAAATATAATTTTGACTTTAGGGGTGCATTGCACCCCCTTGCGAGGCTTAACTCGGCAAAAAACTTTATATTATTTATTTAGAGGCCCTAGAGATTGTTTATGCAAAATTTCAAGGTGGCACTAAGATGTTGCTGGAAATATAATTTTGACTTTAGGGGTGCATTGCACCCCCTTGCGAGGCTTAACTCGGCAAAAAAACTTTATATTATTTATTTAGAGGCCCTAGAGATTGTTTATGCCAAATTTCAAGGTGGCACTAAGATGTTGCTGGAAATATAATTTTGACTTTAGGGGTGTATTGAACCCCCTTGCGAGGCTTAACTCGGCAAAAAAACTTTATATTATTTATTTAGAGGCCCTAGAGATTGTTTATGCCAAATTTCAAGGTGGCACTAAGATGTTGCTGGAAATATAATTTTGACTTTGGGGGTGCATTGCACCCCCTTGCGAGGCTTAACTCGGCAAAAAAACTTTATATTATTTATTTAGAGGCCCTAGAGATTGTTTATGCCAAATTTCAAGTTGGCACTAAGATGTTGCTGGAAATATAATTTTGACTTTAGGGGTGTATTGCACCCCCTTGCGAGGCTTAACTCGGCAAAAAAACTTTATATTATTTATTTAGAGGCCTTAGAGATTGTTTATGCCAAATTTCAAGTTGGCACTAAGATGTTGCTGGAAATATAATTTTGACTTTAGGGGTGTATTGCACCCCCTTGCGAGGCTTAACTCGGCAAAAAAACTTTATATTATTTATTTAGAGGCCTTAGAGATTGTTTATGCCAAATTTCAAGGTGGCACTAAGATGTTGCTAACTTCACACCGGTCCTTCTTGTCAGAGCTGAAGTCTACGTAATTTTTTTTCAAGTTTTCAACTGTTATTGACTGTGATTGCATTTAATGGCATTTTATTATGGGGTTGATAGCTATCGATTGGATTCTGAAGAATTTACATAAGTTAGTTACTATTTTTTAATTTTATTTATTCATTTTCTTTTTATTAACAAATATAAGTTCGGGAGAATGCATTCCTAATTTTCATAAAAAATGAGGATGAGGGGTGCAAAGTTCAGCGGCACGTAAACTTCAATACCAAAACCGTCACCGTCCAAAACACGTGGATTTTCAAAATAAATACTTGAATTGAAATGAGAAAGTTTTGGAATTTTCCTTCCGAGTCTACCAAGGTTTTTATTCCGTCTTCTGTGACAACCAATATAACAAACTCACTAGGTTATACCATCCTGTGATTTTCCTAATGCTTGCTTCGATATATTTTTAAATCATACACGGTTCAGCTCTTGAGAAAGGTTAAGAAAAATGTTGAAAAAAGTCTTGAGAAATGTTTATTCAGAGTGTTGAAATACAAATGGGAAAATCTGAAATTCGAAAGTTTTCAAATTGATTTGTGTATGAAGTACATCAAATCGAGGGAATCAAATCAAGTTGAACAAGGACCTCAAATTCAGTTACCAACAGATAATGATAGATAACATGTTCTCTGTTTTAATTATCGTTGTGTGTTGCTCTTTTCGTTTTCAGATAATCCAAATGTACAGGCAGACTGCAGCAGCAGTCATGGTGATACAGACAGCGAACCCTCGACTGTTTCAGACATTGATGGTCACTTAGGTAAGGATACTTGCTTACTGAACATCGATCTTTTCAACATGTTATGATTATAGAAGGACGCTGGGGGTAACGACGGATTGAGATCTACTTCCAATGATTTCGAGCAGAACGACGTTTCAATTCCGTATTTGCACATTCATAAGTTCATTTAGTTTATTAATTCGTTTGCAGTGCATCAAATCACACGTTGATTAATACATAAATATAAACCCGTCCAGCCCCTACTCTTCCAAAATTGATCGAGAGGTAGTACAAGGACTAGGTACGTTACATCGTAAAGTTAATCTAAACCAAAAGGTTGGATAGGAGACAATACGTGAACTTTTACCGGTGTGAAGTTAGCAACATTTTTCAGCAACATCTTAGTGCCACCTTGAAATTTGGCATAAACAATCTCTAGGGCCTCTAAATAAATAATATAAAGTTTTTTGCCGAGTTAAGCCTCGCAAGGGGGTGCAATGCACCCCTAAAGTCAAAATTATATTTCCAGCAACATCTTAGAGCCACCTTGAAATTTGGCATAAACAATCTCTAAGGCCTCTAAATAAATAATATAAAGTTTTTTTGCCGAGTTAAGCCTCGCAAGGGGGGCAATACACCCCTAAAGTCAAAATTATATTTCCAGCAACATCTTAGTGCCACCGTGAAATTTGGCATAAACAATCTCTAGGGCCTCTAAATAAATAAATAATATAAAGTTTTTTTGCCGAGTTAAGCCTCCCAAGGGGGTGCAATGCACCCCTGAAGTCAAAATTATATTTCCAGCAACATCTTAGTGCCACCTTGAAATTTGGCATAAACAATCTCTAGGGCCTATAAATAAATAATATAATGTTTTTTTGCCGAGTTAAGCCTCGCAAGGGGGTGCAGTGCACCCCTAAAGTCAAAATTATATTTCCAGCAACATCTTAGTGCCACCTTGAAATTTGGCATAAACAATCTCTAGGGCCTCTAAATAAATAATATAAAGTTTTTTTGCCGAGTTAAGCCTCGCAAGGGGGGCAATACACCCCTAAAGTCAAAATTATATTTCCAGCAACATCTTAGTGCCACCTTGAAATTTGGCATAAACAATCTCTAGGGCCTCTAAATAAATAATATAAAGTTTTTTTGCCGAGTTAAGCCTCGCAAGGGGGTGCAATACACCCCTAAAGTCTAAATTATATTTCCAGCAACATCTTAGTGCCACCTTGAAATTTGGCATAAATAATCTCTAGGGCCTCTAAATAAATAATATAAAGTTTTTTTGCCGAGTTAAGCCTCGCAAGGGGGTGCAATACACCCCTAAAGTCAAAATTATATTTCCAGCAACATCTTAGTGCCACCTTGAAATTTGGTATAAACAATCTCTAAGGCCTCTAAATAAATAATATAAAGTTTTTTTGCCGAGTTAAGCCTCGCAAGGGGGTGCAATGCACCCCTAAAGTCAAAATTATATTTCCAGCAACATCTTAGAGCCACCTTGAAATTTGGCATAAACAATCTCTAAGGCCTCTAAATAAATAATATAAAGTTTTTTTGCCGAGTTAAGCCTCGCAAGGGGGGCAATACACCCCTAAAGTCAAAATTATATTTCCAGCAACATCTTAGTGCCACCGTGAAATTTGGCATAAACAATCTCTAAGGCCTCTAAATAAATAATATAAAGTTTTTTTGCCGAGTTAAGCCTCGCAAGGGGGGCAATACACCCCTAAAGTCAAAATTATATTTCCAGCAACATCTTAGTGCCACCTTGAAATTTGGCATAAACAATCTCTAGGGCCTATAAATAAATAATATAATGTTTTTTTGCCGAGTTAAGCCTCGCAAGGGGGTGCAGTGCACCCCTAAAGTCAAAATTATATTTCCAGCAACATCTTAGTGCCACCTTGAAATTTGGCATAAACAATCTCTAGGGCCTCTAAATAAATAATATAAAGTTTTTTTGCCGAGTTAAGCCTCGCAAGGGGGGCAATACAAAATTCAAAAGTCAAAATTATATATCCAGCAACATCTTAGTGCCACCTTGAAATTTGGCATAAACAATCTCTAGGGCCTCTAAATAAATAATATAAAGTTTTTTTGCCGAGTTAAGCCTCGCAAGGGGGTGCAATACACCCCTTAAAGTCTAAATTATATTTCCAGCAACATCTTAGTGCCACCTTGAAATTTGGCATAAATAATCTCTAGGGCCTCTAAATAAATAATATAAAGTTTTTTTGCCGAGTTAAGCCTCGCAAGGGGGTGCAATACACCCCTAAAGTCAAAATTATATTTCCAGCAACATCTTAGTGCCACCTTGAAATTTGGTATAAACAATCTCTAAGGCCTCTAAATAAATAATATAAAGTTTTTTTGCCGAGTTAAGCCTCGCAAGGGGGTGCAATACACCCCTAAAGTCAAAATTATATTTCCAGCAACATCTTAGTGCCACCTTGAAATTTGGCATAAATAATCTCTAGGGCCTCTAAATAAATAATATAAAGTTATTTTGCCGAGTTAAGCCTCGCAAGGGGGTGCAATGCACCCCTAAAGTCAAAATTATATTTCCAGCAACATCTTATTGCCACCTTGAAATTTGGCATAAACAATCTCTAAGGCCTCTAAATAAATAATATAAAGTTTTTTTGCCGAGTTAAGCCTCGCAAGGGGGTGCAATACACCCCTAAAGTCAAAATTATATTTCTAGCAACATCTTAGTGCCACCTTGAAATTTGGCATAAGCTAATAATGAATTATTTCCAGATCGTTTTCTCCGCTAAGTCTTAACATTGAATCCAGGCTACTTCAAACTGTTGCGTCGCAGTACGGATGCTAATATTCGGGTTCATTTCTTGGTTGGGGCGCCAACTTTTCCACTAATTTTTCAATTAGTTAAATATCCTTTTTTCCCTTCATCCATCAATTTCACTTATTTTAACTTTATGCAGAACGTTTTGAACCCAATTTTTGTCATCCTGTCTTAACTTTTTGTTCTTCGGGCTCATGAGGTTGTATAGATGTTCGTTTCTTCCTAGTTCTTCTTGGTTTAAGAGGTTAATAAAAAAAATTCATATTTAAAGTCAAGAAAGAGAGTTTTTTAACGACAACCTGTGCAGTCCAGCCATCGCTGAAATCCAGCTTATCCCCTGAAAATGTCGATTTCAGAGGCCAGCCGAAAGAAGCTCTTAATCTTAAGAAGAAACTAATATCTCCACAAGCTCATGAACCTAAACAACAGAATAATAACACCTTACGACGAAACCTGGTTTTGAAGTTGTGCGGAAATTGAAAAGAAATTGAATTGATGGTTGAAGGCAAAAAAAGGAGTTTTTAAACATCAACCTTATTTTTATTGTTCTTGTTTTCTGGCGGTTCTTGTGGGATCCTCAGCCTCTTGGCACAATATACATTTATATGAGCCTATAGGGACTTGAAACATTTTGTTGTTGAATTTTGAAATACATTTTTGGTGCCATTCGCGGTTACAATAATCGCATATCACCCAATCCGTCACTACTTCCGTATTGTTTATGCCAAATTTCAAGGTGGCACTAAGATGTTGCTGGAAATATAATTTAGACTTTAGGGGTGCATTGCACCCCCTTGCGAGGCTTAACTCGGCAAAATAACTTTATATTATTTATTTAGAGGCCCTAGAGATTGTTTATGCCAAATTTCAAGGTGGCACTAAGATGTTGCTGGAAATATAATTTAGACTTTAGGGGTGTATTGCACCCCCTTGCGAGGCTTAACTCGGCAAAATAACTTTATATTATTTATTTAGAGGCCCTAGAGATTGTTTATGCCAAATTTCAAGGTGGCACTAAGATGTTGCTGGAAATATAATTTTGACTTTAGGGGTGGATTGCACCCCCTTGCGTGGCATAACTCGGCAAAAAACTTTATATTATTTATTTAGAGGCCCTAGAGATTGTTTATGCAAAATTTCAAGGTGGCACTAAGATGTTGCTGGAAATATAATTTTGACTTTAGGGGTGCATTGCACCCCCTTGCGAGGCTTAACTCGGCAAAAAAACTTTATATTATTTATTTAGAGGCCCTAGAGATTGTTTATGCCAAATTTCAAGGTGGCACTAAGATGTTGCTGGAAATATAATTTTGACTTTAGGGGTGTATTGCACCCCCTTGCGAGGCTTAACTCGGCAAAAAAACTTTATATTATTTATTTAGAGGCCCTAGAGATTGTTTATGCCAAATTTCAAGGTGGCACTAAGATGTTGCTGGAAATATAATTTTGACTTTAGGGGTGTATTGCACCCCCTTGCGAGGCTTAACTCGGCAAAATAACTTTATATTATTTATTTAGAGGCCCTAGAGATTGTTTATGCCAAATTTCAAGGTGGCACTAAGATGTTGCTGGAAATATAATTTTGACTTTAGGGGTGGATTGCACCCCCTTGCGTGGCATAACTCGGCAATAAACTTTATATTATTTATTTAGAGGCCCTAGAGATTGTTTATGCAAAATTTCAAGGTGGCACTAAGATGTTGCTGGAAATATAATTTTGACTTTAGGGGTGCATTGCACCCCCTTGCGAGGCTTAACTCGGCAAAAAAACTTTATATTATTTATTTAGAGGCCCTAGAGATTGTTTATGCCAAATTTCAAGGTGGCACTAAGATGTTGCTGGAAATATAATTTTGACTTTAGGGGTGTATTGCACCCCCTTGCGAGGCTTAACTCGGCAAAAAAACTTTATATTATTTATTTAGAGGCCCTAGAGATTGTTTATGCCAAATTTCAAGGTGGCACTAAGATGTTGCTGGAAATATAATTTTGACTTTGGGGGTGCATTGCACCCCCTTGCGAGGCTTAACTCGGCAAAAAAACTTTATATTATTTATTTAGAGGCCCTAGAGATTGTTTATGCCAAATTTCAAGTTGGCACTAAGATGTTGCTGGAAATATAATTTTGACTTTAGGGGTGTATTGCACCCCCTTGCGAGGCTTAACTCGGCAAAAAAACTTTATATTATTTATTTAGAGGCCCTAGAGATTGTTTATGCCAAATTTCAAGTTGGCACTAAGATGTTGCTGGAAATATAATTTTGACTTTAGGGGTGTATTGCACCCCCTTGCGAGGCTTAACTCGGCAAAAAAACTTTATATTATTTATTTAGAGGCCTTAGAGATTGTTTATGCCAAATTTCAAGGTGGCACTAAGATGTTGCTAACTTCACACCGGTCCTTCTTGTCAGAGCTGAAGTCTACGTAATTTTTTTTCAAGTTTTCAACTGTTATTGACTGTGATTGCATTTAATGGCATTTTATTATGGGGTTGATAGCTATCGATTGGATTCTGAAGAATTTACATAAGTTAGTTACTATTTTTTAATTTTATTTATTCATTTTCTTTTTATTAACAAATATAAGTTCGGGAGAATGCATTCCTAATTTTCATAAAAAATGAGGATGAGGGGTGCAAAGTTCAGCGGCACGTAAACTTCAATACCAAAACCGTCACCGTCCAAAACACGTGGATTTTCAAAATAAATACTTGAATTGAAATGAGAAAGTTTTGGAATTTTCCTTCCGAGTCTACCAAGGTTTTTATTCCGTCTTCTGTGACAACCAATATAACAAACTCACTAGGTTATACCATCCTGTGATTTTCCTAATGCTTGCTTCGATATTTTTTTAAATCATACACGGTTCAGCTCTTGAGAAAGGTTAAGAAAAATGTTGAAAAAAGTCTTGAGAAATGTTTATTCAGAGTGTTGAAATACAAATGGGAAAATCTGAAATTCGAAAGTTTTCAAATTGATTTGTGTATGAAGTACATCAAATCGAGGGAATCAAATCAAGTTGAACAAGGACCTCAAATTCAGTTACCAACAGATAATGATAGATAACATGTTCTCTGTTTTAATTATCGTTGTGTGTTGCTCTTTTCGTTTTCAGATAATCCAAATGTACAGGCAGACTGCAGCAGCAGTCATGGTGATACAGACAGCGAACCCTCGACTGTTTCAGACATTGATGGTCACTTAGGTAAGGATACTTGCTTACTGAACATCGATCTTTTCAACATGTTATGATTATAGAAGGACGCTGGGGGTAACGACGGATTGAGATCTACTTCCAATGATTTCGAGCAGAACGACGTTTCAATTCCGTATTTGCACATTCATAAGTTCATTTAGTTTATTAATTCGTTTGCAGTGCATCAAATCACACGTTGATTAATACATAAATATAAACCCGTCCAGCCCCTACTCTTCCAAAATTGATCGAGAGGTAGTACAAGGACTAGGTACGTTACGTCGTAAAGTTAATCTAAACCAAAAGGTTGGATAGCAGACAATACGTGAACTTTTACCGGTGTGAAGTTAGCAACATTTTTCAGCAACATCTTAGTGCCACCTTGAAATTTGGCATAAACAATCTCTAGGGCCTCTAAATAAATAATATAAAGTTTTTTGCCGAGTTAAGCCTCGCAAGGGGGTGCAATGCACCCCTAAAGTCAAAATTATATTTCCAGCAACATCTTAGAGCCACCTTAAAATTTGGCATAAACAATCTCTAAGGCCTCTAAATAAATAATATAAAGTTTTTTTGCCGAGTTGAGCCTCGCAAGGGGGGCAATACACCCCTAAAGTCAAAATTATATTTCCAGCAACATCTTAGTGCCACCGTGAAATTTGGCATAAACAATCTCTAGGGCCTCTAAATAAATAAATAATATAAAGTTTTTTTGCCGAGTTAAGCCTCCCAAGGGGGTGCAATGCACCCCTGAAGTCAAAATTATATTTCCAGCAACATCTTAGTGCCACCTTGAAATTTGGCATAAACAATCTCTAGGGCCTATAAATAAATAATATAATGTTTTTTTGCCGAGTTAAGCCTCGCAAGGTGGTGCAATGCACCCCTAAAGTCAAAATTATATTTCCAGCAACATCTTAGTGCCACCTTGAAATTTGGCATAAACAATCTCTAGGGCCTATAAATAAATAATATAATGTTTTTTTGCCGAGTTAAGCCTCGCAAGGGGGTGCAATGCACCCCTAAAGTCAAAATTATATTTCCAGCAACATCTTAGTGCCACCTTGAAATTTGGCATAAACAATCTCTAGGGCCTCTAAATAAATAATATAAAGTTTTTTTGCCGAGTTAAGCCTCGCAAGGGGGTGCAATACACCCCTAAAGTCTAAATTATAGTTCCAGCAACATCTTAGTGCCACCTTGAAATTTGGCATAAATAATCTCTAGGGCCTCTAAATAAATAATATAAAGTTTTTTTGCCGAGTTAAGCCTCGCAAGGGGGTGCAATACACCCCTAAAGTCAAAATTATATTTCCAGCAACATCTTAGTGCCACCTTGAAATTTGGCATAAACAATCTCTAGGGCCTCTAAATAAATAATATAAAGTTTTTTTGCCGAGTTAAGCCTCGCAAGGGGGTGCAATACACCCCTAAAGTCTAAATTATATTTCCAGCAACATCTTAGTGCCACCTTGAAATTTGGCATAAATAATCTCTAGGGCCTCTAAATAAATAATATAAAGTTTTTTTGCCGAGTTAAGCCTCGCAAGGGGGTGCAATACACCCCTAAAGTCAAAATTATATTTCTAGCAACATCTTAGTGCCACCTTGAAATTTGGCATAAGCTAATAATGAATTATTTCCAGATCGTTTTCTCCGCGAAGTCTTAACATTGAATCCAGGCTACTTCAAACTGTTGCGTAGCAGTACGGATGCTAATATTCGGGTTCATTTCTTGGTTGGGGCGCCAACTTTTCCACTAATTTTTCAATTAGTTAAATATCCTTTTTTCCCTTCATCCATCAATTTCACTTATTTTAACTTTATGCAGAACGTTTTGAACCCAATTTTTGTCATCCGGTCTTAACATTTTGTTCTCCGGGCTCATGAGGTTGTATAGATGTTCGTTTCTTCCTAGTTCTTCTTGGTTTAAGAGGTTAATAAAAAAAATTCATATTTAAAGTCAAGAAAGAGGGTTTTTTAACGACAACCTGTGCAGTCCAGCCATCGCTGAAATCCAGCTTATCCCCTGAAAATGTCGATTTCAGAGGCCAGCCGAAAGAAGCTCTTAATCTTAAGAAGAATCTAATATCTCCACAAGCTCGTGAACCTAAACAACAGAATAATAACACCTCACGACGAAACCTGGTTTTGAAGTTGTGCGGAAATTGAAAAGAAATTGAATTGATGGTTGAAGGCAAAAAAAGGAGTTTTTAAACATCAACCTTATTTTTATTGTTCTTGTTTTCTGGCGGTTCTTGTGGGATCCTCAGCCTCTTGGCACAATATACATTTATATGAGCCTATAGGGACTTGAAACATTTTGTTGTTGAATTTTGAAATACATTTTTGGTGCCATTCGCGGTTACAATAATCGCATATCACCCAATCCGTCACTACTTCCGTATTGTTTATGCAAAATTTCAAGGTGGCACTAAGATATTGCTGGAAATATAATTTTGACTTTAGGGGTGCATTGCACCCCCTTGCGAGGCTTAACTCGGCAAAAAAACTTTATATTATTTATTTAGAGGCCCTAGAGATTGTTTATGCCAAATTTCAAGGTGGCACTAAGATGTTGCTGGAAATATAATTTTGACTTTAGGGGTGTATTGCACCCCCTTGCGAGGCTTAACTCGGCAAAAAAACTTTATATTATTTATTTAGAGGCCCTAGAGATTGTTTATGCCAAATTTCAAGGTGGCACTAAGATGTTGCTGGAAATATAATTTTGACTTTGGGGGTGCATTGCACCCCCTTGCGAGGCTTAACTCGGCAAAAAAACTTTATATTATTTATTTAGAGGCCCTAGAGATTGTTTATGCCAAATTTCAAGTTGGCACTAAGATGTTGCTGGAAATATAATTTTGACTTTAGGGGTGTATTGCACCCCCTTGCGAGGCTTAACTCGGCAAAAAAACTTTATATTATTTATTTAGAGGCCCTAGAGATTGTTTATGCCAAATTTCAAGTTGGCACTAAGATGTTGCTGGAAATATAATTTTGACTTTAGGGGTGTATTGCACCCCCTTGCGAGGCTTAACTCGGCAAAAAAACTTTATATTATTTATTTAGAGGCCTTAGAGATTGTTTATGCCAAATTTCAAGGTGGCACTAAGATGTTGCTAACTTCACACCGGTCCTTCTTGTCAGAGCTGAAGTCTACGTAATTTTTTTTCAAGTTTTCAACTGTTATTGACTGTGATTGCATTTAATGGCATTTTATTATGGGGTTGATAGCTATCGATTGGATTCTGAAGAATTTACATAAGTTAGTTACTATTTTTTAATTTTATTATTCATTTTCTTTTTATTAACAAATATAAGTTCGGGAGAATGCATTCCTAATTTTCATAAAAAATGAGGATGAGGGGTGCAAAGTTCAGCGGCACGTAAACTTCAATACCAAAACCGTCACCGTCCAAAACGCGTGGATTTTCAAAATAAATACTTGAATTGAAATGAGAAAGTTTTGGAATTTTCCTTCCGAGTCTACCAAGGTTTTTATTCCGTCTTCTGTGACAACCAATATAACAAACTCACTAGGTTATACCATCCTGTGATTTTCCTAATGCTTGCTTCGATATTTTTTTAAATCATACACGGTTCAGCTCTTGAGAAAGGTTAAGAAAAATGTTGAAAAAAGTCTTGAGAAATGTTTATTCAGAGTGTTGAAATACAAATGGGAAAATCTGAAATTCGAAAGTTTTCAAATTGATTTGTGTATGAAGTACATCAAATCGAGGGAATCAAATCAAGTTGAACAAGGACCTCAAATTCAGTTACCAACAGATAATGATAGATAACATGTTCTCTGTTTTAATTATCGTTGTGTGTTGCTCTTTTCGTTTTCAGATAATCCAAATGTACAGGCAGACTGCAGCAGCAGTCATGGTGATACAGACAGCGAACCCTCGACTGTTTCAGACATTGATGGTCACTTAGGTAAGGATACTTGCTTACTGAACATCGATCTTTTCAACATGTTATGATTATAGAAGGACGCTGGGGGTAACGACGGATTGAGATCTACTTCCAATGATTTCGAGCAGAACGACGTTTCAATTCCGTATTTGCACATTCATAAGTTCATTTAGTTTATTAATTCGTTTGCAGTGCATCAAATCACACGTTGATTAATACATAAATATAAACCCGTCCAGCCCCTACTCTTCCAAAATTGATCGAGAGGTAGTACAAGGACTAGGTACGTTACGTCGTAAAGTTAATCTAAACCAAAAGGTTGGATAGCAGACAATACGTGAACTTTTACCGGTGTGAAGTTAGCAACATTTTTCAGCAACATCTTAGTGCCACCTTGAAATTTGGCATAAACAATCTCTAGGGCCTCTAAATAAATAATATAAAGTTTTTTGCCGAGTTAAGCCTCGCAAGGGGGTGCAATGCACCCCTAAAGTCAAAATTATATTTCCAGCAACATCTTAGAGCCACCTTGAAATTTGGCATAAACAATCTCTAAGGCCTCTAAATAAATAATATAAAGTTTTTTTGCCGAGTTAAGCCTCGCAAGGGGGGCAATACACCCCTAAAGTCAAAATTATATTTCCAGCAACATCTTAGTGCCACCTTGAAATTTGGCATAAACAATCTCTAAGGCCTCTAAATAAATAATATAAAGTTTTTTTGCCGAGTTAAGCCTCGCAAGGGGGTGCAATACACCCCTAAAGTCAAAATTATATTTCTAGCAACATCTTAGTGCCACCTTGAAATTTGGCATAAGCTAATAATGAATTATTTCCAGATCGTTTTCTCCGCGAAGTCTTAACATTGAATCCAGGCTACTTCAAACTGTTGCGTCGCAGTACGGATGCTAATATTCGGGTTCATTTCTTGGTTGGGGCGCCAACTTTTCCACTAATTTTTCAATTAGTTAAATATCCTTTTTTCCCTTCATCCATCAATTTCACTTATTTTAACTTTATGCAGAACGTTTTGAACCCAATTTTTGTCATCCGGTCTTAACTTTTTGTTCTTCGGGCTCATGAGGTTGTATAGATGTTCGTTTCTTCCTAGTTCTTCTTGGTTTAAGAGGTTAATAAAAAAAATTCATATTTAAAGTCAAGAAAGAGAGTTTTTTAACGACAACCTGTGCAGTCCAGCTTACCCCCTGAAAATGTCGATTTCATAGGCCAGCCGAAAGAAGCTCTTAATCTTAAGAAGAAACTAATATCTCCACAAGCTCATGAACCTAAACAACAGAATAATAACACCTTACGACGAAACCTGGTTTTGAAGTTGTGCGGAAATTGAAAAGAAATTGAATTGATGGTTGAAGGCAAAAAAAGGAGTTTTTAAACATCAACCTTATTTTTATTGTTCTTGTTTTCTGGCGGTTCTTGTGGGATCCTCAGCCTCTTGGCACAATATACATTTATATGAGCCTATAGGGACTTGAAACATTTTGTTGTTGAATTTTGAAATACATTTTTGGTGCCATTCGCGGTTACAATAATCGCATATCACCCAATCCGTCACTACTTCCGTATTGTTTATGCCAAATTTCAAGGTGGCACTAAGATGTTGCTGGAAATATAATTTTGACTTTAGGGGTGTATTGCACCCCCTTGCGAGGCTTAACTCGGCAAAAAAACTTTATATTATTTATTTAGAGGCCTTAGAGATTGTTTATGCCAAATTTCAAGGTGGCACTAAGATGTTGCTAACTTCACACCGGTCCTTCTTGTCAGAGCTGAAGTCTACGTAATTTTTTTTCAAGTTTTCAACTGTTATTGACTGTGATTGCATTTAATGGCATTTTATTATGGGGCTGATAGCTATCGATTGGATTCTGAAGAATTTACATAAGTTAGTTACTATTTTTTAATTTTATTATTCATTTTCTTTTTATTAACAAATATAAGTTCGGGAGAATGCATTCCTAATTTTCATAAAAAATGAGGATGAGGGGTGCAAAGTTCAGCGGCACGTAAACTTCAATACCAAAACCGTCACCGTCCAAAACGCGTGGATTTTCAAAATAAATACTTGAATTGAAATGAGAAAGTTTTGGAATTTTCCTTCCGAGTCTACCAAGGTTTTTATTCCGTCTTCTGTGACAACCAATATAACAAACTCACTAGGTTATACCATCCTGTGATTTTCCTAATGCTTGCTTCGATATTTTTTTAAATCATACACGGTTCAGCTCTTGAGAAAGGTTAAGAAAAATGTTGAAAAAAGTCTTGAGAAATGTTTATTCAGAGTGTTGAAATACAAATGGGAAAATCTGAAATTCGAAAGTTTTCAAATTGATTTGTGTATGAAGTACATCAAATCGAGGGAATCAAATCAAGTTGAACAAGGACCTCAAATTCAGTTACCAACAGATAATGATAGATAACATGTTCTCTGTTTTAATTATCGTTGTGTGTTGCTCTTTTCGTTTTCAGATAATCCAAATGTACAGGCAGACTGCAGCAGCAGTCATGGTGATACAGACAGCGAACCCTCGACTGTTTCAGACGTTGATGGTCACTTAGGTAAGGATACTTGCTTACTGAACATCGATCTTTTCAACATGTTATGATTATAGAAGGACGCTGGGGTAACGACGGATTGAGATCTACTTCCAATGATTTCGAGCAGAACGACGTTTCAATTCCGTATTTGCACATTCATAAGTTCATTTAGTTTATTAATTCGTTTGCAGTGCATCAAATCACACGTTGATTAATACATAAATATAAACCCGTCCAGCCCCTACTCTTCCAAAATTGATCGAGAGGTAGTACAAGGACTAGGTACGTTACATCGTAAAGTTAATCTAAACCAAAAGGTTGGATAGCAGACAATACGTGAACTTTTACCGGTGTGAAGTTAGCAACATTTTTCAGCAACATCTTAGTGCCACCTTGAAATTTGGCATAAACAATCTCTAGGGCCTCTAAATAAATAATATAAAGTTTTTTGCCGAGTTAAGCCTCGCAAAGGGGGTGCAATGCACCCCTAAAGTCAAAATTATATTTCCAGCAACATCTTAGTGCCACCGTGAAATTTGGCATAAACAATCTCTAGGGCCTCTAAATAAATGTATAATATAAAGTTTTTTTGCCGAGTTAAGCCTCGCAAGGGGGTGCAATGCACCCCTGAAGTCAAAATTATATTTCCAGCAACATCTTAGTGCCACCTTGAAATTTGGCATAAACAATCTCTAGGGCCTATAAATAAATAATATAATATTTTTTTGCCGAGTTAAGCCTCGCAAGGGGGTGCAATGCACCCCTAAAGTCAAAATTATATTTCCAGCAACATCTTAGTGCCACCTTGAAATTTGGCATAAACAATCTCTAGGGCCTCTAAATAAATAATATAATGTTTTTTTGCCGAGTTAAGCCTCGCAAGGGGGTGCAATGCACCCCTAAAGTCAAAATTATATTTCCAGCAACATCTTAGTGCCACCTTGAAATTTGGCATAAATAATCTCTAGGGCCTCTAAATAAATAATATAAAGTTTTTTTGCCGAGTTAAGCCTCGCAAGGGGGTGCAATACACCCCTAAAGTCAAAATTATATTTCCAGCAACATCTTAGTGCCACCTTGAAATTTGGTATAAACAATCTCTAAGGCCTCTAAATAAATAATATAAAGTTTTTTTGCCGAGTTAAGCCTCGCAAGGGGGTGCAATACACCCCTAAAGTCAAAATTATATTTCTAGCAACATCTTAGTGCCACCTTGAAATTTGGCATAAGCTAATAATGAATTATTTCCAGATCGTTTTCTCCGCGAAGTCTTAACATTGAATCCAGGCTACTTCAAACTGTTGCGTCGCAGTACGGATGCTAATATTCGGGTTCATTTCTTGGTTGGGGCGCCAACTTTTCCACTAATTTTTCAATTAGGTAAATATCCTTTTTTCCCTTCATCCATCAATTTCACTTATTTTAACTTTATGCAGAACGTTTTGAACCCAATTTTTGTCATCCGGTCTTAACTTTTTGTTCTTCGGGCTCATGAGGTTGTATAGATGTTCGTTTCTTCCTAGTTCTTCTTGGTTTAAGAGGTTAATAAAAAAAATTCATATTTAAAGTCAAGAAAGAGGGTTTTTTAACGACAACCTGTGCAGTCCAGCCATCGCTGAAATCCAGCTTATCCCCTGAAAATGTCGATTTCAGAGGCCAGCCGAAAGAAGCTCTTAATCTTAAGAAGAATCTAATATCTCCACAAGCTCATGAACCTAAACAACAGAATAATAACACCTTACGACGAAACCTGGTTTTGAAGTTGTGCGGAAATTGAAAAGAAATTGAATTGATGGTTGAAGGCAAAAAAAGGAGTTTTTAAACATCAACCTTATTTTTATTGTTCTTGTTTTCTGGCGGTTCTTGTGGGATCCTCAGCCTCTTGGCACAATATACATTTATATGAGCCTATAGGGACTTGAAACATTTTGTTGTTGAATTTTGAAATACATTTTTGGTGCCATTCGCGGTTACAATAATCGCATATCACCCAATCCGTCACTACTTCCGTATTGTTTATGCCAAATTTCAAGTTGGCACTAAGATGTTGCTGGAAATATAATTTTGACTTTAGGGGTGTATTGCACCCCCTTGCGAGGCTTAACTCGGCATAAAAACTTTATATTATTTATTTAGTGGCCTTAGAGATTGTTTATGCCAAATTTCAAGGTGGCACTAAGATGTTGCTAACTTCACACCGGTCCTTCTTGTCAGAGCTGAAGTCTACGTAATTTTTTTTCAAGTTTTCAACTGTTATTGACTGTGATTGCATTTAATGGCATTTTATTATGGGGTTGATAGCTATCGATTGGATTCTGAAGAATTTACATAAGTTAGTTACTATTTTTTAATTTTATTTATTCATTTTCTTTTTAATAACAAATATAAGTTCGGGAGAATGCATTCCTAATTTTCATAAAAAATGAGGATGAGGGGTGCAAAGTTCAGCGGCACGTAAACTTCAATACCAAAACCGTCACCGTCCAAAACGCGTGGATTTTAAAAATAAATACTTGAATTGAAATGAGAAAGTTTTGGAATTTTCCTTCCGAGTCTACCAAGGTTTTTATTCTGTCTTCTGTGACAACCAATATAACAAACTCACTAGGTTATACCATCCTGTGATTTTCCTAATGCTTGCTTCGATATTTTTTTAAATCATACACGGTTCAGCTCTTGAGAAAGGTTAAGAAAAATGTTGAAAAAAGTCTTGAGAAATGTTTATTCAGAGTGTTGAAATACAAATGGGAAAATCTGAAATTCGAAAGTTTTCAAATTGATTTGTGTATGAAGTACATCAAATCGAGGGAATCAAATCAAGTTGAACAAGGACCTCAAATTCAGTTACCAACAGATAATGATAGATAACATGTTCTCTGTTTTAATTATCGTTGTGTGTTGCTCTTTTCGTTTTCAGATAATCCAAATGTACAGGCAGACTGCAGCAGCAGTCATGGTGATACAGACAGCGAACCCTCGACTGTTTCAGACAATGATGGTCACTTAGGTAAGGATACTTGCTTACTGAACATCGATCTTTTCAACATGTTATGATTATAGAAGGACGCTGGGGGTAACGACGGATTGAGATCTACTTCCAATGATTTCGAGCAGAACGACGTTTCAATTCCGTATTTGCACATTCATAAGTTCATTTAGTTTATTAATTCGTTTGCAGTGCATCAAATCACACGTTGATTAATACATAAATATAAACCCGTCCAGCCCCTACTCTTCCAAAATTGATCGAGAGGTAGTACAAGGACTAGGTACGTTACGTCGTAAAGTTAATCTAAACCAAAAGGTTGGATAGCAGACAATACGTGAACTTTTACCGGTGTGAAGTTAGCAACATTTTTCAGCAACATCTTAGTGCCACCTTGAAATTTGGCATAAACAATCTCTAGGGCCTCTAAATAAATAATATAAAGTTTTTTGCCGAGTTAAGCCTCGCAAGGGGGTGCAATGCACCCCTAAAGTCAAAATTATATTTCCAGCAACATCTTAGTGCCACCGTGAAATTTGGCATAAACAATCTCTAGGGCCTCTAAATAAATAAATAATATAAAGTTTTTTTGCCGAGTTAAGCCTCGCAAGGGGGTGCAATGCACCCCTGAAGTCAAAATTATATTTCCAGCAACATCTTAGTGCCACCTTGAAATTTGGCATAAACAATCTCTAGGGCCTATAAATAAATAATATAATGTTTTTTTGCCGAGTTAAGCCTCGCAAGGGGGTGCAATGCACCCCTAAAGTCAAAATTATATTTCCAGCAACATCTTAGTGCCACCTTGAAATTTGGCATAAACAATCTCTAGGGCCTCTAAATAAATAATATAAAGTTTTTTTGCCGAGTTAAGCCTCGCAAGGGGGTGCAATACACCCCTAAAGTCTAAATTATATTTCCAGCAACATCTTAGTGCCACCTTGAAATTTGGCATAAATAATCTCTAGGGCCTCTAAATAAATAATATAAAGTTTTTTTGCCGAGTTAAGCCTCGCAAGGGGGTGCAATACACCCCTAAAGTCAAAATTATATTTCCAGCAACATCTTAGTGCCACCTTGAAATTTGGCATAAACAATCTCTAGGGCCTCTAAATAAATAATATAAAGTTTTTTTGCCGAGTTAAGCCTCGCAAGGGGGTGCAATACACCCCTAAAGTCTAAATTATATTTCCAGCAACATCTTAGTGCCACCTTGAAATTTGGCATAAATAATCTCTAGGGCCTCTAAATAAATAACATAAAGTTTTTTTGCCGAGTTAAGCCTCGCAAGGGGGTGCAATACACCCCTAAAGTCAAAATTATATTTCTAGCAACATCTTAGTGCCACCTTGAAATTTGGCATAAGCTAATAATGAATTATTTCCAGATCGTTTTCTCCGCGAAGTCTTAACATTGAATCCAGGCTACTTCAAACTGTTGCGTCGCAGTACGGATGCTAATATTCGGGTTCATTTCTTGGTTGGGGCGCCAACTTTTCCACTAATTTTTCAATTAGTTAAATATCCTTTTTTCCCTTCATCCATCAATTTCACTTATTTTAACTTTATGCAGAACGTTTTGAACCCAATTTTTGTCATCCGGTCTTAACTTTTTGTTCTTCGGGCTCATGAGGTTGTATAGATGTTCGTTTCTTCCTAGTTCTTCTTGGTTTAAGAGGTTAATAAAAAAAATTCATATTTAAAGTCAAGAAAGAGAGTTTTTTAACGACAACCTGTGCAGTCCAGCCATCGCTGAAATCCAGCTTATCCCCTGAAAATGTCGATTTCAGAGGCCAGCCGAAAGAAGCTCTTAATCTTAAGAAGAATCTAATATCTCCACAAGCTCGTGAACCTAAACAACAGAATAATAACACCTTACGACGAAACCTGGTTTTGAAGTTGTGCGGAAATTGAAAAGAAATTGAATTGATGGTTGAAGGCAAAAAAAGGAGTTTTTAAACATCAACCTTATTTTTATTGTTCTTGTTTTCTGGCGGTTCTTGTGGGATCCTCAGCCTCTTGGCACAATATACATTTATATGAGCCTATAGGGACTTGAAACATTTTGTTGTTGAATTTTGAAATACATTTTTGGTGCCATTCGCGGTTACAATAATCGCATATCACCCAATCCGTCACTACTTCCGTATTGTTTATGCAAAATTTCAAGGTGGCACTAAGATATTGCTGGAAATATAATTTTGACTTTAGGGGTGCATTGCACCCCCTTGCGAGGCTTAACTCGGCAAAAAAACTTTATATTATTTATTTAGAGGCCCTAGAGATTGTTTATGCCAAATTTCAAGGTGGCACTAAGATGTTGCTGGAAATATAATTTTGACTTTAGGGGTGTATTGCACCCCCTTGCGAGGCTTAACTCGGCAAAAAAACTTTATATTATTTATTTAGAGGCCCTAGAGATTGTTTATGCCAAATTTCAAGGTGGCACTAAGATGTTGCTGGAAATATAATTTTGACTTTGGGGGTGCATTGCACCCCCTTGCGAGGCTTAACTCGGCAAAAAAACTTTATATTATTTATTTAGAGGCCCTAGAGATTGTTTATGCCAAATTTCAAGTTGGCACTAAGATGTTGCTGGAAATATAATTTTGAATTTAGGGGTGTATTGCACCCCCTTGCGAGGCTTAACTCGGCAAAAAAACTTTATATTATTTATTTAGAGGCCCTAGAGATTGTTTATGCCAAATTTCAAGTTGGCACTAAGATGTTGCTGGAAATATAATTTTGACTTTAGGGGTGTATTGCACCCCCTTGCGAGGCTTAACTCGGCAAAAAAACTTTATATTATTTATTTAGAGGCCTTAGAGATTGTTTATGCCAAATTTCAAGGTGGCACTAAGATGTTGCTAACTTCACACCGGTCCTTCTTGTCAGAGCTGAAGTCTACGTAATTTTTTTTCAAGTTTTCAACTGTTATTGACTGTGATTGCATTTAATGGCATTTTATTATGGGGTTGATAGCTATCGATTGGATTCTGAAGAATTTACATAAGTTAGTTACTATTTTTTAATTTTATTATTCATTTTCTTTTTATTAACAAATATAAGTTCGGGAGAATGCATTCCTAATTTTCATAAAAAATGAGGATGAGGGGTGCAAAGTTCAGCGGCACGTAAACTTCAATACCAAAACCGTCACCGTCCAAAACGCGTGGATTTTCAAAATAAATACTTGAATTGAAATGAGAAAGTTTTGGAATTTTCCTTCCGAGTCTACCAAGGTTTTTATTCCGTCTTCTGTGACAACCAATATAACAAACTCACTAGGTTATACCATCCTGTGATTTTCCTAATGCTTGCTTCGATATTTTTTTAAATCATACACGGTTCAGCTCTTGAGAAAGGTTAAGAAAAATGTTGAAAAAAGTCTTGAGAAATGTTTATTCAGAGTGTTGAAATACAAATGGGAAAATCTGAAATTCGAAAGTTTTCAAATTGATTTGTTTATGAAGTACATCAAATCGAGGGAATCAAATCAAGTTGAACAAGGACCTCAAATTCAGTTACCAACAGATAATGATAGATAACATGTTCTCTGTTTTAATTATCGTTGTGTGTTGCTCTTTTCGTTTTCAGATAATCCAAATGTACAGGCAGACTGCAGCAGCAGTCATGGTGATACAGACAGCGAACCCTCGACTGTTTCAGACATTGATGGTCACTTAGGTAAGGATACTTGCTTACTGAACATCGATCTTTTCAACATGTTATGATTATAGAAGGACGCTGGGGGTAACGACGGATTGAGATCTACTTCCAATGATTTCGAGCAGAACGACGTTTCAATTCCGTATTTGCACATTCATAAGTTCATTTAGTTTATTAATTCGTTTGCAGTGCATCAAATCACACGTTGATTAATACATAAATATAAACCCGTCCAGCCCCTACTCTTCCAAAATTGATCGAGAGGTAGTACAAGGACTAGGTACGTTACGTCGTAAAGTTAATCTAAACCAAAAGGTTGGATAGCAGACAATACGTGAACTTTTACCGGTGTGAAGTTAGCAACATTTTTCAGCAACATCTTAGTGCCACCTTGAAATTTGGCATAAACAATCTCTAGGGCCTCTAAATAAATAATATAAAGTTTTTTGCCGAGTTAAGCCTCGCAAGGGGGTGCAATGCACCCCTAAAGTCAAAATTATATTTCCAGCAACATCTTAGAGCCACCTTGAAATTTGGCATAAACAATCTCTAAGGCCTCTAAATAAATAATATAAAGTTTTTTTGCCGAGTTAAGCCTCGCAAGGGGGGCAATACACCCCTAAAGTCAAAATTATATTTCCAGCAACATCTTAGTGCCACCGTGAAATTTGGCATAAACAATCTCTAGGGCCTCTAAATAAATAAATAATATAAAGTTTTTTTGCCGAGTTAAGCCTCGCAAGGGGGTGCAATGCACCCCTGAAGTCAAAATTATATTTCCAGCAACATCTTAGTGCCACCTTGAAATTTGGCATAAACAATCTCTAGGGCCTATAAATAAATAATATAATGTTTTTTTGCCGAGTTAAGCCTCGCAAGGGGGTGCAATGCACCCCTAAAGTCAAAATTATATTTCCAGCAACATCTTAGTGCCACCTTGAAATTTGGCATAAACAATCTCTAGGGCCTCTAAATAAATAATATAAAGTTTTTTTGCCGAGTTAAGCCTCGCAAGGGGGGCAATACACCCCTAAAGTCAAAATTATATTTCCAGCAACATCTTAGTGCCACCTTGAAATTTGGCATAAACAATCTCTAGGGCCTCTAAATAAATAATATAAAGTTTTTTTGCCGAGTTAAGCCTCGCAAGGGGGTGCAATACACCCCTAAAGTCTAAATTATATTTCCAGCAACATCTTAGTGCCACCTTGAAATTTGGCATAAATAATCTCTAGGGCCTCTAAATAAATAATATAAAGTTTTTTTGCCGAGTTAAGCCTCGCAAGGGGGTGCAATGCACCCCTAAAGTCAAAATTATATTTCCAGCAACATCTTAGTGCCACCTTGAAATTTGGCATAAACAATCTCTAAGGCCTCTAAATAAATAATATAAAGTTTTTTTGCCGAGTTAAGCCTCGCAAGGGGGTGCAATACACCCCTAAAGTCAAAATTATATTTCTAGCAACATCTTAGTGCCACCTTGAAATTTGGCATAAGCTAATAATGAATTATTTCCAGATCGTTTTCTCCGCGAAGTCTTAACATTGAATCCAGGCTACTTCAAACTGTTGCGTCGCAGTACGGATGCTAATATTCGGGTTCATTTCTTGGTTGGGGCGCCAACTTTTCCACTAATTTTTCAATTAGTTAAATATCCTTTTTTCCCTTCATCCATCAATTTCACTTATTTTAACTTTATGCAGAACGTTTTGAACCCAATTTTTGTCATCCGGTCTTAACTTTTTGTTCTTCGGGCTCATGAGGTTGTATAGATGTTCGTTTCTTCCTAGTTCTTCTTGGTTTAAGAGGTTAATAAAAAAAATTCATATTTAAAGTCAAGAAAGAGAGTTTTTTAACGACAACCTGTGCAGTCCAGCTTACCCCCTGAAAATGTCGATTTCATAGGCCAGCCGAAAGAAGCTCTTAATCTTAAGAAGAAACTAATATCTCCACAAGCTCATGAACCTAAACAACAGAATAATAACACCTTACGACGAAACCTGGTTTTGAAGTTGTGCGGAAATTGAAAAGAAATTGAATTGATGGTTGAAGGCAAAAAAAGGAGTTTTTAAACATCAACCTTATTTTTATTGTTCTTGTTTTCTGGCGGTTCTTGTGGGATCCTCAGCCTCTTGGCACAATATACATTTATATGAGCCTATAGGGACTTGAAACATTTTGTTGTTGAATTTTGAAATACATTTTTGGTGCCATTCGCGGTTACAATAATCGCATATCACCCAATCCGTCACTACTTCCGTATTGTTTATGCCAAATTTCAAGGTGGCACTAAGATGTTGCTGGAAATATAATTTTGACTTTAGGAGTGTATTGCACCCCCTTGCGAGGCTTAACTCGGCAAAAAAACTTTATATTATTTATTTAGAGGCCTTAGAGATTGTTTATGCCAAATTTCAAGGTGGCACTAAGATGTTGCTAACTTCACACCGGTCCTTCTTGTCAGAGCTGAAGTCTACGTAATTTTTTTTCAAGTTTTCAACTGTTATTGACTGTGATTGCATTTAATGGCATTTTATTATGGGGTTGATAGCTATCGATTGGATTCTGAAGAATTTACATAAGTTAGTTACTATTTTTTAATTTTATTATTCATTTTCTTTTTATTAACAAATATAAGTTCGGGAGAATGCATTCCTAATTTTCATAAAAAATGAGGATGAGGGGTGCAAAGTTCAGCGGCACGTAAACTTCAATACCAAAACCGTCACCGTCCAAAACGCGTGGATTTTCAAAATAAATACTTGAATTGAAATGAGAAAGTTTTGGAATTTTCCTTCCGAGTCTACCAAGGTTTTTATTCCGTCTTCTGTGACAACCAATATAACAAACTCACTAGGTTATACCATCCTGTGATTTTCCTAATGCTTGCTTCGATATTTTTTTAAATCATACACGGTTCAGCTCTTGAGAAAGGTTAAGAAAAATGTTGAAAAAAGTCTTGAGAAATGTTTATTCAGAGTGTTGAAATACAAATGGGAAAATCTGAAATTCGAAAGTTTTCAAATTGATTTGTGTATGAAGTACATCAAATCGAGGGAATCAAATCAAGTTGAACAAGGACCTCAAATTCAGTTACCAACAGATAATGATAGATAACATGTTCTCTGTTTTAATTATCGTTGTGTGTTGCTCTTTTCGTTTTCAGATAATCCAAATGTACAGGCAGACTGCAGCAGCAGTCATGGTGATACAGACAGCGAACCCTCGACTGTTTCAGACATTGATGGTCACTTAGGTAAGGATACTTGCTTACTGAACATCGATCTTTTCAACATGTTATGATTATAGAAGGACGCTGGGGGTAACGACGGATTGAGATCTACTTCCAATGATTTCGAGCAGAACGACGTTTCAATTCCGTATTTGCACATTCATAAGTTCATTTAGTTTATTAATTCGTTTGCAGTGCATCAAATCACACGTTGATTAATACATAAATATAAACCCGTCCAGCCCCTACTCTTCCAAAATTGATCGAGAGGTAGTACAAGGACTAGGTACGTTACGTCGTAAAGTTAATCTAAACCAAAAGGTTGGATAGCAGACAATACGTGAACTTTTACCGGTGTGAAGTTAGCAACATTTTTCAGCAACATCTTAGTGCCACCTTGAAATTTGGCATAAACAATCTCTAGGGCCTCTAAATAAATGTATAATATAAAGTTTTTTTGCCGAGTTAAGCCTCGCAAGGGGGTGCAATGCACCCCTAAAGTCAAAATTATATTTCCAGCAACATCTTAGAGCCACCTTGAAATTTGGCATAAACAATCTCTAAGGCCTCTAAATAAATAATATAAAGTTTTTTTGCCGAGTTAAGCCTCGCAAGGGGGGCAATACACCCCTAAAGTCAAAATTATATTTCCAGCAACATCTTAGTGCCACCTTGAAATTTGGCATAAACAATCTCTAAGGCCTCTAAATAAATAATATAAAGTTTTTTTGCCGAGTTAAGCCTCGCAAGGGGGTGCAATACACCCCTAAAGTCAAAATTATATTTCTAGCAACATCTTAGTGCCACCTTGAAATTTGGCATAAGCTAATAATGAATTATTTCCAGATCGTTTTCTCCGCGAAGTCTTAACATTGAATCCAGGCTACTTCAAACTGTTGCGTCGCAGTACGGATGCTAATATTCGGGTTCATTTCTTGGTTGGGGCGCCAACTTTTCCACTAATTTTTCAATTAGTTAAATATCCTTTTTTCCCTTCATCCATCAATTTCACTTATTTTAACTTTATGCAGAACGTTTTGAACCCAATTTTTGTCATCCGGTCTTAACTTTTTGTTCTTCGGGCTCATGAGGTTGTATAGATGTTCGTTTCTTCCTAGTTCTTCTTGGTTTAAGAGGTTAATAAAAAAAATTCATATTTAAAGTCAAGAAAGAGAGTTTTTTAACGACAACCTGTGCAGTCCAGCTTACCCCCTGAAAATGTCGATTTCATAGGCCAGCCGAAAGAAGCTCTTAATCTTAAGAAGAAACTAATATCTCCACAAGCTCATGAACCTAAACAACAGAATAATAACACCTTACGACGAAACCTGGTTTTGAAGTTGTGCGGAAATTGAAAAGAAATTGAATTGATGGTTGAAGGCAAAAAAAGGAGTTTTTAAACATCAACCTTATTTTTATTGTTCTTGTTTTCTGGCGGTTCTTGTGGGATCCTCAGCCTCTTGGCACAATATACATTTATATGAGCCTATAGGGACTTGAAACATTTTGTTGTTGAATTTTGAAATACATTTTTGGTGCCATTCGCGGTTACAATAATCGCATATCACCCAATCCGTCACTACTTCCGTATTGTTTATGCCAAATTTCAAGGTGGCACTAAGATGTTGCTGGAAATATAATTTTGACTTTAGGGGTGTATTGCACCCCCTTGCGAGGCTTAACTCGGCAAAAAAACTTTATATTATTTATTTAGAGGCCTTAGAGATTGTTTATGCCAAATTTCAAGGTGGCACTAAGATGTTGCTGGAAATATAATTTAGACTTTAGGGGTGCATTGCACCCCCTTGCGAGGCTTAACTCGGCAAAATAACTTTATATTATTTATTTAGAGGCCCTAGAGATTGTTTATGCCAAATTTCAAGGTGGCACTAAGATGTGGCTGGAAATATAATTTTGTCTTTAGGGGTGTATTGCACCCCCTTGCGAGGCTTAACTCGGCAAAAAAACTTTATATTATTTATTTAGAGGCCCTAGAGATTGTTTATGCCAAATTTCAAGGTGGCACTGAGATGTTGCTGGAAATATAATTTTGACTTTGGGGGTGCATTGCACCCCCTTGCGAGGCTTAACTCGGCAAAAAAACTTTATATTATTTATTTAGAGGCCCTAGAGATTGTTTATGCCAAATTCCAAGTGGGCACTAAGATGTTGCTGGAAATATAATTTTGACTTTAGGGGTGTATTGCACCCCCTTGCGAGGCTTAACTCGGCAAAAAAAACTTTATATTATTTATTTAGAGGCCCTAGAGATTGTTTATGCCAAATTTCAAGGTGGCTCTAAGATGTTGCTGGAAATATAATTTTGACTTTGGGGGTGCATTGCACCCCCTTGCGAGGCTTAACTCGGCAAAAAAACTTTATATCATTTATTTAGAGGCCCTAGAGATTGTTTATGCCAAATTTCAAGTTGGCACTAAGATGTTGCTGGAAATATAATTTTGACTTTAGGGGTGTATTGCACCCCCTTGCGAGGCTTAACTCGGCAAAAAAAACTTTATATTATTTATTTAGAGGCCCTAGAGATTGTTTATGCCAAATTTCAAGGTGGCTCTAAGATGTTGCTGGAAATATAATTTTGACTTTAGGGGTGTATTGCACCCCCTTGCGAGGCTTAACCCGGCAAAAAAACTTTATATTATTTATTTAGAGGCCTTAGAGATTGTTTATGCCAAATTTCAAGGTGGCACTAAGATGTTGCTGGAAATATAATTTTGACTTTAGGGGTGTATTGCACCCCCTTGCGAGGCTTAACTCGGCAAAAAAACTTTATATTATTTATTTAGAGGCCCTAGAGATTGATTATGCCAAATTTCAAGTTGGCACTAAGATGTTGCTGGAAATATAATTTTGACTTTAGGAGTGTATTGCACCCCCTTGCGAGGCTTAACTCGGCAAAAAAACTTTATATTATTTATTTAGAGGCCTTAGAGATTGTTTATGCCAAATTTCAAGGTGGCACTAAGATGTTGCTAACTTCACACCGGTCCTTCTTGTCAGAGCTGAAGTCTACGTAATTTTTTTTCAAGTTTTCAACTGTTATTGACTGTGATTGCATTTAATGGCATTTTATTATGGGGTTGATAGCTATCGATTGGATTCTGAAGAATTTACATAAGTTAGTTACTATTTTTTAATTTTATTTATTCATTTTCTTTTTATTAACAAATATAAGTTCGGGAGAATGCATTCCTAATTTTCATAAAAAATGAGGATGAGGGGTGCAAAGTTCAGCGGCACGTAAACTTCAATACCAAAACCGTCACCGTCCAAAACACGTGGATTTTCAAAATGAATACTTGAATTGAAATGAGAAAGTTTTGGAATTTTCCTTCCGAGTCTACCAAGGTTTTTATTCCGTCTTCTGTGACAACCAATATAACAAACTCACTAGGTTATACCATCCTGTGATTTTCCTAATGCTTGCTTCGATATTTTTTTAAATCATACACGGTTCAGCTCTTGAGAAAGGTTAAGAAAAATGTTGAAAAAAGTCTTGAGAAATGTTTATTCAGAGTGTTGAAATACAAATGGGAAAATCTGAAATTCGAAAGTTTTCAAATTGATTTGTGTATGAAGTACATCAAATCGAGGGAATCAAATCAAGTTGAACAAGGACCTCAAATTCAGTTACCAACAGATAATGATAGATAACATGTTCTCTGCTTTAATTATCGTTGTGTGTTGCTCTTTTCGTTTTCAGATAATCCAAATGTACAGGCAGACTGCAGCAGCAGTCATGGTGATACAGACAGCGAACCCTCGACTGTTTCAGACATTGATGGTCACGTAGGTAAGGATACTTGCTTATTAAACATCGATCTTTTCAACGTGTTATGATTATAGAAGGACGCTGGGGGAACGACGGATTGAGATCTACTTCCAATGATTTCGAGCAGAACGACGTTTCAATTCCGTATTTGCACATTCATAAGTTCATTTAGTTTATTAATTCGTTTGCAGTGCATCAAATCACACGTTGATTAATACATAAATATAAACCCGTCCAGCCCCTACTCTTCCAAAATTGATCGAGAGGTAGTACAAGGACTAGGTACGTTACGTCGTAAAGTTAATCTAAACCAAAAGGTTGGATAGCAGACAATACGTGAACTTTTACCGGTGTGAAGTTAGCAACATTTTTCAGCAACATCTTAGTGCCACCTTGAAATTTGGCATAAACAATCTCTAGGGCCTCTAAATAAATAATATAAAGTTTTTTGCCGAGTTAAGCCTCGCAAGGGGGTGCAATGCACCCCTAAAGTCAAAATTATATTTCCAGCAACATCTTAGAGCCACCTTGAAATTTGGCATAAACAATCTCTAAGGCCTCTAAATAAATAATATAAAGTTTTTTTGCCGAGTTAAGCCTCGCAAGGGGGGCAATACACCCCTAAAGTCAAAATTATATTTCCAGCAACATCTTAGTGCCACCGTGAAATTTGGCATAAACAATCTCTAGGGCCTCTAAATAAATAAATAATATAAAGTTTTTTTGCCGAGTTAAGCCTCGCAAGGGGGTGCAATGCACCCCTGAAGTCAAAATTATATTTCCAGCAACATCTTAGTGCCACCTTGAAATTTGGCATAAACAATCTCTAGGGCCTATAAATAAATAATATAATGTTTTTTTGCCGAGTTAAGCCTCGCAAGGGGGTGCAATGCACCCCTAAAGTCAAAATTATATTTCCAGCAACATCTTAGTGCCACCTTGAAATTTGGCATAAACAATCTCTAGGGCCTCTAAATAAATAATATAAAGTTTTTTTGCCGAGTTAAGCCTCGCAAGGGGGGCAATACACCCCTAAAGTCAAAATTATATTTCCAGCAACATCTTAGTGCCACCTTGAAATTTGGCATAAACAATCTCTAGGGCCTCTAAATAAATAATATAAAGTTTTTTTGCCGAGTTAAGCCTCGCAAGGGGGTGCAATACACCCCTAAAGTCTAAATTATATTTCCAGCAACATCTTAGTGCCACCTTGAAATTTGGCATAAATAATCTCTAGGGCCTCTAAATAAATAATATAAAGTTTTTTTGCCGAGTTAAGCCTCGCAAGGGGGTGCAATGCACCCCTAAAGTCAAAATTATATTTCCAGCAACATCTTAGTGCCACCTTGAAATTTGGCATAAACAATCTCTAAGGCCTCTAAATAAATAATATAAAGTTTTTTTGCCGAGTTAAGCCTCGCAAGGGGGTGCAATACACCCCTAAAGTCAAAATTATATTTCTAGCAACATCTTAGTGCCACCTTGAAATTTGGCATAAGCTAATAATGAATTATTTCCAGATCGTTTTCTCCGCGAAGTCTTAACATTGAATCCAGGCTACTTCAAACTGTTGCGTCGCAGTACGGATGCTAATATTCGGGTTCATTTCTTGGTTGGGGCGCCAACTTTTCCACTAATTTTTCAATTAGTTAAATATCCTTTTTTCCCTTCATCCATCAATTTCACTTATTTTAACTTTATGCAGAACGTTTTGAACCCAATTTTTGTCATCCGGTCTTAACTTTTTGTTCTTCGGGCTCATGAGGTTGTATAGATGTTCGTTTCTTCCTAGTTCTTCTTGGTTTAAGAGGTTAATAAAAAAAATTCATATTTAAAGTCAAGAAAGAGAGTTTTTTAACGACAACCTGTGCAGTCCAGCCATCGCTGAAATCCAGCTTATCCCCTGAAAATGTCGATTTCAGAGGCCAGCCGAAAGAAGCTCTTAATCTTAAGAAGAAACTAATATCTCCACAAGCTCATGAACCTAAACAACAGAATAATAACACCTTACGACGAAACCTGGTTTTGAAGTTGTGCGGAAATTGAAAAGAAATTGAATTGATGGTTGAAGGCAAAAAAAGGAGTTTTTAAACATCAACCTTATTTTTATTGTTCTTGTTTTCTGGCGGTTCTTGTGGGATCCTCAGCCTCTTGGCACAATATACATTTATATGAGCCTATAGGGACTTGAAACATTTTGTTGTTGAATTTTGAAATACATTTTTGGTGCCATTCGCGGTTACAATAATCGCATATCACCCAATCCGTCACTACTTCCGTATTGTTTATGCCAAATTTCAAGGTGGCACTAAGATGTTGCTGGAAATATAATTTTGACTTAAGGGGTGTATTGCACCCCCTTGCGAGGCTTAACTCGGCAAAAAAACTTTATATTATTTATTTAGAGGCCTTAGAGATTGTTTATGCCAAATTTCAAGGTGGCACTAAGATGTTGCTGGAAATATAATTTAGACTTTAGGGGTGCATTTCACCCCCTTGCGAGGCTTAACTCGGCAAAAAAACTTTATATTATTTATTTAGAGGCCCTAGAGATTGTTTATGCCAAATTTCAAGGTGGCACTAAGATGTTGCTGGAAATATAATTTTGACTTTAGGGGTGTATTGCACCCCCTTGCGAGGCTTAACTCGGCAAAAAAACTTTATATTATTTATTTAGAGGCCCTAGAGATTGTTTATGCCAAATTTCAAGGTGGCACTAAGATGTTGCTGGAAATATAATTTTGACTTTGGGGGTGCATTGCACCCCCTTGCGAGGCTTAACTCGGCAAAAAAACTTTATATTATTTATTTAGAGGCCCTAGAGATTGTTTATGCCAAATTTCAAGTTGGCACTAAGATGTTGCTGGAAATATAATTTTGACTTTAGGGGTGTATTGCACCCCCTTGCGAGGCTTAACTCGGCAAAAAAAACTTTATATTATTTATTTAGAGGCCCTAGAGATTGTTTATGCCAAATTTCAAGGTGGCTCTAAGATGTTGCTGGAAATATAATTTTGACTTTAGGGGTGTATTGCACCCCCTTGCGAGGCTTAACTCGGCAAAAAAACTTTATATTATTTATTTAGAGGCCTTAGAGATTGTTTATGCCAAATTTCAAGGTGGCACTAAGATGTTGCTAACTTCACACCGGTCCTTCTTGTCAGAGCTGAAGTCTACGTAATTTTTTTTCAAGTTTTCAACTGTTATTGACTGTGATTGCATTTAATGGCATTTTATTATGGGGTTGATAGCTATCGATTGGATTCTGAAGAATTTACATAAGTTAGTTACTATTTTTTAATTTTATTATTCATTTTCTTTTTATTAACAAATATAAGTTCGGGAGAATGCATTCCTAATTTTCATAAAAAATGAGGATGATGGGTGCAAAGTTCAGCGGCACGTAAACTTCAATACCAAAACCGTCACCGTCCAAAACGCGTGGATTTTCAAAATAAATACTTGAATTGAAATGAGAAAGTTTTGGAATTTTCCTTCCGAGTCTACCAAGGTTTTTATTCCGTCTTCTGTGACAACCAATATAACAAACTCACTAGGTTATACCATCCTGTGATTTTCCTAATGCTTGCTTCGATATTTTTTTAAATCATACACGGTTCAGCTCTTGAGAAAGGTTAAGAAAAATGTTGAAAAAAGTCTTGAGAAATGTTTATTCAGAGTGTTGAAATACAAATGGGAAAATCTGAAATTCGAAAGTTTTCAAATTGATTTGTGTATGAAGTACATCAAATCGAGGGAATCAAATCAAGTTGAACAAGGACCTCAAATTCAGTTACCAACAGATAATGATAGATAACATGTTCTCTGTTTTAATTATCGTTGTGTGTTGCTCTTTTCGTTTTCAGATAATCCAAATGTACAGGCAGACTGCAGCAGCAGTCATGGTGATACAGACAGCGAACCCTCGACTGTTTCAGACATTGATGGTCACTTAGGTAAGGATACTTGCTTACTGAACATCGATCTTTTCAACATGTTATGATTATAGAAGGACGCTGGGGGTAACGACGGATTGAGATCTACTTCCAATGATTTCGAGCAGAACGACGTTTCAATTCCGTATTTGCACATTCATAAGTTCATTTAGTTTATTAATTCGTTTGCAGTGCATCAAATCACACGTTGATTAATACATAAATATAAACCCGTCCAGCCCCTACTCTTCCAAAATTGATCGAGAGGTAGTACAAGGACTAGGTACGTTACGTCGTAAAGTTAATCTAAACCAAAAGGTTGGATAGCAGACAATACGTGAAGTTTTCAAGGTTATTGATGTCCTTGGTGCATTGAGCTCCGTTATTATCGATTTATGCATGACAGCAAATATTTCATCGTCATCCCTTGAAGAAGGAGACATTTCTCACTGAATAAAGACAACCAGATGACTCCAGTGCGTACCCCGCAACAAGGGGACGACCAGTCGTTTTGCCGGACGGTCGACAGTTTCCCGGCGCCTCTCAAACGCTTCGCATGCACCCTTGTGGGGAGTTCCTCAGACCAGTGAGGAGCACCCATGACGTCTGTTTGTATTAATTTCCCATTTTGAAATGAAAGTAGATTCCATTCTAAGAATTTTGAGACCTACCGCACTCTCCTGCGATGAATAGTTTTTTTAAAATGAGCTTTCGAAGTTTCGGCAACGAGTGACGTCATTGCACCTCTCCCGCATGGGCGGGAACCCCTTGCCCAGTGTGACGTCACCCGTTGCCGAAACTATGAAAGCTCGTAGAAAAAGAACTGCGTATTAATCGTAGGAGTGTGGTTGGTCTCAAAATTCTTAGTCTCAAAAAAAAAAAACCTACAAAGTCCTTGTCACCTGGGTTTATTATTCTATTGGACACACCTACAGAAATGTTGGCTGTTCATTTATTGTTTCTTTCACGTGAAATATTTTGAAATGGCTATTTCTGATGGTTTCCACCAATTTTGGCCCCCAAAACACAGATAAGTAGGCTCCTTTTTTTTTTCAAATTTTATCTTTGATCATTGGTAGTGCCATATGATCGTCTTGATCCACGTGTTGAAACTTTTTCTAGTGTTATTATACAAACTGTGATTTCAGACGATTTCCCAGGTTTTTGACTCACGAAAAATCAATTTTGGGAGCTGAACATTTGGTAGAACCTCAATTTTCCACTCTGTGGTCAAAATCGACTTCATGTTCGGGCTTCTCATCCCAAAAACATGGAAAACGATACCTCAAAAGCTCATGTTACTAAAACGCAAAAAGTACCTATTTTTATACACATTTTCACTAATAACACCCCTGGGTATATTCCGATCGGGCTGCAAAGTTTCGGGACACAACTAGGGCCCAAATGGAGCATGTGTGCGAAAGAACGAATTTTTTAGACCGAAAATGAAGCCGGTACACGTGATGCGGCGTACGGCGGACGGACATTTTTGGAATCTACGCAACTTGAAACGTAAAAGAAAAAATTTTGAGGGGGTGTTATAAAAATTTTTTGCTGAGCGAATACATAGGTGTATCATTCACAGAATAATAAACCAAAAAAAAAAGTCATGGGTACTCCTCATTGACCGACAACAGAAATAGTTCCTCGATGTATTGAGCACAAGGAAATCAACACATTAAATTCGTGAAATACATGAAATCGTTGGTTCATATGAGTTATAAATTCTTTCAATAAAGAAGTGCCAAACCTATCCGTAGATATATACTTATGGGAGGTAGATAGCGAATCAGAATATATTTTCTTTATTAAATAATCAATGCAATCATTTTATCATTATTTCTTCAACAGAGATCGGGCGATGGAATTTCGGAGACGGAGAGGAAGACTATATCTACCCTTCGCCGGAGCTTTCTTCGGATAGTGATTCCGAATAAAACAAAGTGGTCCTTCGAGCAAAGAAATTTGAATTCAAAATTTACAATTTTGAACATTTTTATCAATTTTTAAAATTTTCAAATATAATTTTTTCTTATTATTCCAATGCTTCTGGTAATATTCTATGGCTAAGATTATTGAAGTTGCCTGAAGTTGACTTTCATTTCACTGCATACAAATTAGTTAATGCAAATTTAATTATTCATGTTATATGAAATTTCTTGCAACATTATAGTATTATAATCAAGTGTTTGATGTCTCATAGTTCTGTTTTGTGAATATTTTGTATCTGTGGCTTGCACTCTCATTGTTTTCAGGAACATATTATAATATCTTTTATTTATTATTCTCCTAATTATTTTCTGGGGTCACTCTCATTCTTAATCAGCTATCATGGCGGGGGATGATGCTGCTGTAGACCCATCAGTAGTACAATCTGGAGGTGGTTCTAGTTCATCTTTTGCTACTAAGGTCAATACTTTGAATGCAAGGTGGCGGAATTTAAGCAAAGATATAAAAGAAACACTGGCTGTTGGTAGAAAGGCGGTGTCTGATCCTGAGCAAGTCATCACATTCAAAGGGATGTTTAGGGTTCTTGATAGGACTATGGAGAGATTTGAAGCTACATTTGAAGAGTTGATGATTTTGTACTGTGAGGCCAATCGCCCTTCCGAATTCCCAACCTCTGAACATGAAAAGTCTAGAGACACCCTCAAGCGTTACTACTATGAAGCTTGTTCGATTTATGAAACTACACAAGCCAAGGAACTTATGGTTGCTAGGACACATGCTGCTTCACTGAATCTGACCACAGGTGAAAACAGATCTTCCAATAATTTGCCCAAGATCAATCTTCAGCGGTTTGATGGTGAATTCCTATCTTGGCCAAAGTTCCGTGATACATATGAATCAATTGTGCACACTGACAATTCGTTGTCTGATATTCAGAAATTCCACTACTTGATTTCATTTGTTAGTGGAACTGCTGCTTCTCTAATTAAACCATTTCATCTCACAGCTCAAAACTATTCTCTTGCTTGGAAAGCATTGAATGATGCGTATAATGATAAGAGACTGTTAGCAGCTGCATATCTAAATCAGCTGATTGAGTTTAGCCCTTTGCAAGGCAAGCCATCAGTGGACGGTCTGAAATCTTTTTCCACCACTATTGCTGATACAGTCTCATCGTTCAAACTTCTAGCGATACCAAATGAAGCTGATTACATCTTATTTCATCTGGCCATCAAACGTTCAGATCCAGACACTAGAAAAGAATTTGAGATTGCTCATCGATCAACTGACTTCCCCAGCATTGACATGCTGTCAACATTTGTCCGCAATCGTTATGTTGCTATGCACCTAACAGAAGGAGTTAGCTTATCTTCTTCGTCAAAGACGTCACATCAGGCGTCTAAAGTAAAATCTACATCATCTGTTGGGCGATCCAAAACTACTCTTCTTTCCAAGGACAATTCCAAGTCTAATTGGAAGAATCAGGCTCAAGGGAATACTTCCCCAAAATCTTCCAAGTGTCCATGTTTGGTGTGTGGTAGCAGACATGAACTTCCTGACTGCGTCAAATTTGCTAATGCTCCCATCCAACAAAGACATCAATGGTTGAAATTGTGGCAAGGTTGTAGAAATTGCCTTCTCTCCACTCATACTACAGACCTGTGTTCCTCCAAATGGCACTGCAAGTATTGCAAATACAGACACCATTCTCTACTCCATTACAGTGAAGGTAGCTCTTCACTTCCTAATTCTCAGTCAGTCAATTCATCATCATCCAATACCACTTCCATGGTTCTTCCTACAACCAGTACTTCTACTTCAGCACTATCCAGCACAACATCTGCTGAAGAAAGGGTTATTCTTGGAACGGCACTAGCGGAAATAAAAGACATTCATGGGAGGTATAGAAAAATTCGAATTGTTCTGGATAGTGGAAGCCAATGCTCCTTCATTACACAAAAATGTGCTCATAAACTTGCTCTTCCAATACGAAAGAGTCCTAAACGAATATCCGGGATTGGGGAAACTGCTTTTGAGGGAGCTAAGGGAGTTGTTGATTGCATCATCAAGCCCCTCAACAAGGATTCTCATTGTTTGACTGCACAGGCAGTAGTGATCAGCAAAATCACATCTCACTTGCCATCGGTGGAACTATCCCCTACGCTTTGGCACAGCTATGTTGCATACTACTTAGCTGATCCAACATTTTGGAAGCCAGCTCCGGTCGATTTTCTGCTTGGCTGCGATTTATTCCCCGAAGTAATGACTGGAGGAATGATTAGGATCGACGATCATCTTCCTGTATTATTCTCTTCTATATTTGGACAAATAGTCATGGGGAGACTTCTTGGTAGTCATACTGAGCCAGCAATAAAATCTTTCTTTGCTAGCACTCCAGAACCAGATCTACGGTCAGAATTGCGTAGGTTTTGGGAATTAGAGGAACCTTCCAATTCCCCTTCACTTGGTCCTGAAGACGCAGCCTGTGAAGAGCATTTCCGAGCCACACATTACCGAATGCCCTCAGGACGGTATGTGGTTAGATTACCATTTAAGGAACAGAAACCTAATCTTCCACATTCTACCCAATTAGCAATGAAAAGGTTTACTAATCTCGAAGCAAAACTGATCAGGAATCCAGCACATAAAGAGCAGTACAATGCATTCATGCAAGAGTATGTGGACTTGGGTCATATGTCCAATACCAGCAGTCTTTCACATTATGTTATTCCCCATCATTCCATTACCAAGGAAGATCGGTCTGTAGTTAAACTACGAGTGGTTTTTGATGCTTCGGCTCCAACGAGCAATGGTTCTTTGAATGACCATCTAATGTCTGGGCCAAAATTACAGGCCGATCTGCGTATAATTCTGCATAAATTTCGCACTCACCCAGTGGTTTTTGTAGCAGATGTCATTAAAATGTATAGGCAGATTATGATCGACCCACAAGATCGACCATTCCAACATATCGTCTGGCGGTTTCATCCATCCCATGCCTTATCCAAATTCGAACTCAACACGATTACTTATGGCACAAAACCAGCTCCATTTCTCGCTCTCAGGGTCATTCAGCAGCTCATCACGGATGAAGGTGGTCATTTTCCTCTTGCTGCTGAAAGGCTAGCACGGGACATGTACGTCGATGATTTAGTGACTGGGGCACACTCAATACCTGCAGCTAAGAATCTTAAATCGCAAGTAATCAATCTGCTTTCCAAGGGAGGCTTCGCCCTAAGCAAATGGGCAAGTAATGCACCTGAACTTTTAGCTGCGGTATCAGACACTAGCATGGATCCAGTCTCTTTGGAGTCCAGTGAAGATCCATCCATTAAGATTTTAGGGCTTCAATGGGATCCTGTGATGGACTGCTTCTCCTACAAACTTCAACTTCCAGAGGTTCAGTATTCAAAAAGAGGCGTACTGTCAACCATTGCAAGGATTTTTGATCCTTTGGGATTTCTATCTCCGATAATCTTGAATGCTAAAAGTTTCGTACAGGAGCTCTGGAAACAAGAACTCACATGGGATGAAGAACTTCCCCTGAACCTGAAGGAAATGTGGGATGACATTTATGCTGAATTAGGCACTCTATCGCAAATCAAGATTCCACGATTCGTACTGTCTAGTGATGAGGTACAATACCAGTTGGTTGGTTTCTGCGATGCCTCCACAAAAGGGATGTGTTGTGTCTTCTATCTGCGACTGATCCACCCAGCTAATAATTGTGATGTTCATCTCATTACTTCAAAAACCAAGGTGGCTCCTGTTAGTACAGTATCCATTCCTCGATTGGAACTGTGCTCAGCATTGCTTCTTGCTAAAACCTTTTATTCACTGAAGGAATTTAATGTCTGTCTTTCTGGTAATTTGCTTCCACCCCTGTTCTTTACAGATTCGACAATTGCATTGTCTTGGATCAAAACGCCATCTTACAAGTTGAAGGTGTTTGTAGCCAATCGGGTAACGGAGATAAACCGACTTACTGTGGTGGATTGTTGGGGTCATGTTCGATCTCCTGATAACCCAAGTGACTGTGGATCCCGAGGTCTACTTCCCTCAGAGATAATTGCTCATCCCTTATGGTGGCATGGCCCCCACTGGCTTGCAGATCCAGTGGAAACATGGCCTGTAACGGGAATATCCTCAGTCAGCCATCCAGAATTACCTGAACTCAAACCATCGGTAGCCCTGAGTACTGTGGTAAAGTTGGACAGCAGTTTTGTGGAGTGGATGAAGCGGATTGCGTCTTATCAAAAAGTTATCCGTGTCACTGCTTTTGTTCATCGGTTCATTGATGCATGGCTGACCAAATTTATCCAAGCTTCCCGTTATTCCAGGACTTGGCGTAAGGGGCCATTGACAGTGTCTGAACTCCGATATGCATCCAACAGTTTATTCAGACTTGTACAACGAACATATTTCTTCAACAATGATCTCTCCAAAGCTCCGCACGTCCTCAATCATCGATTCCACAACCTGAGCCCGTTTTTCGACAAACAGGAGGTTCTAAGAGTGGGAGGAAGGTTGAAGTTCTCGAATTTACCTGAATCTCATAAACATCCAGTTTTGATACCTCACGAATCCCACCTGGCAAGTCTCCTTGTGGATCACTTCCATCGGATTCATCTTCACCCTGGACCTGGGCTTCTACAGGCACTCATCCAGATGCACTTCTGGATACCCTCATTAAGGAGTTCGGTGAAAAGGCGGACTTTCCTTTGCCTCAAATGTTACAGACTCAGTGCAAAACCTGATAACCCATACATGGCAGATCTTCCCAAGAGTCGATTTCAGACAGGAAGAGCATTTGTTCATGTGGGTGTTGACTATGCAGGTCCTGTGTTCATTCGTGAGTCCCTACGACGTAAAGCGGCAGTAGGTAAGGCATACTTATGCCTCTTTGTATGCCTTTCCACGAAGGCTCTGCACCTGGAGTGTGTGAGTAACCTGACCACTGAAGGCTTCATGGCTGCATTTGACAGATTTGTGTCTCGCAGAGGATTACCAGCTAAGGTATTTTCAGATTGTGGTAAAAATTTTGTGGGAGCAGCCAACTCTCTCAAAGAATTACGTCTCTGGTTGAATCATGAAGAGGTGCAGAAACAATTATTTGACAGAATGGCCAACTTGAATATAGAATGGTTGTTCAACCCTCCACATGCCCCACATTTTGGAGGCCTGTGGGAAGCAGGAGTTAAGAGTGTGAAGAGCCTTCTCAACAAAGTAATGGGTGACACTCCCTTAACCTTCGAAGAGTTGTCTACCCTCTTTATAAAAATAGAAGCCATCTTGAATTCAAGACCTCTGTGCCCTATATCTGCAAGCCCTGACGATCTCTCCTATCTATCACCTGCTCACTTTCTTATTGGTGACAATTTACTAGCAGTACCTGCCCAAAATCACCTGGAGAATCCTGACAACAGATTGTCCAGATGGCAGCTTGTCCAAAAGATGCAGCAGCACTTCTGGAAGAGATGGCATCAAGAATACCTCTGCTGTCTTCAGCAACGCAAGAAATGGGTGCAACACTCGCCAACACTTGCTGAGGGTGATCTTGTCATCATCAAATATGACAACATTCCTATGATGTCCTGGCCTCTGGCTAGAATAACAGAACTACGACCGTCTAAAGATGGAGTAGTGAGAGTCGTGATACTCCGCACTGCTAACTCTTCATGTATGCCACCAGTCCATAAGATAATCCCTTTATGGCCACTGAAGACTCCAGCCTTTGATTAATTAAAATTCGTTCCCGAATTTCAAGGGGCACTTTGTTCCAGCAAGTGCCAATTTGTATCAGTAGGTACAAATGTATATGTTGTACCAAAATTATATTCCTTTTGCAAATTGGCACTCAGCCAGAGTAATGGTCAATTTCCATTTTATAAATTCTATCAGCAATACCTACGTCTGCTTCTTATTAATTTTATTTATCTTTGAGCGTATTTCTGTTACCTATGTCCTCTGGGCTTTGGGTTTATTTAGTTCATCTGAGGCAAGCCACATCATTTATAAATACATGTTTGTACCTACAATCTTCGTTGTATTTTGGAGTGTTGTGGTGATTGTGGATGTGTAGTGCAGTGGGGCTGGGGTCAACTTAGATAAGAAGAACAGAGAAGAGAACAGGCAGTAACAGCTCAGTTTCCCTCATGGTATGAACCTCCTGTGCCTTGAAGTGATCCAATTCGCAAGAATTTACTGAAATTCGGTGTGCCACCTTCTTCAGTATACCAAGTGCCATCTTCTTCGAATTCTGAGTAATTTCCTCGAAGTTCTCAAGCCCAGGAAAGGAAGAAATCTCCTACCTACTTATCCTCAGCCATTTCAAGCCCTGATTCAAGCAGTAAACACAGGACTTCCAGCAAGGTACTCCAGTACTGCTGAAATACATCCACGGGACATTAAGGTACTGTAGTTTCAATTTCATGTGCTAAAGTGAAATTACCTACCCACAACTGGAACCATCAGGACAACCTGCTCTTGCTGTATTGGAGATACCAGTATCAAGTGACCCAGTGGTAGGGTGGTCATGACTTCTGACTCATAATCTTAACTCCCTTACAGCCACAGGTTCGATCCCAGCAAGAACAATAAATTTTTGGCCTCATCATCACCTCTCAACATCGAAATTCGCTTCAAACAGACATTTTATTTTCACAGCTTTATTTTAGAAACAGCTAAAACCATATTGGTTAGCATAAATATTGTTTATAATCAACTACCTAAATACTTAACAAAAGGAGCTCCTATTATTTTCTTTTCACTTTTGCTTGGTCACCTTTTATTTTGAATACAAATTTTATCAGTGTGCACTTAATTTATTCAAGTTTCCTCATTAATTTCATTTATTAGGTACCTACCTAAATTACTTATTTTATAAATCTTTAAAAATGAGGTAATAATATATCCATCCACAAGGATTATACACCCCATTTTGACACACAAAGTGTTTCTGAGCCCTCAGCATTCATTCCTAAGCTGATATATTTTTTTTTGATATGACATTGTTTATGCCACTTTTCTACATTTCCTTTCATTGATTGCCAATATTTATAACCTGTAAAATACTATATTGTGATGAACAATAAGGTATACTATGTTTTTCAGCAACCATGCACTGTATCTGTTATTACCCATGTTTGAAATACCATTGTTGTAGTCATGGATATCGGTAGGCATGGTTGGTCAGGACCGGAGATACCCTGGATCCTCGCCATCTGTGCCTGTTTTTCGAAAATGTCAAAGTAAATGTTAATTAGTAGTAAACCAGAAATAAATTTTGAAGGATGAGCTATGAGAACAAAATGTACCAAAGCAAGGCTTTCGTTTATCAAATTTTCTCCAAAACGAACAATATTTGTGAAATTCATTTCGTTATTCAACTCATTTACATTAACATACCTTTCGACGGAATCCGTCGTCAATAGCTGGTCGACTACTGGCGTTTCGATGAATAGACAGGACGCAGCTTAAACAGTAGGTAGGCACACAGAACACATGAGGTCATTCGGACTCAACACAAGTCGCTCCAACGACGCTAACCACCTTTACGACCAAGAACATGGCAGGACATTCAACGGTGAAGGGTTGCAACCCTGATGTTATTATACATATTAGCCACCATTCCCGTACTTTCGGATGCCGCCTGTCGCAAATCTTGCCTGTCTCATTTCAGTTTCTTCTTCCTCCAGGTATACTGTAGATCAGTGGACTTGAGCATCGAGTAACCCGCGAACCCGTCGGGGCTGACTACAACAATATCCGGCGTCAAGGCCAATACGACCTGAAATACTTCCAGAATGCTGTTGTGCTTCAAAATGAGCAAAAAGTATTTCAAACAAATTTTCCGAAGTTCTTTGTCGATTTCAATTTGGAAAACGGCATTACACTCACTGAGAATATAGAATTTGATATATAATTAATTTTTTATAATTTAAAAATAATTTGTATTTTAAAAAATTTTTTTAAAATACGCCGATAGTAGTTTTGGGTCAAACGGGTTACAGCGCCATTCTGCGGAACTGTACGAGTACGGTGGATTTTTCAGAATTGAAATCGGTTGAATAGAACGATCGTAAACAGTCGGAAACCGTAATTATGGGTGGGGGGGGGGGGGGGGGGGGGGCGCCGCGCCGCGAAGAGGGGCCGGGATCTTCACCGCGCCGACCCAGCCGAACCTCTGTACGCAATGATTCCGCCAAAACCATTAAAAACTTTCGTTTGGATGAAAAACGCTGCAAATTATTACACAACGGTTTATTATTTACCATTAAAGATTAGAGGTTCGTTCGCAGTAAAAATCCTGACTCTGTTCCGAACTCGAGGAGTTCCGGAAAATGGCCGTCGCGAGTTCTGAAAGGGGTTCCGAATTCCGCAACACTGCGAACGCTCAGTGAATCTGGAACTGTCAACGTTACTAAAGGATAACCTGCGTCATTCGTGGATGAAAGACGTTGTTAGTATCCTCGATTAAAAATTATAAACTGAGATGATTGGGACATACAGATTATATCTATTACTTCCTGAACTCCGTACGTTAAAAACGTGATTGATCTATGGTTAACATAATATATGCACAAATGTTCGTGTACCAACCTTCCGCACCACTCGAATCATGAGATATCAAAATGTTTATGCAAAAAGTATCTCCTTTTTTGCGAGTAACAAGAAACAGTTTACAAACAGAAAAGTAGTAAAAATAAATCGCCTACCTATAACATATAAAATAAAGTACCTACCTAAAATAAAATAAAGTACCTACCTATAACAGCTATATAAATAAAACCCAGTTGGTTTCTGTAACTACCCATGATATAGGAAAATGAGATAGGTTTGTAATCTACGACTTATCTCGTACCTATTTAATACGAGTGAATCCATAAAAACTAGGAACACTAGAAGGTAACTAATTTGTAACAGCGTGGCTGTTCTCGAGCTATTTTTTCTTCCGGTGGGGATGGGGTTGCTTGAGGAAGCCTAATCGATAGCCCTTCTTAACCGGAGATATTCTCGCCGGTCTAGGAGGGGGACTCTCGAGGGTCCACCCCCAGTAGCGGTGCGTGGGCTCTGAAAATGGTGGGCCACCAAACCGGAACACAAATTAACAGCTTTTTCTACAAAATACCTGTAAATGTTTTCCAACAGTGGAGTCTTCTTATGAGAAATGGGTGGATTTTAATAAACCGCAGCTCTTAGCAAGTCAGAATGTAAGCACTGTGTTCACAATAGTTCTGACCAGTACCCGGGATTACCAGAAGCTAAAAGTTCTATAGCTTCATACTGACTAATACTCAGCAACTTCCTAAACTTTTAATCATCACTCTATCCTCGCAGGAAAACGTCGACAATTTCGACTGTAAGTTAGCCACCGAATTCATGTGGTACAAAAATACAGAAGCAAATAAACTAAACAACCACTAAAAACAACGAACTAGACTAAAATACAACGAAGTAATGACCCGCCGGCCAGTACCTACTTGGATGGAGAATCAGACTAGAAGCCAGGTACTTATCTGTGTATGTTGACGTCGATCAATCCACAAGACCACAGACAGGACACAACTCACTTAATTATCGCAAATCCAAATCTGTCCTGGGAACTCGAATGGGAACATACAAAATTCGAAACGTAAGCAGAAAATTGAAAACTCAAGAACAGAACGGCGAAAGTGATAAGAACATGGAATAAAGGGCTCCCTTTATTCCATGATAAGAATTTTTTGGGGAGGACAGATAGAAGGACAAGCATCTCGTATCGAGATAACAACATGAATTGAAACAATCCAATCGATTGTGAACACAAACGATTTTTGGATGGAAATGTCGGCCACGGGCCCAAAAGGGACGTGTCTAACCGAATTTTTACTCTACTGAGCTTGCGCGGACGGGCCACTTTTCTCCGTTACCATGGCAACACCTGGTCCCGGGACCTAGGTATTAGTTTCAAAAACGTAGGTTTCGATTTCGATTGCAAGACATCGATTACTGTAGCTATATTCCGATAAAATACTCGAATATCCATAGCCAGAGAACTCTGTCTTCTTCTTCACAGTTACTTGTCTTGGCCACAGCCATGCCAGACATAGGTTGGGACAGAGAGGGAGAGAACTATGTCGAGTCGCTGTTGAACTTCGTGAAAAATGCTAGGGTACAGTATACGGAGGGAAATTCGAATGCCAGCTGAGTTGGCATTTTTTTGGAGTTTTTTGTGTTTCTGGATGCCGGGGCAGTGGCCTTATGGACGCAACGCCCCTGTCCACCCCCACTGTCACATGGTAGCAGAGCGTGGTTTGGTAGTATGCGCTGAGCACTTCACCAAACTCCTTCCACTTTTTGTGGGCTTACCAGAAGGATTCCCAGTGGTTTCCCAGAAGGATTCCTTTACTGACAACCTGTCCTTTTGATAATACATGCATCTATTCCCTTCCCCACTCCCTTTCCACCCTTTAGAGTGTCAGTATAATTATAATATACTGAGCTCATTAGAAGGCGATTGATGCCGTGTCCCAATTGACAGGTCCCAATAGTTGTTCTTGTTCCATCCCAACGATGGAGGCTAGTCACCTTGAAGTTGTTCAGATGTCGTTCCCTGAACCAGAACTTCATACTACTTTTCATTCCCCCTTTTCTCTCTCATACTTCTGCTACCCAGAAGTATGTCATGTGGGGAGGAGTGTAACAGCGTGGCTGTTCTCGAGCCTTCTTTTCTTCTGGTGGAGACGGGGTCGCCTGGGGAAGCCTAATCGAGATCCCTTCTTGTTCCATCCCAACGATGGAGGCTAGTCACCTTGAAGTTGTTCAGATGTCGTTCCCTGAACCAGAACTTCATACTACTTTTCATTCCCCCTTTTCTCTCTCATACTTCTGCTACCCAGAAGTATGTCATGTGGGGAGGAGTGTAACAGCGTGGCTGTTCTCGAGCCTTCTTTTCTTCTGGTGTAGACGGGGTCGCCTGGGGAAGCCTAATCGAGATCCCTTCTTGTTCCATCCCAACGATGGAGGTTAGTCACCTTTAAATTGCTCAGATGTCGTTCCCTGAACCAGAACTTCTTACTACTTTTCATTCCCCCTTTTCCCTCTCATACTTCTGCTACCCAGAAGTATGTCATGTGGGGAGGAGTGTAACAGTGTGGATGTTCTCGAGCTATTTTTTCTTCGGTACAAGTATGTTATAGCCCCGCCAATATCGATTGTATCGATTATCTCAAATACATCGATCCTTGTGGTATCGATGACGTGTATCAGACAAGACGGTGGGTGTACAAGAAGTTTAGTTCCCATTCCGCCGCTCGCATTGTCAAGCGATCTGGATGCTCGCTAGCGCTCGCATCTCAAAAAGGGTAAACAATCCCAGAAACTATCCCGTGAATGAGCAGGTTGTTTGGGACTTCTGAATAGATGGTACAAGTATGTTATAGTCACTCTTATTTTTTTGTGTCCTTACAATGGTCTTCCCGTATTCATTTTGAAAGTTGATATCGGCACCCGGGATGTAGGCATCGGGACGCCATATTGAGCCGTCATCGATACCACAAGGATCGATGTATTTGAGATAATCGATACAATCGATATTGGCGGGGCTATAACATACTTGTACCTTTTCTTCTAGTGGAGACGGGGTCGCTTGGGGAAGCCTAATCGAGATCCCTTCTTAACCGGTGATAATCTCCCTGGTATAGGAGGGGGACTGTCGAGGGCCCACCCCCACTGTCACACTGTCATAAATTGTAGTCTTTTTAGTACAGAAATATCAGTCAGTAATATTTCTAAAGATGAACGTAAATGAGTCCCCGCCAACTGCTGATTAGTTTCCAGATTTTAAACTGGAATAGGTAGGTGCTTCCCCCATCTGGAGACTCAGTGGGTTTATGAGGAATAATTCAGAAATCAAGAAAAAAACAGTGGCAGGTGTCGTTGGTGAGATGTAGGTCCAAGGGTCAGGCTCCCTTGCTCAGCTGTGGTGAACAGTGACCCCCCTCATCCACAGCAGCACCTACCTCCCCACCCTTAATTACGGTTCTCGACGCTTTACGATCGTTCTGTCCATTCGATTTGAATTCTTGAAAATCCACCGTAATCGTACAGATCTGTAGAATGGCGCTATATCCCGTTTGATCCCAAAAAATTATCGCGCGTATTTTTAAATGAATTTTAAAATTTAAATTTTTTAAAATGTTGAAATTGAATGTAAACTAAATTCTACGTTCTCAATGAGTTCATAGCCGTTTTCCGAATCAAAATCGACCGAGAAATTCGGGAGAATTATTTGAAATACCTACTTTAGCCCCGATGGCGGCGCCATCTGTTGAAAAAATGTATTAGTAACATCCAGTCGTATTGGACCCCCGTCCGCTTTGTGTACGCCATTTGACGGGATTGGGGCAATCCTGCACTATACAAGGTGTCTCAACTTGAGTCCACGGGACTTCAGGGATCGATTCTACAAAGAATTTGCAACAAAAATTGTCTCTGACTTTATTTTAAATTCACTCTAAATGCCACTTCTTCCACATCTAAGACTTTTTTCGTGGTTTCGACCTTAGGTCAGTAAAATGGCCATAACCTACTTAATCCGTCAAATAAATTCAAATCTAATTATGCCGTTGGAAAGAGACGTGAAAGAGACGTGAAATCATTGGGAAATTGTGAAAGTCAATTGCTTTGCAGAATTTGTATTTATTTTTTTAACGAGAGTACCTACCTGTCTAATTTTATAGATTTTAAGAAGAGCATCACAATTATTTATTAATACTTATTATTAAATAATTATTCATATTTGACCCATCAAATATGTTTGGAATCCTTCAGTCGATTGTGGAAAATTTAATGCTGTCAACCATGCCAATCCTATCCGAACCAAATGATATCTTCATGCCAAAACCTCGATTTTGCTGAAAAATCTCCTGTATTTTGCATTAAAACGTCATTTTCTCCCTTAAACTCATTTGCTAATGTATTTTGACTACACCGTTGGAAAGGTGAGATTTCAAGCAAGTTTTTCTCATAGACGCCTCACCGAAAAACAAATTAGTAGAAGTGAGACAACCGATATAAGAACGTAAAATTTTCAGAAATTCTCAAAATTTGCACTTTGGTCTCGGTTTATACGCATTAAACCTGCTCAAAAAATTTTGATTGTGCATTAGGGAGATGAGAAATTTAACGCTCTTTCCAACGGCATAATTAGATTTGAATTTATTTGACGGATTAAGGAGGTTATGGCCATTTTACTGACTTGAGGTCGAAACCACGAAAAAAATCTTAGAAGTGGAAAAATAGGCATATAGAGTGGATTAAAAAAAAGCGTTGCCGTAGGGGGCGTCTAGCCGCCAGTGGTTTGTGTTCGTGAAGGTACGTTTATTTTCGAATGAAATCTGGCGGATCAAAGCAAGGAAACATGGAACATGTTTTTCAAATAGTTACTTAATAACAGAGGATATGGAGATTTATGTAGAAAAACGCCTGCCGATTCGAGTAGGCAGCATAGCTTCCTCACTTGAATCACATGAACGTATAGACTAGTTGGGTAGGTTCGTTATGATACGGGACCATTTGCGATCCAACCCGCGTGTACCCTCAAAATTTCATTTCTCTACGACTATTTTTCGCGTAGTTAGAAGCGTTATAAGGAAACGGTCAACATTTCATGTTTGCGCATGCGCAGAGGGAAATTACAGTAAAACTCCAATAAAAAAAAAACTACAGTGTAAAAATAAAACAGTCTATTTCCACGTACAATAGCAAAAACTGTAGACCGGTTTCGGTTGTTACACCATCGTCAGTACACTAGAGACTACTGGAACTGGAGCGCCTATTTATACAAATGGTAGTGCAATCTCATTGGCTGTTGAGGCCAAGGAAGTGAAAGGGAGGTGGAGCCTGATTGGCTGGAATACAACGCTAGTGAAGGGTGGTACATTCTGATTGGAAAGGAGGTAGGACAAAAGGAAAAAGGAAACAAACGCCATGAGGTGATACTAACCAAGCTTACAGAAATAAATCGATCAAAGGTGAATGATTTTGGAAATTTATTTCATTTACAGAAGAGCCTAACTTGTGGATTTTCAGTATTTCCAATTGTTCCAATGCATCCAGTTTCGAACCTTTATTACAAAGATGAACTATCTCAACTGATGAGTTGTTCCTATCAATACTGAAGTTAAATCCTTGACCCTCCTCCCTTAAATGATCTTTTGCTAATCATTTAAGGGAGGAGGGTCATGGATTCCAGCCAATCAGGCTCCACCTCCCTTTCACTTCCTTGGCCTCAACAGCCAATGAGATTGCACTACCATTTGTATAAATAGGCGCTCAAGTTCCAGTAGTTTCATTCTATAGTGTACTGACGATGGTGTAACAACCGAAACCGGTCTACAGTTTTTGCTATTGTACGTGGAAATAGACTATTTTATTTTTACCCTGTAGTTTTTTGCTATGGATTTCCATTATTCCGCCGCGAGTGATTTAAGTTATACTCCAATCAAGTTCATATGGAACCATCAAAGTATTATACTGATCGACCCTCCAAATGTGAACTCATTTCAACGATATTAAGGTAGTTATGGGCACTCCTAGTATTTCACGTTTGCACATGCGCAGACTAAACGACTGAACATCTGTGACTCAACCCGCACCTACCCTTGAAATTTCAGCCCACTTCGACCATTATTTCGGGTAGTTATGGGTGTTGCAAGGAATTACCACAGACAGACACACAACCAAATATGTTCCGTGTCTGTACACAGTTATGGCAAAAGGACGCATCCCCTTCGCTGTGAGATGACTGGGACGGGGAAGTGGGTGACGGGGAGGGGAGCTGTGTTACATGGACGGGACAGGACGGTCTCGAGCCCGGTTTACTCCCGTAAAAAAGTCCGGTTCCATGTTAAAAAGTCTGAGATACAATTTTTTTGCAAATTCTTTGTAGAATCGATCCCTGAAGTCCTGCGGACTTGAATTGAGACACCTTGTATATGCCAGAGATTCTCGCGCTTCCCCCGACACCGCGGGCAGTCACGATCTTGGCCTCAGTCGGCTAGCCAGACGCCACCCAATGGGAGAGAGGGGAGGGGAGGAATACGGCGCTTTGGCAAAATGCAGCGCAGTTGCAAACTCAGCAGGTGAGCTGTGTTTGTTTGGGGACGGGCGGATCCAGAATTTTTTTCCGGAGGGGGTCACAGGGTAGAACAATATAAAAAATAACAAAATAACCAAACGAACAATACAAACCGAATTTTCAACCTTATGCCTAAACTCGTCCAATTTGTCTACTTACAAAATTAATTGTATTTATTTATAAAATTCATTGTTTATGTAAAAAATATTTTTCAATATCTATTAATTATTTAACTGATGAATGTATTTATTTTCAATTTTCTTCTAAAAAAGTGTCCTAATGTGTTTTCAAACAAATTGGCTCATTTTATGGCAGCGTAGCTAACTTCAGAGTTTGCAAATCAAAACATTGAAACCACAACAATCTATTGCTGATCTCAGTGAATTCAGTATCGTTTTTACTGAATTTGGCAGGAAAGAAAACGAGAACGAAACAAAAACAAGATAATAATTAACAAAATAAGAAGAAATAAACAAGGTGTAATTTGACGGATACACCAAGGTAAATTTATTGACATAATTGTATATAAAGTAACATTGGTAGGACCAAGTGTACGATTATATTCGACTAATTTTGACATTTTTGATCGAATCTTTTTAGATTTTTTATAGTTCTTTTTTGTTTTCAGTTTTTTTAACACTGTCTACCGTTTGTGTAATTAGAAATTACAGTAATTAGTGGCGAGGACATTGGAATTTCAATTTGACGGATGTTTTATGGTAAATATTTACACAGTTTTATATGAAGCAAAATTGAGAAATTTTTGAAATGCAGGCTGATTCTGGGAGGGGGTCATGACCCCTGTGACCCTCCCCCCCCCTGGGTCCGCGCCTGTTTGGGGACAGTTTTTGTAGCTTAGTCGCACCATGCTAACTTCTCCTTCTTTTCATACATGGTGGTGGGCCTTCCAGACGATATCTGTGACCTTGGAAACGAGGTAAAAATCGCGAGATTCCCCCCAAAAATCGATATTTTAAAAAGAAAGAACGATTTCGAAAGACCGATTGGTGATTTTGGCGGTATACGGTTAAAAACATTTAAATAAGGTTAATAATTGTAACATTAGGAAACTGGATGCGCATAAAATTGTTCCGTTTCGATTTTCTAAGCTTGAAAAGTCGGCTTCAAGAGAAGAATTATTGAGAGAGGTATAACAACCAGCCAAGAGGGGGCTTGACAGTAGTAAATCAATTTATTCTCATAAACTATAATTTGCAAATAATTTAAAAAGTGATCATGTTTACCTACAATCATTTATATTGTTTACTATTATTATTTCCATTTTATTCTACCCCAAAACTAACTTTTTTCAAAGACCTCCGTACATTAATTTATAAATAAATGCCGAGTATTAATTGATGCGCAATGCGCATAGCAAATTCGTAGGTTTTTTCATTCTTTGAATTTTAAGTGAACAATAAATTCAGTTTTACATGACGGCAAAACGAAGTATGTATTTAGAAAACGATGTTTTTGGTAATACGTAAAACTCTAATCTGACCTGCAAACCTATAATTATTAGAATGGTTACGGTTTTTTCCTCGCTAGGTAACTACGCGGGCCATTATACATACCTAGGTATTTTTTAACTCTGCTTCTATCCAGCATATCAACTTCAACGACGTGGCAGAACGGAGCTATTTATAATCCTCAGGTATTCCATCCTATAGGTATTCGTGACAACCGTATTTCAGTGAATTAGTGGTAGGAGGTCCTCTTTTTCCATAAGGTTTACGGAAAGCAGAGGGTAATAGCCAGCCATAGACGAACGCTGATGTATGGATCAAGCCAGGAAAGCGTGCCAGACTTGTTTTCCGTCAGCTCGGATCAGTTCGGTATAATTCGTTTTGTTTTCATGCCGTTAGTGGGGACTCGGACTTTCCTGCGATCCATCTTAAAAACTGCAGGATAGGGTGAGAGGGCTTGCTTTCCCCCCACAGGACAACAATCCGTTCAAACCCGAGAAGGAAAACCCCATACACGTACACTCTTTCCCGTCGGTTATGAATAAAGTGAACAATCCCAACGGATTGGTTTTTTTCGTTAGTGGGTTCGACAGGATTACGAATCCCGACGTGATGGAACGGCGGGATAACTTGACAGGAATGATGGCAGGAAAGTGTTGCCGTTAGTGGCGACTAGAGGATTGTGAATCCTGCCAGCTTTCCTCCAGGATTTCACTAAGGGCCGGTAACTAGAACACAGGTTAGCGGTTATCGTCTGACCAGATGCTTGTGAGGCGTAACAAGAATCAAGGTTATCGCCTGATCAGACGATAACCTCTAACCAGCCGTGCATGGGCGGTTAACCGGAGGAATAAGCAATCTGATTGGCTAACCGCGCCTTGCCGGGAAGCGGGGCTGCCAACTGAAGCAGCTTGTCTTTTTCAATGCTTTTGCTTCCGAGTCTGCGAAGCAGCGGAAGCCTTGTGTTCACTTTCGTGAGCCAAAAAATTTTTGTCTTCAGAAATCAAAATTTCCACTTGCATTTTGCATTTCAAAGCCTACTGAACAAATTTGGTTCCGTGTCTGTCGGTCTGTGAGTCTGTCCGCATTTCCTTGTTACAGCCATAACTTCCACGATTTTGAATTGATTCAGCTCAAATTTTGAGGGATGGTGCGGATAAGGCCCCTTGAGGTCCCATACAAATTTCAACATGATTGATCCAGCGGTACGCCCTGCTCATGCGCTAACGTTAAATTCAACAAACACGCATAACTTTCACAATTTTGATTCAATTTCGCTCAAATTTTCAAGGGTTGTTTGGACAAGGCCTAGTGAGCTCCAGTATGAATTTCAGCATGATCGGACCCTCGGTGCGCTCTGCGCATGCGCTGGCGTGAAATAGATTCAATTTCCTTGTTACAGCCGTAGTAACCAACGATTTCACCCAATTTCAATGTAATTCTCAGGGATTAAGCGGGTAGGGCCCATTGAGGTCCCATATAAATTTCAACATGATAGAGCCAGCGGTTCGCCCTGCGCATGCGCTAACGTGAAATTCTTCAAACACGCATAACTTTCGCAATTATGTATAATGGACGTAATGTATTATGGACGTCATGTTATGTAATATGTATATTTCATGTAATGTTATGCAATGTCATGTTATGTAATGTAATGTTATGTAATATGTATATTTCACGTTATGTAATGTTATGTAATGTAATGTAATGTTGAGTAGTGTTATGTAATGTTATGTTATTTTGCTTCCGAGTCTGTTCTATTTTATAATGGGTCACTCTGATTGTGACGAGGAAGCTCCTGTGCCATCACCTTGGCAGTGTATTTTCTTTGCGTTGAAAAGAAAGGAAACATGTCTGCTTCGTGTATCTCTACTTCGTGAGAGGAATGCTATGGTAGTGTTACCTAGCAACCCTGCGCTCAACCTCAGGTTAACTTGACCTAACCTCGGAATGCGTTCTAGTTACGCTCCACTGATAAGAAAGCGGTCAGCGGTTACCGCCTGTTTAAACTGAGGTTAACTATCGTGAGGTTATCGTCGGTTCTAGTTACTGGCCCTAAAAGGAAAGAACGTTGGGAAAGAATGCTCGTCTATGGCAGGTTAATATAAGGACCTAACCTCCTGTTCCGAGCCCCTCATTCCCTTTCACTTTCGTCGAGTGACCAGGCTTGAACAAAGGCGTTTCCTCTCTACCTTCTACTCTATGCCCACTGTGCATCACGGAAAACAAATGAGCAAATTAATAAAATTGTCTCAAATATATGACTTCATAATAATTATTTCAAAGAAAAATTTATATGATTCAAGACAAATTCGTCTGTTTATGTCAATGAGCTAATATTATTGTCGCTCTCCTTCCGTTAATAGTTGACCGATGTTCCATCTGTAAATTGCAATGGATTCGGGTTTTGCTTAAATTTTGGGTCATGGTAACTAAGAATAGTCCGGTACGGCTTTCGGACAGAAATTTTTGTATTCCTTTTCAGATTCTGCATAGGTAAGTAGTACCTTGAAACGGAAATCATCAAATTTTGAGAGGGGGGTTAACATTTTTTTTTTTCATGCTCGATTCCAAAGGTCATTATTGAAAATGATAAAGCAAAAGGACTTTTAGTGCTAGACATAATTATGTTCTGGACCAGTTGGACCAGAAACTGCGTTGGGGTTTTGATTTTTCAAATATTACCAATTTCCATTCGTTATTAGTTGTAGTTGTTATTACTAACTACCGATATCCAATTCTGCACCTGGTCTCGAATTCGCCAACTTACCGATTTTATCTGAGGGAGAGCCAACCCCCCCCCCCCCCCACTTTCCCGTATCAAACCCATGGAACCGGCCCTGCCTGAGTTGTTCAAAGCGGCCTTCTCGTTAAACAGTTGTAAATGTAAACGGCGATTATGTTTTACCATAAGGTTACCGAGTGGTTCACTTACGCAAGTTCGGTGCTATACTCTGTTAGGTATTATACTGTCCTCGGTACTATAATATTAGGTTAAATACACGGGCGATGGTGCTTGTTCCTATGATTAACTTGGAATCCGCTAAGAACACAGCACCTATCCTTATAAGTCTCTATTATTCTTAGAAGTATCCCGGAAAGTGTACGGGATCCATAGTTGATACGAGGAGTAAATTTAAAAAATTGTTTTTCTCATGGCTGATAGATTTAAATGCCACGAGGTGTGTTACTCCAATGTCACTAGCTATGTAAGCAAAAGAGATGGGTACGGTGCCTGTTATCTAGCTGGAATCTTAAAGATAATGCAATTATCTCCTTTTCTTAAGTAATTATAATTTGATTCCTCCGTTTCTCTTAGTAATGTAAGCATCTTCTATATATTTCTAATTGATTTATTTGGCTGCCTTTGCTGCATATTGTATTGTTCTCACTTTCATTTTTAGCGAATTTTCGAAGAAAAGGAAGCTATTGTTCTCGGTCCAAAATTTTTAAAACTCGAATTTCCGAAAGATTTTTATACCAAAATCCGTTTCAGACCATCCTGAATTCCCTGCCGAAAGACACCAAAAATTATATGTATATATATATATATATATATATATATATATATATATTTATATATTTATATATTTATATATGTATGTGTCATTCCAGACGATAACTCTCGAAAGAATAGAGATAAAAAGTTCAAATTTGCACGAAAAATCTGTCTTGGCAATCGACAGGCTAAGTTCGAAGATGGGCAGAATCGGGTCACCCTAAGGGGGAGTTTTGGGAGTTTTAGGGGGGGAAAATTACCCATAAATTCCCAAAATGAAAAAGTCTGACAAGTGACACCTCATTTAAAGGTTTTTGTACGCTGAACACGATGGTGAAATCAGAATTGCGATATCTCATTCCATTCTCAAACTGGAGCACTTTGAAGATGAAGGAACGTGGTTATTTCTTGAGATGTTCTTCCTGGTTCGTCTGCTCTAATCTGATAACGGAATGGGATATCGCAATTCTGACTTCACCATCGTGTTCAGCGTTGGAAAATCTACAAACCGAGGTGTTACTCGGCAAAAAATGGAACAAAAAATTTGTTACGTACCCAATACCTACTCTTCTGGTATTCAAAACATTTTTGATTTCCCCCTCCCCCTCCTTCCACCCCAAATTTTACTTTGCGTAAAACTACTCCTGTTTTAATTTTGTATGGTATCAAGTTGGGAAAACATTGGCCGAAAATTAATTTTCAGAAAATTTTAGGCGGAGGAGGAAGATGCCGAAAACTTCGAAAATTCGCTCTTATAGCCATGCTGCATGACTGTGGTTTTTTGTTGTTTGCCTCCATAAGTTGTCCACTGACAACTTACTCCTGCATTCTAAATTAATAATCCTCCAATTTGTGCATCACTGCTTCAATAATTCAAATGGTGAAAAAATGTACACGTTAGGGCCTCTCTCATTAGGGCCTAGAGATTGTGGGTTCGAGTCCTACTTGAGGCCCGTTAATTTTAATTTTCCCTGTTGTTAAAAATTATGAACTACATTTTCTGGCCAGACCCAAATATTGACTATAAACATATCAGGAAAAAAATTACCAATTGAAAGGCAATCTGAACTAAAAAATCCTACGATTTCCTATTCCACACGATTAAGTTGTCTTGTTTAGTTCAAATTTAAGTCCAGGTTCCAATCCAAATTCTGGGTGTCACTTGATGGGCAACATGGATAGGTATCGATCTATAAAGGACACAAGCTTTGTAACCGTGGATCATGAAATTATCCTCATCGAGCATCCATAAGACGGAAGGAGTTGAACCCGAAGCTGTAACTGCGCAAGCGTCGCTATAATTATTGCCAGTTAGGGATGAAACATCGACGGCTCAACATCGATTTTACCATCGATTGTAACATCGACGGCTCAATATCGATTGTACCGATTAATCGGTTGTTAACAATCGATTTTCAAAGCATTTTTCAAATTTGAATCATTTTATATTTCTGAATAAAAATAATTATAATCGTCAAGTATTATTGATCCACTTTTTTTCTTTTTTTTTCAAATAGCAGCCTGCTTCCATAAAATGATACAGGTGGATATAGATCCACCTGTATCAAAACTGATCAATTTAATTTATTTGGTGCCTATCGAGCTTATCATTCTTTAAAAAGCTACAGCCTATATTTATTGTTAATAATTTAATTTCTATCAAGATGGTAGTAGGTATCTATTAGTTTACAATATCAATTTAGCATTCCATAAATTAATATTAATTTTTTAAAAGTTCCTACTAAGTCAATGGTGAGGCAAAATATTATGTAGTGGTAAAACAGTTATCTATCAGGTATCAGGGATTGCTAAACAAAAATGTTACATAATTATGTTGAAACGTTCTATTTCAAGAAAACACGGTTCATAACGGCCTCCTTCTTTTTCACCTTCTTACAATTTAGCTGTCTGGGCTAGCCATGGTGGATACTCATATCCTCCCTAATTTTATTTTCCTTCACAAATTTCATGGATGAAGAGAACTGCGCTCCCCTTCTTCCATGCAAATTTTATCTGCAGTTGGAGTTGGAACGTTGGGGAAAAAAAGAGTTTTGGGGGGGGGGGGGGGGGCTATAAAATCGAATGACAAAATCGATTAATCGATTAAAATCGAAAAAGAAACATCGATGCAAAAAAATCGATTAATCGAGAGAAAACATCGATTTTTCTATATAATCGATAATCGATTTTCATCCCTATTGCCAGTCTCATCACAACCGACTAGCTGTGCCTTCAAGACGTTTTGTCCTCATCAAACGGATTCTTCACCACCTCAATTTCGTGAGTGCTTCATCAAGTTGATCTTATATTTAAATTAAATATTTATTATAATGAAACTAACTGATTAAGCAGATCTTAGCTTTGCTTATGAAGCTAATGGGCAGGGATCCCGAGTAGCTTTTCGGATATTATATATACTAACACCCCTCATCTCCATTAGCTTCTTTTAGACAGTAGGTATGTATAGGTACATAGGTAGGTATTTACGTACTTTGATTCAAGTTCCCATAATCGTTCATACAGAAAACATTATGCAGTGCCCATACTATGGAGATTCTCCTTTTTGTTGAAAAAATTCATGTGATTTACTAAGCGCATGCGCAGTTGAACCCGAGACGTATTATACAATGAGGAAGCCACCATATTGGCACAACTGAATTTTTTAGTTTCTTGGATAGTTTTTACAGTTAGAATAATTTGGAAAAGTCCATTTCGCGGTGATGAGTCATATTTTTCCGGAAAAATAATTGACCGTATGAAGCAAGTCACCATACTGGTTAGGTGTGACCATCCAAGTTGCGTCTAAGGCTTGTAGCATTCCTGTCTTCCCATATTACTGAGTCAGCAGATGTAGCGAGTGACCAGTATTTTCCCACCACTCGCTACATCACGATTCTGGACCACCGCTGACCGATGCAACAATAGCGATTGAATTGCATCGGGTTCGGCGGATCAGGACGTGATAAATGGAGTGAGGTTAGAATGCCTCATGTATTCCTTTACCTCCTGGAACTGAATCAGCTGAAATTAATGTTTAAACATCTAAAAATATATTGATGTAGTACACAAGGTGGCTCATTTAACACGCCCATTCCAATTATATCCTTCACTGTTGAAGATGGAAGGAAGAGTTAAAGTGAACCCCCCCCCCCTTTTGGTTTATTATTTTCAATAATGAACCATTGGAATCGAGCATGAAAAAAAAAAAATTCTTACCCCCCCTCAAAATTTGATGGTTTACGTTTCAAGGTATGTAGAATCCAAAACTGCAATAAAAATATTTCTGTCTGTCCGCCGTACGCCGTACGGGCCACTTTTCTTAGTTACCATGAAAGAAAATTGATGAAATTCGGGTTATAGGTTCCGTTCGGCGTCTAGTTGGTCCTCGAAGCTCGACGTTACTGTGAGTCATCTCTAAGGGGTTCAAAATAGGGGTTGACATTTTCAAAACGCCTATACCATTTTTTTACGTGAATATTTTTACGGTTTTAAATAGTTCTTGAACTTGCGAGTTTTTTAAGACCATCCGGAGCATCGTACGTCCAGCCGTTCGTTCACAGTAAGGCCCCGAAGTTTGCACCGACAGGCATTTTCGACTCCAGTGTGAATGAAATTGTATACAATTCAAACCAAATCTCGTAACCAGAGACGCGCCCACAATAGGAAATTTGGCGGAGATGAAATCATTGCTAGGGATCACCTGATTATATTGGTGGAGTAGGTTGTTCTGTGATATTATTTCATTTGAAAAATGATGGCTCTTTTGGAGTTTGTTGGTAGGTAGTGAAACTTGAACAAACGTTGAAGTATTATTGATGGGTAAATTATTACTACGGTAAATTATTACACAACGGTCCATTATACCATCTACGTAGAAGGGGCTGGAGTTTGTTGGTAGGTACTTTCGCAACTTTTTTCACTCCTCATCAACAATATCTTTTCAGAACTTCGTTATGTGTGTTTCTTTTTGTTAGGTACTGTTTGTCATCGGCAGAATTATTTTAGCAACATTCAACTCGTGATTTAGGTAGGTACCTAGTAACGAGTACGGGGTTAGGTACTAACCTACGGAGGGTCTGCGATTTACATTATATGTATAGAATAGTACATATCATAAATTATATAGACGGGTTATCTATACATAGAGCTGTGATCTGTAACAGAAGGGTATTCTATACAAAATAATAAACCGTTGTGCAGGGATTTGCAGCGTTTTTTTGCGTAGATTTCAGAAGTTATATTTTCGTGCTCGGGCACATGCGATAAACGTACGCTAAATTAGTTAATTCCACCCAATTTTTATTTCAGATTCGAATTCTACGTGAAATTTCATGAAAAAATGACCCGTCACTCGAATTTTTGAGCTGGCCAAAACAGGCGCTAATAATTATGCGCTAAACCCTAAAAACCCATGTAGGTGTGTAGGTTCCATTGGAATACCTCATCTTAATTGAAAAACGCTGCAAATCCCTGCACAACGGTTTATTATTTTGTATAGAATACCCTTCTGTTACAGATCACAGCTCTCTGTATAGATAACCCGTCTGTATAATATAATATGCACTACTCTATACATATTATGTAGATCGCAGACAGCGTTGGCCAATAGAATTGCAGAACGCGTAGCCGTGGCCGGCCCTTGTGATTGGAAAGGCCTAGGCCAGTCATAATGAATTTATTGAAAAAACAAAAGAAAACGATTGATTGAACCATTTCGGACCATGCAAATTAGACAATTCGAAATGAAAGTCCAATTCAGATTGATGGTATACCAATTTTTACAATTCTAAGTTAATTCCTAAGAGCACTTACAATTACAATCCTAAGTGCAATATCTTAGGATTACAATTACAATCCTAAGTGAATTAAAGTGCAATTGAAATTGTAATCCAATTGCAATTGAAAAAAAAAAAATTTGCTGGCTGATTGATTGATCGATCGATTGATTGAATAAATTGATTGATTGATTGAATCGAGAGCGTCCCTGGTGACGAGATTATTGGTCTGATGTATACAATTTCATTCACACTGGAGTCGAAAATGCCTGTCGGTGCAAACTTCGGGTCCTTACTGTGAACGAACGGCTGGACGTGCGATGCTCCGGATGGTCTTAAAAAACTCGTAAGTTCAAGAACTACCTATTTAAAACCGTAAAACAATTCACGTAAAAAAAAAGGTATAGGCTTTCTGAAAATTTCAACCCCTATTTAGAACCCCTTAGAGATGACTGACAGTAACGTCGAGCTTCGAGGACCAACTAGACCCCGAACGGAACCCATAACCCGAATTTCATCAATTTTGTTTCATGGTAACTAAGCAAAGTGGCCCGTACGGAGGACAGACAGAAATATTTTTATTGCATTTTCGGATTCTACATACCTTGAAACGTAAACCATCAAATTTTGAGGGGGGGTTAGAATTTTTTTTTTCATGGTCGATTCCAATGGTTCATTATTGAAAATAATAAACCAAAACACGTGATTCAGCCTGAAAAAGTACCCCGAAAATCATGTATTACATGTGGTAATTGAATAATCCACAAAAAAAGGTTTTCCACGTTTGGCGCGTATTTAGCGCCTATTTTGTCCAACTCAAAAATTGAAGTGTCGGGTCATTTTTTCATGAAATTTCACGTGGAATTCCAATCTGAAATAAAAATGGGGGTTTACCATTAGAAAAAACAAAAGTTAGCGCATGCGCCCCAGCAGTAAAATGTCATTTTTGAAATGACGCAAAAAAAAAAAAAACCAAGGGGAATCTTATTTAAATCTTCCACCTCCAATTTTGGAGGATATAATGGGGGTGGGCGTGTTAAGTTGACCGCCCTGTATACATACAAACAGTACATATATATACTTAGTACAACTAAGGCAAAACCTTTTTATTCAGATCGATTTCAAAACTGTCAGCAGTTATTGACGAGATTCAACATGCATCCAGAAAAGAACACCGTTCGAGACAACGAGAGTGAGTAATCCTTTCATTGTTAATTTCATTGATGTTAAAACTAGGTAGGTATCTTAAATTTCAAACTTTTCCATTGCGCTGATAAATGCTACCTACTACCTAGTCTATCGGCATTTCGCAACACAAATCTGTCAAGCCCTACTAAAAAATGTAACGTATCTTAACCTACTACCAAATTACAAGCATATCAGCTCGGTAGCTCATGAAATCTGACAGAGAAAAACTGATAGGTAGTATTACTTCATATCGTTGTTTCTGGGGACTTTTATAAGACCTTAAAATGTAAGGGATGTACATTAGATATAGACAATACTCATAGAATTTACTTTGGATGTACATGTAGAATACGTAGATGTAAATGTAAAATACACAGATGTAAGTTCTAGATGTACATCTAGAATACTAACAGATTTACATTCTACTAACACATTAGTAGAACGTACACTAGATAATAGGTAATACCAATAGAATCAGTACAATACAAGTGAGCCGTACCTAATATTATGTAAGGAATGAATCTGTTTTAGTTTAACCATATTCTAACCTTTTTGAGATTGTCTAAAAGTGAGATAGTGTGTTTTATCTCCTTTTGAAACCTTGGAACTATTAACTCAGGATTTACACACGCAGAGAGAAGTAGGTATGGTGGTGGTTTATATGAAAATCTTTATACTCATACAATCAGTTTTACCTATGTGAACACATGGATCAACTAGGAATTTCATCTACTCAATTTAGGTATATATATGTGTCGATATTAGTCAATCTCGAATAAATTGCCACTTGGTCATACGCAATGGGAGTTCAAATCCAAAAACGCTGCAAAGTCCTTGTCACATGGGTTTATTATTCCATTGGACATACCTACCTACAGAGATGTTGGCTGTTTATTTATTGTTTCTTTCATATAAAATAATTGAAATTGCTATCTCTGGTGGTTTCCACCAATTTTGGCCCCCAAAACTCGAATAAAGTACGCTCTTTTTTTTTTTTTTTTTTAATAAATTATCTCTGATCATTGATAGTACCATTTAATCGTCTTGATCCACCTGTTGACACTTTTTCCAGTGTTATTATACAAATTGATGGTGATTTCAAACGATTTCCCAGGTTTTTGACTCATAAAAAATCAATTTCGGGAGCTGAACATCTGGTAGAACCTCAATTTTTTATTCTTTGGTCAAAATCGACTTCATATTCGGTCTTCTCGTCCCCAAAAACATGAAAAACGATACCTTAAAAGCTCATGTTTAGGCACCTAACCATTTAGGCATTTAGGCACCTAACCGTTTAGGCATTTAGGCACCTAATAGGATGTGTTTTCCACACATGGGTGCATTTGAGAGATCGGATCACTTTTTGCTGAGTCCATTCACGGAAAATGAATTGCACATCGCTCTGCGTCAAAACAACACAGCCCCTGGTTTGGACATGGTAACGTACCCAATCCTATCAACCTCCCCCCCCCCCCCCCGAGTACAAACAACAACTCCTGTCTCTTTACAATGAATTTTGGACCGAAGGATCGTTTCCTGAGGAATGTTCTAAGGTAGAGCTCGTGCCATTGCTGAAGCCAGGTAAACACCCAACAGAGTGGACATCATACAGGCTTATTTCACTCATGTCTTGCAACTTGGAGACCCTAGAACGCCTCATCAAACACAGGCTAGAGTGGTGGGCTGAACACAATGAAAAGCTGCCTAAGAGTCAGAATGGTTTCAGAGCCTGTCATTCAGTTTACGACTGCATGACGAAAATAGTTTGCAGCATCCATCATTCTCTTGCTAACAAAAAAATTACGCTGGGGCTGTTCTTGGATTTTTTACGTGCGTACAACTCAGTTCAGTACGACGTACTTGATGAACGACTGAAAACGTTAGGTTTACCTAATCAGCTGATGAAGAATCTAATGGCGCTCATGTCTAAGGATCGAGTAAACGTAAACGGCCATATAATGAGTAAACGGCCAAAATTATGGGAAGAGAGTTGTAAACCAGGGGCTGTCACAAGGAGGAATATTGAGCCCCTTGCTATACGCGTTATTCGTCGGGAATCTGGAATCGATCGTACCCGAAGGGGTTCACCTGCTGCAATTCGCGGATGATGTTTGCACATACGTTGAATGCGACACCATCGAGGAGGGTCTGGCGCTGTTGGGCAGGTTTGTGAATCATCTCCTTACTTGGTCGAGGTATATGGGCCTCTCTCTGTCTGTTGAAAAATCGTTGATAGTACCCTTCACTCGAAAGAGACGGCTTAATATTGGCAGTAGAGTGACTCTCTCTGGGTGGTCTTCAATTTCCAGTGGAAAACAGGGTCAGATTCCTGGGACTGTGGTTGGACAGAACATTTACCTGGAAGACTCATATACAAAGCGTCCTCAATAAGTGTGAAAAATATTTCAATATTTTGAAAATGGTTGCGCATGGTAAATGGGGAGCCGACCCAAAAGTGTGTCTTCTGTGCTATAAAGCAACTATTCGTGCGGTAATTGATTTTGGAAGCGTCTTCTACGGGCGCGCTTGCAAAACGAACTTGGCAAAAATTGACCGACTGCAATATAAAAGCCTCAGGATATGTTTAGGAATGTTAAAAACTACACCAATTCACGCTATGCTGGGAGAGGCTGGTGAGCTAGGTACCACTGCAGAAGAGGAGAAGCATTCTGGCTGATCGTTACGTGCTCCGACTGAGAAGGTTGCGGAATGTTGTTTTACTGGACGACATTCAAGCGTTGGCTGTTGATGTCGGAAACAACCCTCGTTGGCCTTGCAGAGCAGTCCCCCCCCCCCCCCCCCCCCGTTGTAGCTGGTTACAGTCAGAGCTACTTCGATACCTCAAGCATGTGGACAGGGAACCGGCCCCCCCCCCCCCCCAGTACGAGATTGCACATACTGTCATAAAAGTCGAGGTACATCGATACCTGACGCCTCGAGAAATTTCACCGATGGAAATCAACGGCCGCTTCATTGAATACTTGACGTCTCGCTGGCCGCAGCATTTGAAGATTTTCACAGATGGAGCAAAATTTGACAATCTAGCGGGTTGCGCCTTCCTCGATGTCAGCAATAAGTACTCAGAGGCCTTCAAACTCCCGACTTATTGTTCAAGTTATTCTGCGGAGGTGCTGGCCATTATAAAAGCACTGAGATATGCACTGGGGCTAACTGGAGGTAGACATAACAGCGCGAACATCACCGCTCTAGCAGTTTTATCTGACTCCTTGAGCGCATTAACGGAAAAAAGCGTGCTCACCACTCACTTTTCGCGGAAATCCTAGATCTTCTTGCCCAGCTGGAATACCAAGGCATTAATGTCACATTCATCTGGATTAAAGCGCATAGTGATATCCAATATAATGCGAGAGTTGACAAGTTAGCTAAAACAGGGGCGTCTCGAGGGGTTGTAGGTTCAGATTACATCCCCAAGGAGGATTTCTTTCGAGCAATTACTGAACATCACCGAAATGGCTGGGAACAAGAGTATCACATTTCTGGAAATGGAAGGTTTTATACGACTGTCCAGGCAAATCCCCCCCCCCCCCCCCCCAAGACCTTGGTTTGTGGGCGTTGCATCGAACCGCCGGGAAATCAGTAGGATGTGTCGGATAAGAAGTAATCACGGAATGTGCGATGCACATAAAAATCGCTTCATCGGGGATGAGCATTCAGCTTTGTGCGCGAACTGCCAACTGGAAGCAGGAACCCTGGAACACCTCATTATGACCTGCGAGACATTCTCTTCAGCTCGATCTGATCTGTTTCATGATGTTACTCCGCTAATGACTTTACCGTTCAATTACAGTGAATTGATTGGCAACAAATTAGCCCTCCCTAGGATTTATAGGTTTATTGTAACACTAAATAAGGTGATTTAGTGTGGTAGAGCAATTATGTCCGCACTTATTATAATGCTAAATGTACCATGGCTGTATATGCCCAGCATAATGCCAAATAAATTATTTAAAAAAACAAACTCATATTGTACAGAAGCATATTGTACAACTCATATTGTACACGAGCACAGTATAACTCATATTGTACATAAGACAAACCGTTGACCAAAAGCCGCTCACGGATCATCATTATGGCACAAGAAATTATGGAAACCTGGATCCCGAATGCCAACGTCTCACAAGAATAGCAATATTACCGCCAGTCCAGAAGAACAATATTACAACGCTTGGCACCAAAACTTTCACTGCTCTACCAACTTCAAAAAGTTGTCACTTGTTCTGCAGGTTCAGCTGAAAATACGCTTGGTTGAAGCTACTCCTTATTCAATGAACGAGGTTTTTGAAATGATTAAAAAACGCTGCAATGTCCTTGTCACTTGGGTTTATTATTCTATTGGACATACCTGCAGAAAGGTTGGCTGTTCATTTTTGTTTCTTTCATTTGAAATAATTGAAATAGCTATTTCTGATGGTTTCCACCAATTTTGGCCCCCATCAACACAAATTACGCTCCCTTTTTTTCCAAATCATTAAATTAAACAAATAAAAAAGAAAAGAGCGCTTTTTGGGGGGCCAAAATTGGTGTAAACCATCAGAAATAGCTATTTAGATTATTGCATAATATGAAAGAAACAATAAATGAACAGCCAACCTTTCTGCAGGTATGTCCTATAGAATTATAAACCCATGTGACAAGGACATTGCAGCGTTTTTGTGTTTTAGTAACGTGTTAGTAACATGAGCTTTTGAGATGTTTTGTGTTTGTGTGTGTTTTTCCATGTTTTTGGGGCCGAGAAGACCGAATATGAAGTCGATTTTGACCAAAGAGTGGAAAATTGAGGTTCTACCAAATGTTCAGCTCCCAAATTTGATTTTTTATGAGTCAAAAACCGGGAAATCGTCTGAAATCACCATCAACTTGTATATTAACACAAGAAAAAGTGTCAACACGTGGATCAAGACGATTAAATGGCACTACCAATTATCCAAGATAATTTGGAAAAAAAGGAGCTTATCTAATTCGTGTTTTGGGGGCCAAAATTGGTGGAAACCATCAGAAATAGCTATTTCAATTATTTCACATGAAAGAAACAATAAACGAACAATCAACATTTCTGTACGTATGTCCAGTAGAATAATAAACCTATGTGACAAGGACTTAGCAGCGTTTTCATCCATAACACCCCAACACCCCTGGGTTATTCCGATCGGGCTGCAAAGTTTCGGGACACAACTAGGGCCAAAATGGAGCATGTGTGCGAAAGAACGAATCTTTTAGACCGGAGTTTACGTAGTTATGCATGATACGGCAATCTATGCCCCTTGAAACGTTAAAAAAAATTTTTGAGGGGGTGTTATACAACTTGTTTGCTGAACGATTACATAGGTGTATTATTCATAGAAAAATAAATCAAAATATGCACCCAGTATTATTTTATTCGCAACAGGTAGGGTACCTACGTTGAGATTCGTGTTACCAAGGTGTTTTTTTCGCGCTGAAAAGCTCAACGGCTGCTCAAAAACGGTATGAAGTTGTAATATGGTTATTAAAAAAAAAAGTTTACAACTGAGTTCTGAGCAGTTGAATTGCTTAATTAGGTAAGTGTAGATCTGTTGAAAATCATTGGAGAAAGCTAACAACTATAATGGAATCAAGCTCAACGCATCATCATTTGTTTTTGGTTTATTATTCTGGGAATAATACACCTATGTATTCGCTCACCAAAAAATTTTTATAACACCTGTCACGTTGGTATTCCCTCGGGAGTTGTGATGCCATGATTAACTATTATTGATGAACTATTATAAAAAGTATTGGAATAGGAACTAGGTAGCGGCAGGACCGCGAACCAGCTCGTGCAGCTTCCAGGGGGCACCGCTAGATGGCTGCCCCCAACGAAAGCATGCGAACCTGGGAGGACGAGAGTTGTTATTGTGTGGTTATGCGATAAGTAAGGAAAGTGCGAACTGTTGAAGCGAATTTAATTTTATTCTTTTCTTTTCTGTCGGAGGTATCCCTAGTGATTTTAGACAAAGTTGGCTCCCCGCGGAACATCCAGGGACCATCGGGATTTACGACGGTGTATTGTATTTTCCGTCCTGCCCTCGTCTCGTGTGAGTCAAGGCTTTATATTATCATTTTTATAATTAACATCCCAAGTACCTCTCGATCTTCCAGCAGAGGTACTTCAACAAATTCACCTGGGCTCGTTTTCCTCTCCGGTAGGTACAAACCTAGGATTGCCAAGAAACAATAAAGAGTGGTGGAAATTGCCTTCTTGCCTAGCGTCAAGTTAATCTAACCTAGATCCCAAGTAGGTATAACCAAGGAATAATTATATTAACCATCCTCCGAAGAACCTTTGTTATAAGGTCTTCTGAGATATACTTTTTGTAAGGTGCTTTCCCAATAGTACCCTTATAAAGTGGTAGCAGAGCGACCAGACTCCACACTTGAAAATTCGGGAAACGTTGTCTCAACAGAAAAATTGGCCCCGATCCCGCGAACGTATAGTGTACCTTTCCATACAGCGCCGGAGAACAAAGCCCATACCCTGTAGGTACCCACTTTGTTGACAATCAAAATGGAATGCTTTAAATGCAAAATTTCTACCCCTCCCGCGGATCCAATAAAATGCTCAGTTTGCGGCAAACATTTCCACGCAGCTTGCACCCGTCTTGAAACCCTAGAAAAATGGACCAAGAAAAATCTGGAAAAACGGAGAACTTGGAAATGCGACACTTGCATTGTTCCACTCCCACCTACCGAAACTAGCCCACCTGACTGGTATGTTCGGCTAATAGACGACCTGCAAACCCTGTCAGCAGACATGGAAGAGTTGCGTAGAGACAACAAGTCTTTGCAAGCTGCTAATGCGACCTTACGCAAAGAACACGACTCTATTCGCGAGGAAAATAAGCATCTCCGAGACGAAATTGTCCAGATACGTGGTCTCATACCCACCATATTCAATGAACAAGGCGCAGCATCCCAATTACCCTTTAACCCATTAAGTTACAGGAACGATTACGTCGCACCTGATAGCAAGGACGACAATCTGCCAAAATATTTGGAACATGAGGTAACCCAAATTTCGAAATTACAAACGGATAACCCTTGGAGCCTCACGAGATTTCTAGAAAAATTGTATTCCATTAATGCTATGAACGGACAGTTTTTCAAACCAATTTTCCGGCGTATTGCAACGTATCAGCAACATTCAATTCTCCAACGTCTAGCAGCTGATTCCAATTTAACATTCCGATCGGTTGCAGACTCGTTACTGGACGAATTGACAACGCCCCATACAAAATTAAACTTGGTGCAGGAAAAAATTTTAAGAGGGCAGAAGGACAATGAAAACTTTCGTAACTACGTCAGTGAGGTAACAAAATTTAACGATATCCTGCAACAATATTCGGAGCGAGAGTTGGTAAAAAGCATAGTCCAAGGAACCAACGCCATCACACGCTCTAAATTTCATTTTAGTAATCGTCCGACAAATCATGTCGAATTACAAAATCTCGATGCGGAAGTGGAGAAGTTAGAACTCAATGAAAACCTACAAAAAGCGAAAACGAAGCAATACCAGAATTCGTCCGAACACAACAAATGGTAGGGGAACGGAAATAAACCAGCACAATATACTCAACAACAAAAATCTGTTACTGATAACAATAGCAAACTATACCAGAAGACGGACTTCAACAACAAAGGCAATTACCAAGCTAATAAAAAAAAACCACAGTCATGCAGCATGGCTATAAGAGCGAATTTTCGAAGTTTTCGGCATCTTCCTCCTCCGCCTAAAATTTTCTGAAAATTAATTTTCGGCCAATGTTTTCCCAACTTGATACCATACAAAATTAAAACAGGAGTAGTTTTACGCAAAGTAAAATTTGGGGTGGAAGGAGGAGGAGGGGGAAATCAAAAATGTTTTGAATACCAGAAGAGTAGGTATTGGATACGTAACAAATTTTTTGTTCCATTTTTTGCCGAGTAACACCTCGGTTTGTAGATTTTCCAACGCTGAACACGATGGTGAAGTCAGAATTGCGATATCCCATTCCGTTATCAGATTAGAGCAGACGAACCAGGAAGAACATCTCAAGAAATAACCACGTTCCTTCATCTTCAAAGTGCTCCAGTTTGAGAATGGAATGAGATATCGCAATTCTGATTTCACCATCGTGTTCAGCGTACAAAAACCTTTAAAATGAGGTGTCACTTGTCAGACTTTTTCATTTTGGGAATTTATGGGTAATTTCCCCCCCCCCCTAAAACTCCCCAAAACTCCCCCTTAGGGTGACCCGATTCTGCCCATCTTCGAACTTAGCCTGTCGATTGCCAAGACAGATTTTTCGTGCAAATTTGAACTTTTTATCTCTATTCTTTCGAGAGTTATCGTCTGGAATGACACATACATATATAAATATATATATAAATATATAAATATATATATATGTATATACATATAATTTTTGGTGTCTTTCGGCAGGGAATTCAGGATGGTCTGAAACGGATTTTGGTATAAAAATATTTCGGAAATTCGAGTTTTAAAAATTTTGGACCGAGAACAATAGCTTCCTTTTCTTCGAAAATTCGCTAAAAACAAGTTTGTCAACACGAAAACACAGCAACAACCCAACCAACCAGAACCTCAACAACAAAAAAAAACATTTAATAAGAAGAACCCAAACTTTAACAAAAATTTTAAACAGGCGTATTTCCATCCACTAGTACACCAACCGTTTCACTACCAGGGATACCCACCAGGAGCACCATTTTCCGATTTACCACCACCTTGGAATTACGGAGCACCGTATCAAAACTCGAAACAAGTAAACCATCGTGGACCACCGGACGGAAATCGGAACACTGGCTACAAGTCAGATTCATCGCAATGCAACTCCGAACGATCATATTCTCCGAAAGGGAACCACACAGTACAACACCTTGGAGCAAAACCTAAAAAAACCAGTCATGCAGCATGACTTAATGAGCGAATTTTCAAAGAAATATTCGAATTAATGGCTATGGTTTTGAATAAAGGAAAACTTCGGTCTAAAATTTGGTTTTCTATGTATATTCTCTTCGTATTTATTTTAATTTGTACGTTTTGTCCATCCTGATTCTACCGTTTGTTTATTACGTAATTGTACTAAGTGCTTATTTATTTGATCGCTGTGGGTTCATATTAGGTAGGATAGTTGTACTAATCGTTTGCCTCCCCCTTTTTTGCTTCGAACTCTCGTCTTCAATTAATACTTCTCACATTTTTCAATCTGACCACTCTAAGGGGGTGGGGGGGGGGGGGGGGGGTAAGAGTTTAAAGATTATCCTAGTTTTGGGTAATTTTTGCGCACTTTAAATGCTCTAATTTAAGAACGGATTTAGATATCTAAAATCCGATTTCACCATCGTGTTCAGCGTGCAAAAACCTTTAAAATGAGGGGTCACTTGTTAGAAAATAACATTTTGGGGATTTTTGGGTAATTTTTGCGCACTTTAAATGCTCTAATTTGAGAACGGATCAAGATATCTAAAATCCGATTCCACCATCGTGTTCAGCATGCAAAAACCTTTAAAATGAGGGGTCACTTGTTGGAAAATAACATTTTGGGGATTTTTGGGTAATTTTTGCGCACTTTAAATGCGCCAAAACCCTCCTTAGAGTAGGCCAATTTCGCCCATCTTCGAACTTAGCCTTTCGATTGCCAAGATAGATTTTTTGTGCAAATTTGAGCTGTTTATCTCAATTCTATCGAGAGTTATCGTCTGGAGTGACACATATATATATATATATATATACATATAAAAAAATGTTAAATTTCAGGAATCGTTTTAGAATGGTCTGAAACGGATTTCTATGAAGAAAATTTCCAAAAATTTATATTATTTAAATTTCGAAGCCATTGCAATAGCTTCATTTTCTTTGAAAATTCGCTAAAAACAACAAAATTCAAAAAACTGGATCACCGGGTCCTTGTACACAAACACAACACACTATTAAAGATAAACGAAGGAATATTTTCAAACAATTTGGCTACAGTAATGATTAACAGCATTCCAACTGTTGCAATGATTGATAGTGGTGCTAGCTTTTCATGCATAATTGATATATTTCAACAGTTATTAGAAAGACAAACGAAACTAACAGTTATGAAGGCCAATTTAACTGCTACGTTGGGTGACTCGTCAGTGATTCACATATCACACAAAACTAAACTAAACATAAGGGTAGGTTCCAATACATGGACGCATGTGTTTTATGTTTGTCCGAATCTCCCACAGGACGCTGTGTTGGGGATAGACTTCATAACGAAAACCACTCTTATCATGGATCCATCATCCCACAGTTACCTGTTTAAATTCGATGAGAACCGAGTATACCCCTTACATAGCAGAGATTCTATCAAAAACAATGTTGGCACCTTAAACTACATCAATAAAGAAGAGTTACTGGAATACCTACAGTCCAAGTAGTATTCCTCAGTACTCACCAAAGAGCTAGGTACGACGACTAAAATGAAATGCCACCTACAGCTAAAGCCAGGAGCCAAACTGAAAAATTCCAAAGTTATCTACTCACAAGGACCCATTAGACAACAAGCAATGCGCACAATATTAGACGGTTTACTGGCACAAGATGTCATCGAGCAAGTAGATACACGAAGTGCTTCGCCGTGTTTTTTGGTGCCGAAGAAAAGTAGCACATCTACTGGGGCATGGCGATTGGTAGTCGATTATCGCGAACTAAATAAGATCATTGAATATCAGCAGTTTCCCCTACCTTCAGTGGAGAACGCTTTCCTTAGCCTAAAGCAAGCTAAGTACTTCACGATAATCGACCTAAACTCAGCATATCACCAAATCCCTCTGACAAGGTCATCACAGCGCCTGACAGCGTTTCAATGTGAATTTGGTGTTTTTGTCTACAAAAAATTACCATTTGGGGTGTCAACGGGTGGACAACATTTGTCCAAATTAATGAACACTTTATTCAGCGACCTACGCTATCAGTTTTGCTACAATTTTTTGGACGACATCCTAATATACAGCAACACACTCAAGGAACATGTCGAGCATATCGAAATAGTACTCGAACGTTTGAGGGAGGCTGGCATTACTGTCAACCCAGAAAAACTAAAATTGGCACGCACTAAAGTAGAATTTTTAGGCCATGAAATATCCGAGGGTCAAATCTCGATCAACCCAGATAGAGTGAGAGCCTTATTGGAAATACCACGTCCCAAAACCCCCAAACAAGTCGCTTCGTTCCTAGGTAGTATTAACTTCTTCGCCAAATTCTTACCTAATGCAGGGAAAATTGCTAAGCCACTCAACGATCTCCGAAGAAAAGACGCTCCTCTCGTTTGGGACAGTACCGCCGAACATGCATGGCAGCAGTTACGGAAATTGGTGACAGAACCACCAACACTCGCCACTCCAGACTTCTCCAAACGTTTCCAGCTGTATACTGACGGATCTAAAGCCGGTATCTCCGCAGTGTTGGCACAGGACCACTCAGGCCAACTCAAACCTGTTTACTTTATCAGTAGAAAACTGAAAACGCACGAGGAGTCATACAGCGCTTTTGAGTTGGAAGCACTAGCAGTGAGCTGGTCATTCCAGAAACTGAAAATCTATCTAGAACACACGGAATTCGATTTGTTTACGGATCATAAAGCCTTGACAGCAATATCTGATCTAGCTAAAAACGGCGGACGACTAGCAAGATGGGTGATCAATTTCATGCCTTTTAGGTATAAAGTCCACCATATCAAAGGAATCAATAACACTGTTACTGATTACCTGAGCCGCAACCCTGTCCCAGACAGCTGGGACAAACCTGATAACGGCAAACATAATTTAAATGTGCTGAAGGATTTTCCCCAAATATTTACAGATTTCAATGCCGCCCAAAAACAAGACCCATTCTTGAACAACATAATTAACAGCGTTAAACAAGGGACACACAATAATACAAAATACTGCCTTGTAAGCGACCGATTGATGTACATACAACGAAAACGACAATACCAAAAAAGCTGTGGTACCTACTCATTTGATAGACATGATATTCAGGTACTATCATGACTCACATTTGGGTGCACATTGGGGCATAAAAAGAACCATCCAGGCAATCAAGCGGCACTTCTATTGGAGGAACATGTACAGTGACATCAAAGAGAGAATTCACTCATGCCATACTTGCCAAACCGTCAAGGTCGAGAGAGCACAGCCAAAAGGGGTGTTGTCCTCTAACCCTGATACGAAAGTGGGCCAAACCCTGTACATTGACACCGCTGGACCGCTCCCGAATTCGCAGGGATATACACAGCTTCTCATTGCTGTGGACGGCATGTCGAGGTTTACCATGCTAGTACCTCTGAGACGGTCGACAACCACCACAATAATTAACGCTCTCTCGAATCACGTATTTAAGCATTACGGATATTGGCAGCGGATAGTGTCGGATAATGCAACCGTCTTCACTTCAAAGACCTTCAGAGAGTTCATTTTCCGCACGGGGATGAAACATACTTACCTCATCCCCTACTATCCGAATCCGAATATGGCAGAGCGTCAGATCCAAAACCTGAAAGCAGCCATAAGGGCAAGATGTCATGACGACCATTCATCCTGGGCCAAGGACCTGTATTTGACCCAAATCGCGCTAAACACCGCTTACAATGAGACAACGAAATTCAGCCCAACAGAGATCTTCTTTGGACGCAGCCTCATGACTCCTCTGAACCTGATCTGGGACATCGGCCACGAGCAGCTAGAACTTCAGTCAAAATGGGACACCGCGATCAACAACATCAACGCAGCCCACAAGAAATACGCAGCTTCATACAACAGAAAGCATACGCCTGTGAAGTATTCCGTCGGAACTCACGTTTACCTGAAAACAGTGGCGTAGCCAGGATTGTTGAATGGGGGGGTTATCGGAAAACGAAAAAAAGTTCCTGTCATGCAGCATGACTATAAGAACGAATTTTCAAAGAAATATTACTGCTATCGTGTAAAAAGATGATATAGCGAGAAACCATACCACTTTTCTTAAAATTATATAATTTTTCGTGATTTTAGCCATTTTTACCGATGTTTGACCCTAATAAAGTCAACCCACTTGTTTACCCACTTGTTTTTGAGATAAATAGTTTTACCATCCAAACAGTCCGTCCGTCGCGAATAATCATCCCACACAACGTCAGGTGAATTGATATTGATTTTAGCCATTAATCAATTTTTTACCCCCAAAAATCAAAATCTGACCCCTACTCTGTGTGAAAAACAACTGAAATGGTATTTTTCTGTCTTTACTCACCCTTCAATACCATTCCAGTGATTTTACGTCACTTTTTTGCAATTTTAGCCGTTTTCACCGACTTTAGACCCATAAAAACTTCAATTTGACCCCCTTGGAATTTTTGAAAATTGCTCATCTTCGAACTCATCCTTTTGTTTGACAACACAAACGTTTTGGAGAAATTTGGAATTTTTATGATGTACCCAAGGACGGATATCATCTGGAGTGGCACATAAATATATATACACTAGCCTGACCGCTCGCTTCGCTCGCTATCCGAGATTCGCTGTACGCAGTATCGTGGAACCAACAAACGACGGAAAAATCCCATAGCCTACCGGGTATTTGTGCCCAATTTTATCAAAATCCGTCAAGCCATTCAGGAGTTGACCATGGTCGACCATATTTCCGCTATGGTCAGGGAATTAAAAATGCGTCTACGTTCAACTTGGGAGGCTACCGGATATTGCTGCCAAATTTGGTCGATATCCGTTGAGCAATTCGGGATTCGACCATGGAGGGGCCCATGGATGCGCTATGGTCGACCGCGGGGGTAGTCCGAAGGGTCGATCGAAGATTACGAATACGCGATAAAAAATAGGGGTTACCATTTCAATTAACGAAGTTGACCATGGTCGACCATAGTTCCGCTATGGTGAGGGAATTAAAAATGCGACGTTGCACAACTTGGGAGCCTACTGGATATTCGTGCCAAATTTGGTCGATATCAGTTGAGCAATTCGGGATTCGACCATGGTCGACCATAGTTCCGCTATGGTCAGGGAATTAAAAATGCGACGTTGCACAACTTGGGAGCCTACTGGATATTCGTGCCAAATTTGGTCGATATCCGTTGAGCAATTCGGGATTCGACCATGGTCGACCATAGTTCCGCTATGGTCAGGGAATTAAAAATGCGACGTTGCACAACTTGGGAGCCTACTGGATATTCGTGCCAAATTTGGTCGATATCAGTTGAGCAATTCGGGATTCGACCATGGTCGACCATAGTTCCGCTATGGTCAGGGAATTAAAAATGCGACGTTGCACAACTTGGGAGCCTACTGGATATTCGTGCCAAATTTGGTCGATATCCGTTGAGCAATTCGGGATTCGACCATAGTTCCGCTATGGTGAGGGAAATAAAAATGCGACGTTGCACAACTTGGGAGCTTACTGGATATTCGTGCCAAATTTGGTCGATATCCGTCAAGCCATTCAGGAGTTGACCATGGTCGACCATATTTCCGCTATGGTCAGGGAATTAAAAATGCGCCTACGTTCAACTTGGGAGGCTACCGGATATTGGTGCCAAATTTGGTCGATATCCGTTGAGCCGTTTGGCCGTGAAAAGCAATTCGGGATTCGACCATGGAGGGGCCCATGGATGCGCTATGGTCGACCGCGGGGGTAGTCCGAAGGGTCGATCGTAGATAGAATTTCACGTAGATTACGAATACGCGATAAAAAATAGGGGTTACCATTTCAATTAACGAAGTTGACCATGGTCGACCATAGTTCCGCTATGGTCAGGGAATTAAAAAGGCGACGTTGCACAACTTGGGAGCCTACTGGATATTCGTGCCAAATTTGGTCGATATCCGTCAAGCCATTCAGGAGTTGACCATGGTCGACCATATTTCCGCTATGGTCAGGGAATTAAAAATGCGCCTACGTTCAACCTGGGAGGCTACCGGATATTGGTGCCGAATTTGGTCGATATCCGTTGAGCCGTTTGGCCGTGAAAAGCAATTCGGGATTCGACCATGGAGGGGCCCATGGATGCGCTATGGTTGACCGCGGGGGTAGTCCGAAGGGTCGATCGTAGATAGAATTTCACGTAGATTACGAATACGCGATAAAAAATAGGGGTTACCATTTCAAATAACGAAGTTGACCATGGTCGACCATAGTTCCGCTATGGTGAGGGAATTAAAAATGCGACGTTGCACAACTTGGGAGCCTACTGGATATTCGTGCCAAATTTGGTCGATATCCGTCGAGCCGTTTGGCCGTGCATAGAAAGACAGACACACTCACTCACAGAGATCCGTTTTTATAATATAGTAGGGATAATACATACATTTTTGTTAAAATCTAGGGATGAACTGAGGATGCTCTGAAACGGATTTGCCTGTAAAAATATATCAAAAATGCATGTTCTGAAAACGTTACTCATAGCAATAGCTTCATTTCCTTTAAAAATTCGTTAATAAGGTTTGACATTACAAATAAAGATGAATTTAAATTAAATTAAATTTAACAAAGCACTAAATGTTACAGGTAACGTTAGGTAAGATAAATTGATGAAATAAAAAATTTGTTTGGCAACAATGTTCGAGAATTTTCAAGGAATGAAGCTATTGCAATGGGTCCAAAATTTTCAGAAAATAAGTTTTTGAAATTATGTTACAAGCAAATCCGTTTCAGAGCATCCTGATTTATCTGTAGATTTCAACAAAAATGTATACGTATATTATATATATTTATTTGTGTCACTCCAGACGATATCTGACCTTGGGTATGTGATAAAAATTCCAGATTTCGCCAAAATGTTCTTATTGCCAAACAAAAGGAAGAGCAATTTTCAAAAATTCGAACGGAGTCAAATTTGAGTATTTAGGGGTCAAAACTTGGTAAAAACGGCTGAAATTGATATATATTAGTGACTACAGAAAAACACTATTTCAGTTGTTTTTCACACAGAATGGTGGTCTAATATTAGGAGTTTTGGGGGTCAACAATTGGTATTAAGGGCTAAAATCAATATTATTCACCTGAAGTGTGGGATGGTGACGGTGAGGGACTATTTCGATAAGCATTTTTGTCAAAAAGATTGGATCACATTTTTGGGACAGATCATTAGTAATCAAATAAACGTAATATTATTTAACTGTTTAATCATGTTTGATTTACCGTTTAATCTGTTATAGTTGTATTTGTTTGTTACTTTTGTGATTGTTATCATTCTTAAGATTTAATTTTAATTTGTGATAACGTTTTCGAGCCAATGGGGGGGGGGGGGGGGGGGGGGTTATGACCCCCCACTAACCCCCCCCCCCCCCCCCCTGGCTACGCCACTGCCTGAAAACATATATCATTTCCGACCAGCTCAAATCTATAAATCAAAAACTTTCTGCCAAGTACCGTGGGCCGTATGAGATTATGAAAGTCTTGTCTGACGTATCATATTTACTTCGAGATGCCCACGATTCTAACACCCATAAGGTTGCACATGTATCGCAACTAAAACTTTGTCGTGATCAGAGATCCTGATGACAACTTTCACATTTACTGCAATTCCGTATAAGAAGCAACTAATACAAGAGTCAAATTATTTTCTACAACTACAACTATACTAAATCTACATAAAACATTCTACAAACATCGAAAAAAGACACCAACGATTCATTTCACCCATGTTCATCAACAGTGTAAATTTCATTAAATTAAAATTTTTTTTTTAAAACAGCTAATGTGCCATTAGTTGTTATAGGAGAAACTTGTCACGCATCTTTCCCACGAGCCCAGTAGATCCCCCATTTCCAACAAAGACCTCAGGTCCACAGCACAGCGCTTCCCGATTACTAACGTGACATGACATTATGGGAACCTCTCTTCATAACCCCCCCCTTTTATTCTCGGGAGAAGGCTGATGTCACGTTGGTAATCCCTCGGGAGTTGTGATGCCATGATTAACTATTATTGATGAACTATTATAAAAAGTATTGGAATAGGAACTAGGTAGCGGCAGGACCGCGAACCAGCTCGTGCAGCTTCCAGGGGGCACCGCTAGATGGCTGCCCCCAACGAAAGCATGCGAACCTGGGAGGACGAGAGTTGTTATTGTGTGGTTATGCGATAAGTAAGGAAAGTGCGAACTGTTGAAGTGAATTTAATTTTATTCTATTCTTTTCTGTCGGAGGTATCCCTAGTGATTTTAGACAAAGTTGGCTCCCCGCGGAACATCCAGGGACCATCGGGATTTACGACGGTGTATTGTATTTTCCGTCCTGCCCTCGTCTCGTGTGAGTCAAGGCTTTATATTATCATTTTTATAATATTAACATCCCAAGTACCTCTCGATCTTCCAGCAGAGGTACTTCAACAAATTCACCTGGGCTCGTTTTCCTCTCCGGGAGGTACATGTAGGGATGTGTTCTTTATAGCCTGTCTGCAATGACATTGGGCTCCGGGCCCGCTCGCAGCGGCCGAAGAGACAACTAAAAAACGGGGAATTTTCCCGATTTGTACCATTTTTCTGGTGTTTGTTTCCCTCTTAGCGGCACGTTTCCAGGGGCCCTTTTTCTGCTGGTTAACCTATCGATTTCACTGTTTTTTCTGTTTACTAACTTATTTCGAAAATGAAATGTTAATGTCTCACTGAAGTCGGAAAAAAAAGAATGACCAAATTTTCTTACAACTACACTTATCTTGATTTCGGACCAGTGGCGGCTCCTGATAGGAGCATAGGAGCATGTGCACCCCCAGCCAATAAACCAAACATAATAACCAAATTCCCCCATCCCATTTGAAGAGTAAGTCGGCTATTTACAGATAACAGGATTTTACTATTTGAATCGACGCGCGAAACCGAGACCCACCGCCCCACTGGGCATCTGAGCCAAGAACCTATAATATTGAGAAAAACACACACACACTTGGAGCAGTTGCTCTCGTCCCCTCCCTTGACTCGTATTTCCTCATTGTTTCTGCCTGACATTTTTCGGTTTGAATGTGGCGGGCCTTTGAGATTGACCAATCAAAAGCAGCAAAAATGTTTAGCTGGGTGCACAGACTGTTGTTGCACCTCGTCAGGTTCGCTGCAGTCGCTCAAGGGCAGTATCTTTACTCCTGCATTATCATCTGTTATCTCAATTCGGTTCCCTCCTGCATTTGTTATTCTCAATTGGTCTTCGTTTTCGTGGTTTCGTCCGTTGTTTTCTCTATAATTTATGTTCCGTTTTTTCTGAAGTGACAAAAGTTTTAAAGCTCCTGATTACTATACCTATGACAACATCAGAAAGTGAGAGAACGTTTTCATCTTTGAAGAGAATCAAAACAGTATTACGCAATTCCATGGCAGAGGACAGATTGGTGGCGCTTTCAATGCTGTCAATTGAGAAAGATTTGGTGAGATCCGTTCAAGATTTTAATGAGAACGTTATTGATATTTTTGCAAGTAAGAAGGAGAGGCGTGCTGATTTTATTTACAAGACCATTGAAGTTACCATTTTGTTGGACATCCTAGTTACCATTTTGTGACAGATGAATATTTTATTCCTGGGTAGACACCTGATTGGTACCTAATATCTTTGTTCCTGGGGTAGACACCCAATTCGAGATATTTTCGTTCCTGGGGTAGACACCCATTGGTGTTGGTGATACATATTTTGTTCCTAGGGTAGACACCCTATTCGTGATATTTTTGTTCATGGGGTGTTATCGCCTGTTTGTGTACGATAATTTTATTTTATTTTATTTTTGTATTCCCCGTTATTTACCTCAATGATATCTAACCCCTCCCTTTCCCCATAAACCTCTCATCTCCCACCCTCCTTCCTTCCCCTCCCTGGCAAGAGTTGCTTTCACCTCCGCTTTGGTTCTTGCTGGGCAAATACACATTTCAGCTTTAACAATAACATGCATTTCTTGGGTTTACTCCTTCAATGATTATTTCAGAATTTCCTCTTCCATTAGAGAACATTTTTCATGTCTATTTACGAGTATGTATTTAGTCGCGTTTGTAATTTGAAGATGAGAAAGCTTACAGGATTTATCCCATTTCCATATGGTTGAAATTTGTATTTGGCTGAGAAAAGCACCTCTCCCGTCCACTTCGCGATAGCCCCTCTTGATCTATGTGCACCCCCTGAGTTTCAGGACAGGAGCCGCCACTGTTTCGGACCATCATAATAAGAGAGGATGACAAAGAAAACCACACTGTGGCACAGAACCTTGACTTCAAATTGAATTTTTTAATAAAAAAAAGGTTAATATGTTTAAAGAAGTTTAATAAAAAACAAAAGTTTTAAAAATCTATAATTCGTCATCACTGCTTTCGAAGTCATACGAGCTGTCTTCTGAGCTTATGTGCTTCGTTCACATACGTCTCGTCCAGGTAGACGATGTTTCTACCTTGATTCCGAAACTCCCGCATTGTTTCAAGGTAGGAGAAACGCCAGGAACTTATTTCGGGCCGTTCTGTGAGAAGTACTCTGTTTGATTGGCACCGTTTCCATTGGTAGCCCAACTTTCTGATCCGATCGCGCAAAAAATCCTTTCCGCAGTTGATGCCGTCTTCTCTCAGGGCAGCGGTCAGTGATCGGAGAGTCGGCACTTGCTTCCTCACCAAGTAAAATTCGGTAATCTTACTCCGAAGGGCCGCTTCGTCAAATTCATCGAAATCGAGGGTGGGTGGACGTCCTTTTTGCTTCTTAGGTGTTATGAATGACGTTTCAACAGTTTCATCTATCGACTTTCTCCCTCCTTTAACGATCGACGAAACCGTCGACGACGAAACACCCGTGATTTTCGCAGTTTCGTCTCGTAAATTGCCCATCGGTTTAAGAAGCTGCCCGGTTTCTTTTAGGTCTTTCGAATGCTTGTGAGTATTGAACACGATTTCTCGGGCTTGACGACGAAGAGCCTTCTTTTTTAACGTTCCCAATGATTGGGGAGTTTCCATGTTTGCAACACAAACGACCGACACAAACGGAACGATCGTACCGAAATGCAGAAAAAGCGCTGAGGAGAACAACGATTCGGAACGACAAAAACGTATAAATAATAAATATACTCGACGGTAAACAAACGGATGGGAGCTTCTACAATCGACAATCTCTGCAGGCTCGGGGACCCAGTGTGACCAACACACCTTAGCGAAATTCCCGAATTCTGGTCGTACTTCATGCTTCGGCCGCTGCGAGCGGGTCCGGAGCCCAATGTCATTGCAGACAGACTATAGTTTACCATTACGTTACCTAGTTTCAGACCAACTCGTGAATCCAAATATTTCAAATCATTATTATGTACACCTTTTAAGCGATTAAAGCTCACATTTTGAGTAAAGCATTTCAATTTAATCGCTTAAAAATATGGAAAATTCTCTCAAACCTCCGCATCCACTCACCCCGCGCATTCAACCTCTTCGGATTATTCAAATGAAGCAGTTATGGCATTGAACAGGCAGAAAACAGTGAGGAAGCAGGAATCGTGCTGGTTCTGTGGGAAGTCCCGACATCCTCGCTCAGAGTGTCCAGCCAGAGAGGCCCTCTGTCAGTCATGCAAGCGTAAAGGCCACTTCGCCATAGTCTGTATGTCCAAAAAGAAAACTTCCTCTGCTACCTTAGCTAGCGATGAAGCTTCAGCGACGATTATTGCTGCAAACCCCGGGCTCCTTCGTAGGGCTGTTGCCAGGGTGTCATTGGGAAGGGGACTGAGAGCCAATTGCCTCGTAGACACAGGCAGTACCTGCAGCTATGTCAGTGAGGAATTCGCCACCCTACACAAAATTCCTATTATTCCCGAAGCTCGGAAGGTATCGATGGCTTCCACGTGTTATTCAGCTAATATTAAAGGTTATACATTATTATACATACGTTATACATTATGTATTATAACAGATCTCAAGCTACTTAATCACTCATACACTAATCTCAAACTCTCCGTCCTGCCAAAGCTCTGTGCCGATGTCCTCCTTGGCCACGACGTATTCAAGGATCACTCAAGCGTAACATTAAATTTCGGAGGTACAAAGCCGCCGTTAGAAATATGCAGCGTATCACAAGTCAATATCGAACCTGTTCGCCTCTTCACCCATCTATCTGACGACATCAAGCCTATAGCTACAAAGTCCCGGTGGCACAGCCAGAGAGATTCAGGATTTATAATCGAAGAAGTCAGAAAATTATTAGCAGACGGAATTATAGAGGAGAGTCAGTCACCTTGGCGTGCTCAAGTCCTCGTTGTGGAGAATGAGAATCACAAAAGGCGTATGTGCATTGACTATTCCCAGACCATTAACAAATTCACAAATCTTGATGCATACCCAGTTCCAAACATCGATGAAATGGTATCGCGAATTGCACAAAACACAGTATTCATTACGCTCGATTTAAAGAGTGCCTACCATCAGGTCCCAATTCATGAAGCTGACAGGCCATTCACAGCTTTTGAAGCTGGAGGGTCCTTGTATCAATTTCGCGTCATTGCTTTTGGCTTGACGAATGGTGTAGCTGGATTTCAACGCTTCATCAATAAAATCATACAGAATGAGAATTTAAGCGGAGTTTATGCATATATCGACGATGTCACTGTTTGTGGCAAGTCGCAGATAGAGCATGACACGAATCTGAAGAAATTCCTGGAGGCAGTGAAGAAATACGGTATCACTCTAAATGACGCAAAATGCAAATATTCACAGACTTCCATTAATATTCTCGGCCACGCAATATCTAATCACGAAATCAGCCCCGATCCTGATAGCATGAAGTCTTTGATCGCTCTTCCCCCTCCTGTGGACTCTAAATCTTTACAGCGGGTATTAGGAATATTCGCCCACTACGCCAAGTGGATTTCAAAATTCTCAGAGAAAATAAGGCCCTTGATTCAGTCTAAGTCATTTCCGTTAGCCCCTGATGCAATTAAGTGCTTTGAAGACCTGAAAACAGCTATTGCGAATGCCGCAGTAATAACTTTGGAGGATGGGGTCCCGCTTCAGATCGAGAAAGATGCGTCCGACGTCACCATTGCGGCTACGCTTTCACAGAGGAGCCGTCCAGTTGCCTTCTTTTCGCGTACACTATCAGCAAGCGAGAAAAATCACTCTGCAATAGAGAAGGAAGCGGCTGCAATAGTAGAGTGTATAAGAAAATGGAGACATTTTCTCATAGGCAGGCATTTCACAGTAGTCAAGATCAGGAAGCCCTATCATTCATATTTGATATGCAGCACTCAAGTAGAATAAAAAACGATAAAATAATGCGATGGCGTTTGGAACTATCAGCGTTCCAATTCGACATAATCTATCGGCCAGGGAAGGAGAATGTTGTAGCGGATGCATTATCAAGAGTTTGCGGTGCCCTCACCAGTGAATCTCTTTACTCCATGCACGATGCCTTGTGTCACCCAGGTATCACCAGAATGTTTCACTGGCTACGCAGTCGGAACCTACCGTATACATTGGATGAAGTGCGCAGGATGACCAACGCTTGCCCTGTTTGTGCCAAAATCAAGCCGCGATACCACCGCAAACAGCCTGGCATATTAATCAAGGCTACACAGCCTTTCGAAAGAATTAGTATCGACTTTAAAGGCCCCTTACCCTCTGCCACAAATCGTCCCTATATCTTGACAGTGGTCGATGAGTATTCAAGATTCCCTTTTGCCTTCCCCTGCAAGGACCTCAGCTCATCCACTGTGATAAGATGTCTTACGGAGCTATTCACAACATTCGGTATGCCCTCATTTGTTCACTCGGATCGCGGGGCATCCTTCATGTCACGCGAAGTGTCGGAGTTCCTCCACTCTCATGGCACCAGCACCAGTCACTCCACACCGTACAGTCCCCAAGCCAATGGACAGGTGGAAAAATACAACGACATCGTGTGGAAAGCAATCTCACTAGCGTTGAAGAGCCGAAGATTGAAGAACACGCAGTGGGAGCAAGTCTTACCCGACGCTCTACACTCCATTCGTTCCCTTCTGTGTACTGCCACAAACTGCACCCCACACGAGCGGATGTTCCATCATCAACGCCGCTCGACATACGGAAACGCCCTCCCCAGTTGGCTAAGTGAGCCAGGAACTGTGCTTCTCAGAAGGCATAATCGAACAAACAAGTACGATCCGCAGGTGGAGGAAGTTCATTTGATAGAAGCCAATCCCGAATACGCACTAGTACGCCATTCCTCAGGCAGGGAGGATACCGTTTCTCTCAGACACCTGGCACCTCGTGGGGACACAGACCTCCACAGAGAGAGCCCACCAGATGATTCTTCGATCCCTGTTCCGACTCCAAGACCAGCTCTGATGGATGAAGATCTGGCGCCTCCTCCTCATGGCTACGCAAGCCCAGATAGCCCTTCAGCCCCAGTTCAACACCCCTCAAGACCAACTCGGATGGACCAAGGTCAAGCGACTGCTCCTCAGAGCTATGCACACCCAGAAGATGATCTGCCGCCCTCGCAAATCCAGGAGAGCAGTCCTGCCATAGCCCCAGATGCGCCCAGACCGACGAGAAATCGTCGTCCTCCCACTTATTTGAACGACTATGAGACTTCCTTCCAACGGGGGAGAATGTAGTGATGTGTTCTCTAGTTTACCATTACGTTACCTAGTTTCAGACCAACTCGTGAATCCAAATATTTCAAATCATTATTATGTACACCTTTTAAGCGATTAAAGCTCACATTTTGAGTAAAGCATTTCAGTACAAACCTAGGATTGCCAAGAAACAATAAAGAGTGGTGGAAATTGCCTACTTGCCTAGCGTCAAGTTAATCTAACCTAGATCCCAAGTAGGTATAACCAAGGAATAATTATATTAACCATCCTCCGAAGAACCTTTGTTATAAGGTCTTCTGAGATATACTTTTTATAAGGTGCTTACCCAATAGTACCCTTATACACCCCCTCAAAATTTTTTCTTTTACGTTTCAAGGTGCGTAGATTCCAAAAATGCAATGTCCGTCCGCCGTACGCCGTCCGCCGTATCACGTGTACAGGCTTCATTTTCGGTCTAAAAAAGTCGTTCTTTCGCACACATGCTCCATTTGGGCCCTAATTGTGTCCCGAAACTTTGCAGCCCGATCCAAGTATACCGAGGGGGTGTTATGAGTGAAAATGGGTATAAAAATAGATATTTTTTATGTTTTAGTAAATGCTGGTAACATGAGCTTTTGAGGTATCGTTTTCCATGTTTTTTGGGACGAGAAGACCGAATATGAACACGATTTGGACCAAAGAGTGGAAAATAGAGGTTCGAATGAAGTTTCAGCCAAATTTACGTTAAATTTTGGTATAAAAGCGATGTCCCCTGCAGGCAGTTTGGGAACCCCATTTGGGAACACATTTGGGTCCTAGTTGTGCTCCGAAGCTCGGCAACCCGATCGAAATACACCAAGGGGTGTTATAGGAGAAACATGGGTGTAAAAATAGGGGTTTTCGAGGGATTTTTGAGGTTTTAGTGAACATCAGCTTGTGAGATATCGTTTCCCATGTTTTTAGGGCAAGAAGACCGAATATGAAGTCGATTTTGACCAAAGAGTGAAGAATTGAGGTTCTAACGAAGGTTGCGCTCCCGAAATTCATTTTTTATGAGTCAAAATCCTGGGAAATTGACTGGAATCACCATGCATTCGTATAATAACACTAGAAGTAGTATCAACAGGTGAATCAAGACAATTAAATGGTGCTATCTATGATCAAAGATAATCTTCATGGAAAAAAGAAAAAAAAAGAGCCGAGGTCGTGTTTTTGGGGTCAAAATTTGTGGAAACCTTCTAAAATATCTATTTCAATTATTGCAAATGAAAGAATCAATAAATGGACAGCAACATTTTTGTAGGTATGTCCAATACAATAATAAACCCATACGACAAGGGCTTTGCAGCGTTTTTAAAAGGAGGACGCAAATGTGTAATAAAAGGATCTGACGACATTCTTTTTATAGCACTGTAAAGGAGCTGGCTACGTAAAGCATCGATCAGTAGTCACGAGAAAACTGAAATGAACCCAAGATGTAGGTACCTCTACCTACGGTAAACCAACAAAACTGCAGCGTTTACAGCAGATCCCATCACGGAACATTGTACTGAACGATCCCACTACCACACAGCACAAGTTGGAATGAGAACGGTGAACACATACGGCCGTAAACGGCGGCCAAATTTACAGAATACCTTCTTTAATATGTTAACTGTAACGTAAAAATACTCCGGGAATGGCGCTCCGTGGAGATTTTTTTTGCCGGTCCAATATTTGTGAGAAATCATGATTTATTAGCTTATATTTTAGGAAAACTGCAGAAAACACGTAATATATATTTTTATTTAAAAATAATTTATAATTTTAAGGTCTGTTATATTGTTTGACCAAATAAAGCATCAGCCGATTTTTCAAATCGTTATTTTGGAGGAAACAAAATCGGAAACTTTTCATTAGAAAAAGCGAGATTTCCTACCGAAATCACGAAAATCCGTGTTTCAATGAGTTTTACTCTTACTGAATACTATTTAAAAATAAAAGGGCTTCAGATGTTGAATCTGACGGTATTTGAGAATGTAAAGCAACCAATTTTGGAACAGTCGGAGACAAACAATTTCGGGTTGGTAACACCCCCTCAAAAATTTTTATTTTACGTTTCAAGGTGTGTAGATTCCAAAAATGCAATGCACGCCGTCCGCGGTATCATGCATAAATGCATATCTACCTTAATTTCGGTCTAAAAAATTCGTTCTTTCGCATTCAGGCTCCATTTGAGCCCTAGTTGTGTCCCGAAACTTTGCAGCCCGATCGGAATATACCCGAGGGTATTATGAGTGGAAAATGGGGGTAAAAATAGGTTTTTTCGGTGTTCTAGTAAAACGAGCTTGTGAGGTATGGTTTTCCATGTTTTTTAGAACGAGAAGACCGAATGTGAAGTCAATTTTGATCAAAGATTGTATGATTGAGGTTCTAACGAAGTTTCAACCTTCAATTTATGTTAAAATTTGGTCTAAAATCGTCGTTCTTCCGCACACAGTTTGTTACACCATTTGGAAACACTTTTGGCTCCTAGTTGTGCTTCGAAGCTCGGCAACCATCAAAATACACCCACGGGTGTTACTGGTGAAAAATGGGGGTAGAAATAGGGGTTTTCGAATTTTTTGGGGGTTTTAGTGAACATGAGCTTGTGAGGTATGACTTTCCATGTTAATATGAAGTTGATTTTGACCAGAGTGATGAATTGAGGTTGTAACGAAGATTATGCTCCCAAAATTCATGTTTTTGAGCCAAAAACCTGGGAAGTTTTCTGAAATCACCATATATTATACTTGTATAATAACAGCAGAAGTAGTTACGACAGATGAATCAAGACAATTGAATGGCTCTATTAATGATCAAAGATAATTTGTCAAAAATAGGTGCTTATATCGTGTTTTTGGCGGCCAAAATTGGTGGAAACCATTAACAATAGCTATTTGAATAATTTCACATTAAAGGAACAATAAAAATGTATTTCCAGCATTTCTGTATGTATGTCCAGTAGAATAATAAACTCATGTGACAAGGACTTTGTAGCGTTTTTCCCCCTCATTTCCCCACTGTGCGCCGTACGCCGTCCGCCTATCATGCATAACTACTTCATTTTCTGTCTAAAAAATTCGTTCTTTCACACACAGGCTCCATTTTGGCCCTAGGTCCCGAAACTTGGGCCTTGGGTGTATTCCAATCGGGCTGCAAAGTTTCGGGACACAACTAGGGCCCAAATGGAGCCTGTGTGCCAAAGAACGAATTTTTTAGACCGAAATTGAAGTAGATATGCATGATACGGCGGATGGCGGACGGATATTGCATTTTTGGAATCTTCGCACCTTAAAAGAAAAAAATTTGAGGGGTTGTTATAATAATTTTTTGCTGAGCGATTACAAAGGTGTATTCTGCCCTACTATCTAGAAAGGCAGTAGGGACCTTTTTTGGGCATATGGACATTTTTATATCGTTGGAATCGTCTTGAAAATCTCTATTCAATGCTACAATGAAATGCAGCGTCCGAGAATTAAGGAACGATTTATTGACGAAAATAGCTTACTGCCTTTGGGATTTTTCCGCTGCTTACTACGGAGAAAAGAAGTGCAGTAAAATGCTAGGGTTAAAAGCAGTGAATGCCATGCACACGGCTTTTCTCTGTAGTATGAATCAATGGAGGGAGGTTGCACTGCCACTGCACTGCTTTTCACCATAGAATTCCAACAACGGAGGCGAACCCTACTGCCCTCGCACTGCTTTCCTTTGTAGGATCAGCCCCCAGATTGTAGCAGTGAACACTTTTCACCGTTGTACTGCAAGCGTTTATGCGTCGGTTAGTCTCCGTTTTGCCTCCGTCACAATGCCGTCTCCTTATAGTTTTAGGTTGTATTATTTAAAAACTGTGACAAATCCGTACCAAAATTTTTGGAAATGATGTTACCTAAGGGAAGGAAGTTAGTCAGTTTGTGTATTCTGCCAAAAAAAGGCGTCAAAGTTGGTGAGAACGAGAATGAGGATGGTCGTTCCAGCAGAATCGCTCTTGAGCCTCCTGATTCAGGTAAGGAAGACTACTAAAATAATGTTAACAGTGTCCAAACTTGTTTACTTACTTAGGTACTTGATTCAGTTGCCAAATAGAATTTTGAAATTGTAATAAGAGTTCGCCTGTGTATACGAACTTCTTTGCAGCTGCAGCAGGCAACCTCGTCGATCTCAATGGCACCATAATTGTTTGTGCCGCAGACTGCAAAAACGAATCCTTTCTATCGAAATACGACCGGCGGTGAACCTAAGAACTCTGTTCCAGAGACTGAACCCCTCGATCCAAGCTTTCCAACTGTGATCGATGATTTCGATGAAGAGCCACCTCAAAAGAAGTCCAAACTCCCCAAAGCTAATAGTTTGATGTTGGCAGACCCTCAAAAACTTCTGGAAACATCGTGTCGTTCTGTTTGTTCAGGCCTCGATGACATCAGTACCTATGCTGAAATACTGTGTCATGTTTTTCCTGATAATCCTGATACACGGCAGAAATCAGCATGATGATTAGGCGTTTTTCGCATTGTGTTTGAACGCCATAGTGAGTACTGTCAACTCATGTAAGTTGATCATTTCACGCGACTCAATTCGATCAATCAGCAATGAATGCAAATCCTATTATCATTATGCAGAAAGCTCCTGCAGCCTTTCAGCAGCAAATGTTCTCCGAAACCCATGCCTCGGGTTCTACCTGTCTGGCTGTACATGAAGTCAATAAATAAGAAAATTTGATTTATGATTGTGGTTTATATTCATGTTTCTGTCAAAAAGTGCTTACAAAGTTGCTTTACCACATTCCAGGACACTTCGTCTTCACTCATCAAGGCCAATCAAGTCTACACTCATCATGGCTGATCAACAAACTGAAAAAGACGGCTCTAATTTTCAATACCCAGAATCTCTCGACAACGTAGCTGAAGAAATAATTTACATAATTTATTAATAAATTTCAACGTTTAATTCGGAAAGACTGATATGATCCTAACGAAATCATGGTCTCATTAAATTAAAAAATCCCTCAATTTTTGTAATTGTCGGTTATTTCTGAACCTTCGAACAAGGAACGAAGCTATATCAACTTCGCATCGCTACAGAAATGTTGGCTGTTCATTTATTGGTTCTTTCATGTATTGAAATAGCTATTTCCTATGGTTTCCACCAATTTTGGCCCCAAAAAACACGAATTACGCTTTTTTTTCCAAATTATCTTTGATATTGATAGTGCCATTTAATTGTCTTGATTCACCTGTTGACACTTCTCATAGTGTTATTAAACTAATTGATGGTGATTTCAGAAAATTTCCCAGAGTTTTGTCTCATAAAAAATGAATTTTGGGAGCTGAACCTTCGTTACAACCTCAATTCTTCACTCTTTGGCCAAAATCGACTTCATATTCGGTGTTCTCGTCCTATAAAACATGGAAACGGTACCTCAAAAGCTCATACTAATAACACCAAAAAACTCTACTTTCACACCTCTGGGTATATTCCGATCGGGCTGCAAAATTTCGGGACAACTAGGACCCAAATGGAGCCTGTGTGCGCAAGACTAATTTTTCAGACCGAAAATGAAGGAGTTATGCATGATACGGCGGACGGCGTACGGTTTATTATTCACAGAATAATAATCCAAAAGTAGGTAGGTACGTAGGAAGTGTTTAATGGAAATCACATAACAGTCTACGAGAGAAGGCAGTAAACGACGCACTCCCCGATTTTTTCTGAATTTTGGTTCGAGAACTACACTGAAAAGCAGTAATAGGGTACAGTCTACGTAGAAAAGCAGTGCACCCCGAAAAATGTAGTACAGTGAATCTGTGAGGCGTTGATATACTCCGCAGAATAGCAGTGGGGAGAAATCGTTGGTTTTAAATCGGTGTTTTTAATATTTCACGAGGTATTTCAGGCATATAAAGTTGTAAAAACCTAAGTTATGAGTTAAGAAACCATATAAACTAAAAATCTGCGCGCATCTATGAATTAAGCGCGAGGGGGAGGCTCGTAACTTTACCCCTTGATTTCTCAAAACTATGAAATGCCTATCTACTGCCCTACTATGGAGAAAGGCAGGTTTATTCGTCACAGAATAATAAACCAAAAGGAGGGCAATTCGTGTTTTTGGGGGGCCAAAATTGTTGGAAACTATGAGAAATAGGTATTTCAATTATTGCACATGAAAGAAACAATAAATGAACAGCCAACATTTCTGGTGGTATGTGCAGTAGAATAATAACCCCACGTGAAGAGGACTTTGTAGCGTTTTGGAATATACGCACCTTGAAACGTAAGAGAAAAAATTTTGAGGGGGTGTTATAAAACATTTTTGCTGAGCGAATACGTAGGTGTATTATTCACAGAATAATAAACCAAAATGGACCTTCTAGAATATTCCAATTCAACATTGAAAACACCCAATTACCATCCATTTAGTTGACGACGTATTACAGCTTCATATAAAGTCATTTGATTTGATTCGAATTAACAGTCACGTTAATAATTGGCCTAACGATTTGCGAATTCTATTTGTGGGTTCTGTGATTCACACGAATAATATTTCCTCGGAATGCGTGTTATCGCACATGATTATTATTTGCAGCAACCGAACCGACACCAGCGGCTTCAGCTGCCGATGGAGGAAGCGCAACTTCAACCAATGCGCCAACTTTGAACAACGGGAAACCAGATGATCTCAAGGAGGAAGCGATCCTCTCAGGAGGTAACGATAACATGGAATGTGACAAGTTACCGGGAGACGGTGACCGTGGAGAAGACTTGCAGGGTTACAACGAGGCCGGTAAGGAGTCAACAGTGATTCCTCACGGCTCTGTTCAGTCGCTTTACACTCAAGAAAGTTGATGAGTTTTACTGTGCATTTCTTCATTCACTGAAACCATGAGCATTTGCGATAGTTTATTAGAGGAGTTGGAATGGTTGTTTTTTGTTTGTTTTCCCCCCCTTTTTGGTTTATTATTCTGTGTACACCTATGTAATCGCTCAGCAAAAAATTTTTATAACACCCCCTCAAACTTTTCCTTCAAGTTTCAATGTGCGTAGATTCCAAAAACGCTGCAAAGTTGTCTTGGGTTTATTATTCTATTGGACATACCTGCAGAAATGTTGGCTGTTTATTTATTTTTTATTTCATGCGCAACAATTGGAACAGTTATTTTAGGTGGTTTCCACCAATTTTGGCCCCCAAAAGCACGAGCTGGCATCCTTTTTTATTTTATTTTTTCCAGATTATCTTTGAACATTTATAGTGCCAATTAATTGTCTTGATTCACTTGCTAATACTACTTCTAGTGTTATTAAACAAATTTATGGTGATTTCAGAAATTTCCCAGGGTTTCGACTCATAAAAACTGAATTTCGGGAGCTTAACCTCCGTTACAACCTCAGTTCTTCACTCTTCGGTCAAAATCGACTTCATATTCGGTCTTCTCGCCCTAAAAACATGGGAAACGATACATCACAAGCTCATGTTCACTAAAACCTCAAGAAAACCTCGAAAACCCATATTTTTACATCCATTATCTTCCATAACACCCCTGGGTGTATGCCGATCGGGCTGCCTTGTTTCAGAGCACAACTATGACCCAAATGGGCTCCCAAATGGGGACCCAAAATGTGTGCGGAAGAACGACGGTTTTAGACCAAAATTTAACGTAAACGAAGGCTGAAACTTCGTTAGAACCTCAATTTTCAACTCTTTGGTCAAGATCGACTTCATATTCGGTCTTCTCGTCACAGAAACATGGAAAACGATACCTCAAAAGCTCATGTTACTAAATCACAAAAGTACCTATTTTTATACAAATTTTCACACATAACACCTCTGGGTATAATCCGATCTGGCTGCAAAGTTTCAGGACACAACTAGGGCCCTAATGGAGCATATGTGCGAAAGAACGAATTTTTTAGACCGAAAATGAAGCCGGTATGCATGATACGGCGGGCAGCGGACGGACATTGCATTTTGGTTTATTATTCTGTGAATAATACACCTATTTAATAGCTCAGCAAAAAAATTTTATAACACCCCTTCAAAATTTCTTCTTTCACGTTTCAAGGTGAGTAGATTCCAAAAACGCTGCAAAGTCCTTGTCACATGGGTTTATTATTCTATTGGACGTACTTACAGAAATGCTGGCTGTTCATTTATTGTTTCTTTCATGTAAAATAATTGAAATAGCTATTTCTGGTGGTTTCCAGTGGGTTTCAGTGGGTTCAAGAACTATTTAAAACCGTAAAAAGATTCACGTAAAAAAAAGGTATAGGCGTTTTGAAAATTTCAACCCCTATTTTTAACCCCTTAGAGATGACTGACAGTAACGTCGAGCATCGAGGACCAACTAGACCCCGAACGGAACCTATAACCCGAATTTCATCGATTTTTTTTCATGGTAACTAAGAAAAGTGGCCCGTACGGCGTACGGCGTACGGCGGACAGACAGAAATATTTTTATTGCAGTTTTGGATTCTACATACCTTGAAACGTAAACCACAAATTTTGAGGGGGGGGTAAGAATTTTTTTTTTCATGCTCGATTCCAATGGTTCATTATTGAAAATAATAAACCAAAATAGGTATTCTTTGTGTTTTAGTAACATGAGCTTGTGATCGTTTTCCAGGTTTTTTGGGACGAGGAATTTAATCGATTTTGACCAAAGAATGGAAAATTGAGATTCTACCGAAGGTTTAGCTCTAAAATTGATTTTTTATGAGTCAAAAACCTGGAAAAACGTCTGAAATCTCCATCAATTTGTATAATAACACTAGAAAAACTGTCAACACGTGAATCAATCCGATTAAACAGCACTACCAGTGATCATAGATAATTGCAAAAAAAGGAGCGTACCTAATTCGTGTTTTGGGGGCCAAAATTGGTGGAAACCATCAGAAATAGTTGTTTAAATTATTTCACATTTTTATAGCACCCTCTCAAAAGGTTTTCTTTTTCGTTTCAAGGTGCGTAGATTCGAAAACTGCAATGTCCGTCCGCCGTACGCCGTCCACCGTCCGCCGTATCATGAATACCGCCTTCATTTTCGGTCTAAAAAATTCGTTCTTTCGCGCACAGGCTCCATTTGGGCCCTAGTTGTGCCCCGAAACTTTGCAGCCCGATCGGAATATACCCAGGGGTGTTATCAGTGAAAATGTGTGTAAAAATAGGTATTTTTGTGTTTTAGTAACATGAGCTTGTGAGGTATCATTTTCCATGTTTTATGGGACGAGAAGACCGAATATGAAGTCGATTTTGACCAGAGCGGAAAATCGAGTTTCTACCAAAGTTCAGCTCCCAAAATTGATTTTTTATTAGTCAAAAAACTGGGAAATCGTTTGAAATCACCATCAATTTGTATAATAACACTGGAAGAAGTATCAGCACGTGGATCAAGACGGTTAAATGGCATTACCAATGATCAAAGATAATTTGGGGTGGTTGGGGGGGGGGGGGGGGTGGTGGGGTGGGGGGGGAGGAGAGAGAGAGAGAGAGAGAAGAAATTTATTCACAGAAATACAAAATGTGAGTGATATACAACATAGAATACATTTAACCCAGCAATAGGCATTGCCCGTGGCGCTGGGTTAGAGCAGTCATCAAGCTCACAAGGCTTCACAAAAATAGAGTCCACTTCAAAATTTTACCGAACATTACATAAACGTGAATAATTAAATATTACGATATTATAAAGAACAATTCACATATTTAAGACATCTGATGTTAGATAACATAATGTTTATAAAAACTGGAATGCAATTAAAGTTGATAGAGGCTACTAAACAAATTTTCAATATTTTCATCGCCCAGTGAAATCAGCCATCCAAAAATAAGTTTCTTAAAAACATTCCTGGATTTAGATGTATCCCGTAAATAATTAGGAATATTGTTATATAACATGACAATCCTATATCCTGCGCTTCTAGTAATCAGGGCCAACGTAGGTCTAACATTCACCACCTGACCCGTCAATTGGAACCTGGTGTGGAATCGGTGTCTATGCACATCAAGCTCCAACAGTGAGGGACATCTATGGTATAAGAGGAGTAGAGATTTTACATATAGCTGCTTCATAGAAAACACTTCAGCAATCTGATATATTTCATTTGATGGGAATCTTCGAGGCTTCTTAAACATGATCTTTAAAATCGCTTTCTGTAGGACCACAAGCTTGTTAAACACTGTTCCAGACGAACCACCCCAAATGCCAAGGCCATATTGTAATAAGGATTGGACCAAAGCATGGTAGATCATTTTAAGGGTCTTGGGAGACGTGAAAGATCTAATGTTATAGAATACATAGGTATATTTTTTGGCTTTGTTATAAATATGCTGTACTTGATCATCCCAATTCAGCTTGTCATCAAGGAAGCGTACCTTATTCGTGTTTTAGGGGCCAAAATTGGTGGAAACCATCAGAAATAGCTATTTCAAGTATTTCACATGAAAGAAACAATAAATGAACAGCCAAAATTTCTGGTGGTATGTGCAGTAGAATAATAAACCCGTGTACTCGTACAAGGACTTTGCAGCGTTTTTCGAATAGGTATCCAGCTGGGGCCGCTATACATACGGGTTGCTCGTACAAAGGGAGAATCGAGCCGTGATTACAAGTAATCCAGCTAGGCGCCTTGAGGATCACCTTGAAAAGGAAACATTTGGATAAAAGGCTACCTTGACGATTTTTACGAACGTTCCTGAGAAAGACTGAGGCTGTGGATGTCTCAACCGGGAGACTTGGATCTTATGTTCAAGCAAGCTGTCGTCGCCAGGTTTTCGGTTTGTACATAATTTCGCGCTCCTGGTTATGGCGCATGCTATCCGTTGAAATTGCCAACGAACCTTTGTCTGGCCTCCCTCAGCTAAGGGCGTCAGCGTTGCGTGCCCAGAAGCAATACGTGCTATAGTATAATATCAGATGGGTGACTTTCACATCAACTGACTTCGTTGGACCGCTAACGCCTTCACATGGTTTCAAGCACCTCCTTGCTATGATATAATATACAGGGTGTCCCAGTTTCTTCTGGAGAAACGCAGGGAATCGATTCTACTCTTCATTTGGAACAAAAAATGCTCAGTAGAAAATTTTCGAAAAGTCCTTAGTTTTAAAGATATCCGACAATTTGTGTTTTTCCAACTTTTCATTACCTTACCACATAAAAACGCTAATAAATTCGAAAATATTGAGGCTACAACAAATCCGTTTGAAAGAACGCTACACAACGGTCGAAAGATCCTTAAATTTCCTGTAAGATTCTTCTGTTTTCAGTGGCCAGAGTTACTTAAAATGTTGGCCAATATCAGTTGGAACATTTGAAAATTTCAAAATTTAGAATTACGAATAAGATTGTACGTTCTACTAAGGTTACAAAACAATACCTACAACTTGTCAGATTTCATAAAAACTTCTTCATCTAATAGGCTTTACAAGTATTGTACTGCAGCAGTTACAGTATCCACACACGAGCAGCATATCTCGGTACTCCAGATTTGAAAAATAAAGCGGCATAACAACTACCTTTCCACGAGACACATTAAATTGAACTGGTGGAAGAGAAGCGTTCTGTTGGAGTTTGATAAGATGGTTAACCGAGGTTCATAATTTATTATAAAGAAATACTTGAGCAAGCAAAATCACGTTCTAGGGACACCTCCCTGTCCATTCTCGTTGAATGTTGGAACTAATCATTCGTTGTTGTTTGAACTTCGATATGTCCCCTTCATATTCCAGGATTATTTTGATTCAACTAGTCAAGGAAGCGTTAGTTTTATTTTACGAAGTCTAATTAATTCCCCCCCCCCCCCAAATTCACCTCTGCTCATGTTTTCAAACGTTCAGTTATCATTTTTTAACTCTACTACATATTTTTGAATCCAAGTATATCAATGTAAAGCCCATTAGATGAAGAAGTTTTTGTGAAATTCGACAAGTTGTAGGTATTTTTTGTAGCCTTAGTAGAACGTACAATCTTTTTCACAATTTGAAATTTGGAAATTTTCCAATGTTTCAACTGATATTGGCCAGCATTTTAAGTAACTCAGACCACTGGAAACAGAAGAATCTTACAGGAAATTTAACGTTGTTTCAAACGGTGTAATTGGAATTGTTGTAGTCTCAATATTTTCGAATTTATTAGCGTTTTTATGTGGTAAGATAATGAAAAGTTGGAAAAACACAAATTGTCGGATATCTTCAAAACGAAGAACTTTTCGAAAAATTTCCACTGAGCATTCTTTGTTCCCAGTGAAGAGTAGAATCGATTCCGTGAGTTTCTCCAGAAGGAACTAGGACACCCTGTATACCCTACAGGAAGTGGCATTGACTGAAGAATATTCAAGAGTATGGAGCTATTTTCCGTCGAATCAAATTTTTCTCCAATACATAGAAGTTCTTTTAAAAATTCAAATTACTTAAGTCCATTTTTTCCCCAAATTAACGTTTAAAAAAAAAAATTTATTTGGATGACTTCAAATTGAATTATTTCAAACTTGGTAATTTTACAAACAGTAATTTGAACCCCCAGAAACAACCCTTTTGTAAAAAAATTAACCCACAAGAAAGCTTCCTCAGCCGCAGAAAGGATTGATATCCATTTTGCCTGCCGAAGAAGCATGCTCACAAAAATCTGCCCGCCAAACAGCATTGAAAGAAATTTCAAGGCTTGGGAGGAAGGAAAACGTTTCTAATATACACATCCAACAGAGCAGGAAGGAACAGGTTTTTATATGCAAAGCCAAGAGCGAGATGCGAAGCACTGAGCATGCTACTTAGGAGGTCAGAATGAATATCAGTCTTATTTGCGGCTGAAGAACTTTTCTTGGCGGGTACATTTTCACAACAGGGTTTTTTCTGGGGGATATCAAATTTTTTTGCATTGATGAAGTAAAAAATTTTTCCCAGTAAAATTTCCATCTGTCAGCATTTTTTCGCAGTTGAAACTTTCCCTCCGTAAAATTTGAAATTTCCCTCCGTAAAAATTTAATATGTTTCCCTCCCTAAAAATTTAAAATGTTTCTCTCCGTAAAAATTTGTTTCTCAGTGAAAAGTTATTTCCCAGCAAAACTGCTCCAGCTTGTTCTGTCGTGTAAACAGTGTTCTTGGCTTTCGTGTTTTTCGGTTTTCTTCGCAGGCGGGAGGCTCCCGCGTCCGTAGATCTAAAGTTGAAAAGCTCAATTTGACGGGAAAAATTGATTCAATACTCATGCCACATCCCTACATTCCCAGGTCATCCGAAATGTTCATAAAATGCGAACCTAATTCATTATTTTTGAATGAGGAGGAAGCCTCTTAATCATCGAACGGGAACAAGGGACAAGGCAGCACCAACATTTAAAACCACCCGACTAACGTTTGTTTCCGTACTACGGGTGTTCAGGTGGGTTGGCATAACTCATTAGTTTTAGAGGTTTATCAAGCAGTGGTTATTGCGGAGAGGGCAATCCAAGATTAGCGCGAAACATTGTCTTGTGTAATCCGTTGTATTACGTTGTTCGCCCCAGAATTTTCTCGTCTAACAAGTCTATTAGATGAGTATCTCTAAGCAAGTTCAAACTGATGAAATTCACACGAGACCATAATTATATGGTAACCACCCATTAATTCCCCCATCCACTCCGAGAAAACAAGAGAAACTATAAGCTCACACGAATTCGTATTAGATCTTTCGAAAACCAAATGCGTATACAACCCCATAGGTATGCTTCCATGTTACTTATATGTTACGGAGAATATACGAAATCGGGAAATGTATAGAATCCCCGGCGATTCTATATAATCCCCAAGAAGCGTTATTTCAAGCCGGAGAATTTGTGACATTTCCCGAAATTTCACACATTAACCGGAGGTTCTGTACAATTGCCGGATCGGATTGGTGAATGAAAGAAATAGTTATAGAAAACAATACAATGTTGCAATTTTCCTACCTTCAATTGTCATGTTTGTTGGAGAATGAGGTGCTTCCGTGATATTTCGAGGTGCACAATCGTTCAGGCTTCTTGAAGCTGCGTATTTTCGTCTGGCAGGGTTGCGTACAGGTGCAGCGGTCGAAACCTGGCCTCCAGTGATGGATGAATTTCGTGCGCATTCTCGTAGGGAAACTTGGCGACCAGGAACATCCACAGTGCTCAAAAATTCAGCGGCGCGTTTCGATTGAAGAGCCCGGAGTACAACAAATGTATTTAGATGGTCTTGGTAATTTAAAATAAATTTAAATTTACCATCAGCCTGGGCTTGCATGTCGATAAGGTCAACCTGGCACCTGTGATTCATTTCAGAGAAAACCATTGGGCGAGGAACTACCCCTTTCTTTGGATTATTTGCTTTTTTTACACAATTTTCACAAAGATTTAAATAAATCATAACTATTTCGGCAGTTATGTTTTTGTATCTGCCTCTCATCTCTTCCATCATCCTGTTCCGCCCCCCTTGCCCGATTTTCAAGTGTGAATTGTGGATAATTGCAAGTAGTTCATTGGAGTGAGCACAGTACAAAATATGTGAACTGCCATCGTTCATTAAATCACTTGCGGCGGCAAAAAACTACAAGATAAAAATAGAATAGTCTATTTCAACGTAGGAAACTAAAAAAACTGTAGACCGGTTTCGGTTGTTAAACCATCATCAGTACACCATAGAAAATTTCTATTCTGTACTGATGATGGTTTAACAACCGGAAACCAGTCTACAGTTTTGTTAGATTCTTACGTGGAAATAGACTATTCTATTTTTATCTTGTACTTTTTTGCCATCTTTCATCAGAAAAATTAATTTCTCCTCGTCACCCACCTGCAGCACGTCATACCTTCCAAGTAAATGAAAATCCTTCGGCGTTTTCCCTAGATTTCTTTGATTTGGCACATTTGACACTATTCACTAGTTCCACATATTTTTCATGCGTTAGGTACACGTTATTACCGCGTTTGGCACTCATCAATTCACGAACTTTTTCGTCAAATTCACGGAAAACGTAGACGCGGTCATTTTACGGCACTTCACGATTTACTGACCAGTTTGCTTGACTCCTGCCCACTACAAACACTTCCCAGTTGTCGCAACCCAAAGGTGAGTCCTTATCTCCTTTGCTCCTTAAATGAGTTGATTTGACGACTAGTTTACAGCCATTCAACACATCAACAAAAACGACCCGGCGATTCTACACTATCTCCGGGAATTATATACGGTTACCGGTGGTTGTGTAGAATCACCAAAACGCCCGGTAATTCTATAGAATAGCCGCAGATTCTGAAGAATTACCGGATTTCATACGTTCTCCGTAACATATACTCGTACGTACATATGTGCTGTAAATAACGAACTTTTTGTGCGATACCCACGCCATAATTTACATTTAATTTTCGTAGATATTTTTGCCTTACTTCCTTCTGTCGAACGATTTTTCAAGTAATCAGGAAAAATTTACAGTTCGTCTTCTTGGCATCCCCTCGCATTATAGGCCGCTAAAATTAGGAATTTCCAGGAAGTAATCAGGGAAAAGCAGGACATCGTTTTAATACCTTCAGCTGATGCTTAATAAGAGTAATCTGAGTTTCCGCGGGCACAGCTGTTCAGCATAACTTTTGAGAGCAAAACAATCCCGAAATGTTGGCACTTTGTTGGCTATATCTCCCAAACCGTGCATCCTGCATGGAAGTTGAAGATGATCTGACGGGAGCAGAGGTAAACCTTGATAGTATACAGGAAGAAGAACCCTCTAAAAAACGAATGACCATGTAAAAATGTAAATAATCATGTTCTTTCTTCTCGTTATTATATTACTTCTTCAGTTCTTCAGTTCTTCAGTTCTTAGTTCGTAATTTATTATTTCCTACAAGGTACAATTTACCTCTATTATTTTGATTAGAAATGTATTAAATAGAAGATGTTATTGATAGCACAAACCGGTGACCGTCGTGACACGTGGTGACATGTCCAAGTATGACCCATGTAGCTGCTGGGCGAACCCCTCACCACTCAAGGGTGGATGCCATGAGAAATGAGGTGCCAAGAGCGAAATGATCAGGTCGGATTCTGATCCTCTCATTGGAGGACAGCTGATCACATCCGCGACGCTGGCAGGGCAGTCGGATGAATAGCCCCAGCCTCGAATGGCTGTTGCTGTACTTTTTTTACATTCCCTCACTGTAAATTCCGAGGCCAGATATGAAATGGTTGGTACCTATTTCTTAAATCCAAATTTTTTGTTATAGGAGTACTAAACCCTCCACCGGAAATGTCGTCCTGCAGCCCTAAAGCTAACTCAAGTGGCCCTGCTACGGAAAACTCCACTCGCATCGGTGAGTTCATGTATTTTTTCGGTCCTTTTTTTGGTTTATTATTTTCAATAACGAACCATTGGAATCGAGCATGAAAAAAAAAAATAAATAAATTTAACCCCCCCCCCCCCCTCAAAATTTGATGGTTTACGTTTCAAGGTATTTAGATTCCGAAAATGCAATAAAAAAATTTCTGTCTCTCCGCCGTACGCCATACTGACCACTTTTCTTAGTTACCATGAAAAAAAATGGATGAAATTCGGGTTATGGTTCGGGGTCTAGTTGGTCCTCGAAGCTCGGCGTTACTGTCAGTCATCTCTGTTAAAAATAGGGGTTGAAATGTTCAGAACGCCGTAGCTCGAAAACTTTCGATAGAAGGGTACGGTTTTTTTTTACGTTATTAAATTTGTCTTGAGCTAAACAATTTTTTGAGGCCACCCGGAGCATTGTACGTCCAGCCGTTCGTGTGCACCAAAAAGCTTCGTCAACACGATCATGAATCACACGGTATAAATCCGGCCCGGATATCATCAGTAGGGAGCACCTGATTATAATCAAGGATGGCTGTATGAAACTTGAACAACCGTTGAAGTATTATTGATGGGCAAGTTATTACACAACGGTTCATTATACTTGACCACGAGGGTAGGTACTGACCACAGAAAACAGTGATCTACGCGGAAGGCTTTTCTTTTTGCCATTTTAGTATGTATGTATAGACTAGTACATATTACTATAGACGGGTTATCTATATACAGAGAGCTGTGATCTGCAACAGAAGGGTATTCTGTACAAAATAATAAACCGTTGTGCAGGGATTTGCAGCGTTTTTTTTTTTAGAACATATTGAGCCAGATATTTTTGAATGAAAATATCAAGTAATGAGTACGTGCAATAGATAGGCCCTAACCTAAATACACACGGACTTGGTTTGAGTGTCATAATATTGGCCACAATATTATGACAGAGGCGATTAACATCAGTCATCATACGTAATGCAAAGGCGCACGGAGTGTGTTTGGAGTATGGACATAATTATGCACATACTGCTACGAAAGATCAAAGTTGCATAACATGGAACAGTGATATTCGGAAAAAATCTAAACATTTATTGTTTGAAATTCGGAGGCTTGACGCATTTGAACTAAGTACGTACATTTCTTCACTACATTGTTACTAAGTGAAGACTACGAATTTCTAAGAGCCCTCATCGCAGACTCTAATGTAAACTTTTATTCACTTCTACACTAACTGTTAGGGACAGTAAACGATTTCCTAACTCCCCAAATCCCGTAGGAGCCAAATTCATGTTTTTGGAGGCCAAAATTGGTGGAAACCATCAAAAATAGCTATTTCAATTATTGCACATGAAAGAAACAATAAATGAACAGCCAGCATTTCTGTAGGTATATCCAATAGAATAATAAATCCACGTGACAAGGACTTTGAAGCTTTCTAGGTTTCATAAATCTTAGTTGAAATTCGGTGCCGACTTCAAAAATTTTGTTGTATCAGCCTTTAATAAACTATGTTTGTTCAGCATAAAAATTATTTATATTTTTTCCTTTTCGCCATAACCGCAAAGATGTCCCATTTACTCATTTGATTTTCTCAAGTTCCTCATCTCCCAGCTCGAAATAAAGTTCGAAATATTGTTGTGTTAGTGTATAGATTGAATGTTGTAGTAGTATAGATTGAGGGCCTTCTGAAGTGCCACAGCAAAGAATAGGCCGCTGATCTTTGATGGATTAATTAACCGGTCATCAACTCAGGTAGGCAGATACTTCTGAGTTCCCTTGATCCTTCCTTATCATGGATACGTGTCAGCTAGATTTGTCCACATCGTTTTCTCCATTGACTATGTTGGCGAATAGGCGATTAGCTCTGGGAATTCGATGAATTCTTCGGTCGCTCTCCCTGATTTCATTCCATTCCATCACTGCCACCAATGGTGAAGTTTCATAGCATGACTCGTGGCCATTCAAATACGAACTAAACTATCCGTTATTACGCAAATTGAGTCGAAGGACAATGAAAGACCCCCCCCCCTCCCCCGACAAATGATAAATCTATCAAGTGCTCCAAATCAAGACGTCACAGACTGACCATATGGAACGAAAACGAGAATATGCAGTTACCTAAGTACCGTTGGAGTACACAGCTAACCCATTGCGGTACTTATGCTTCCCTATATACAAGCTTATACTTTCAGGTGATTTGCACAAAACATCCAGGGCTCGCTATGCCTTCCGAGACCACGTCAATCGCTCTCCGGTTGATCGATTATTGAGAATGAGGAGACCTTCGACGTTTGGTGACTTCGGTAAGAATAGTTACTATTCAAAAGAGGTTCCGGTTCGGTAGGCGTTCTACCAACCAAATAAACATATACATTAAAGTATTGTGTGAAACTGACACGCAAGTTGGTGTAACGGAAGAACTCATTGCCTGTTCTCACCGATCTAGACGTTCACCGATTTCAGTTCCACTATAATTACGGCGAGTAAGTTCAAGTGGCTCCCTCAATTACCCATGCGAGCGTAAAAATCCAGGCAAACGTTTTCAATTATTTATTTATTTATTTAATACGGGCAAGCCCAATTTACAAGGTGGAACAATAAATACAGAGAAGAAACAGAAAGAGGGAAAAATAAATACATCACTTCTGCGAGAGCCAAGAAAAAAATAAAATAATAATCACAGACACAGATGATCACTTGATACAATGTTAACTTAAAATTCTTTGAGGGATATTTTAGAATTTAAAAACAATAACACGGCAAGAAAACGACCATCACGAAAATATCGCAGACAGAATTAATGATCACAGCCGCACGGTAACACGAGGTACCTAAATAACTGAGGGAAACGAGAATTTGAAGTAAAATGCCTATATAAGGTGAACGTTCGAATATTTGTCTCAAGCTAACACAATCTAAATGTCAACAAATAAGTGCCGATTCCCATTTTCGACTAAGAAAAGGTGGAACGCACTGAGTTCGCCTATGTGCCTACCTACCGCTTCGTGGTAGACCGCCTACCGAACCGGCACCTCAAAAGAAAATTCTCAATAAGTGTTCTGGAGGTGAGCACCTATTCAAAGGTCGATAAGTTAGATTTGAACATGAATTTCATAGGAAAGAAATAGGCTGATTGAGAAAAGACTTTGAATTCCTCGTTTTAATCATCTTACAACTTCACGGCCTTTGTTTTTGCAGTAACTCGTAGAGATTGTGAATAGCAGGAAATTAATCGAAGTAAGCTGAATTTTAAAGTGAAGAAGTTGTAGCTGTCTTCTACGTGATGCGTCTCTGTCCTGCTGGTTATGAAAAGCTTTACAGTTCAATCCATTAACAACGGCCTATTCCAGTGAGTCAGAAAATGCCAAGACCCTTTTCCATGAAAGCAGATGAATAACTCCATATAATATTGTCCACCTGTAAATTGTTGTTCGGGGAACACAGTGGAACGCTCGACTAGTTAAAGGAAAGCATATAATATGATCGCATTCGGAACCCGTCTACGTTATCACGTTCCAAACAGAGGGTACTTAAGTATTCTTAGGTTAGAGAAAATGGATGGTTTCTAGTATTCCTAGTTTAGAGAATTTCGTCAATAACAAGAAGGTAATGGATGGACAAAGGTAAGTGTTGTGGGTTACGGATAATGCCCAGGGTGACGGAAGGTAGTTGAAAAGAAAGGAATTGCGGGAGCAATGGAGTAGGAGCGAGTATGTCAGTGTTATCACGTGCAGTTTATCTCGAAGACTTCGCTACTTACGTGGAACGTCAGATGTTCAACATACCTGTCAACAAACGAAAATGACACAGAAAATTAATGGTTGTAGCCCATAATCAGAAAAAAAACTACTTATAAATTCTTAAAGTAGAATAATGAAACACTTCTTATTACTGTAGAGATCCTACAGTAAGTATCCCACTGCAGGGCCATTTCGGAATAGACACCAATTCATGACCGTTCCTGATTTATACTTCGAATATGAAACCTAAATCAAAATTTGGTTTGAAAAAGTGTTGGAAAAAACTGAATCTCTACTTCAACTTTGTTTTCAAATGAAAATCATATTTATTTTTTTACGTTCATTTCCCGGAAACTGAAAATCTCTACCTCTCTCTCTCCCGGGACTGCTGTTCTGGATTTTTGTAAATTCGCTAGTTGAAGTATTACAACATTGTTCCTTTATGCTTTATGCTGACGACTTGCAGCTCGTTTTCTCGTGTGAGCTGGATGAAGTAAGTCATGGAATTGCACAGGTCAGTTCTGACCTGAGGCATATCTATGACCTATACCTTTGTTTTACGTGAATTTTTTTACGGTTTTAAATAGTTCTCGAACTTGGGAGTTGTTTAAGACCACCCGCAGCACCGTACGTCCAGCCGTTCGTTCACAGTAAGGCCCCGAAGTTTTCACCGACAGGCATTTTCGACACCAGTGTGAATGAAATTGTATACACTCTCGTCACCAGGGACGCGCTCGATTCAATCAATCAATCGAGCAATCAATCAATCAATTTTTTCAATTGCAATAGGAATTAACTTAGAATTGTAAAAATTGGTATACTGAATTGGACTTTAATTTGAATTGGAATTTTTTTCGAATTGCCTAATTGGCATTGTGCGCTCGTCACCAGGTAAGCGCTCGATTCCATCAATCAATCAATTTATTCAATCGATTTCGAATTGGAATTTATTAATTTGAATTGGAATTCATTAATTGAATTGGAATTCATTAATTGAATTGGAATTCATTAATTGAATTGGAATTCATTAATTTGAATTCAAATTAATTTGGAATCCAAATTAATTTGAATTGGAATCCATTTCGAATTGTCTAAGTGGCATGGTGCGCATTGGCATCGTCCGAAATGGTTCTGCAATTCTATTGGCCAACGCTGTCTGCGATTCACATAACATGTATTGACTAGTAGGTACATATTATATTATACAGACGGGTTATCTATACAGAGAGCTGTGATCTGTAACGGAAGGGTATTCTATACAAAATAATAAACCGTTGTGCAGGGATTTGCAGCGTTTTCAATTTTACTATTCTATACCTACCACTTTTGATGAGTTTGTATAGATTTTGGTTTCAATTTAACCGGTCTCACTGACCTTTAGCAATGTTTGTAAATTGCCTACCTCTTTCCTCTTGCCTACCTCACCCTATCCTTTTCCATCACTATTTACTACCTTTTGGTGATGTTAGCTATTTTTACAGATTTTTTTAAAAAGATTTTTGATCCCCCCAAAAACTGAAATTGCTAGAGAGAAATTCAGCGGATCTAAGAACTGTTTTGAATGTTTTGCTCAGGCTCTCCGTACGTGAAATCGCGCCGTCCATCCAACCTGACCAGCGTCGCCTTCGACCCAGTTGGCACCCAATATGTCACTAGCGGGTTCGGTAGGTCCTTTACAGTTACTATGATACATTGATAACAGACTGAACTGTGCTTGAAATTGCTGTAACATGATGAAACTACAATAACAATTTGAGGATATTTTTCCTTCTTTTTAGCTTATTTTCAAAGAAAATGAAGCTACTGCAATGAGTCCAAATTTTTCAGAACGTGAATTTTTTGAAATATTTTTTTTTAGGCAAATCCGTTTCAGAGCATCCTGAATTCATTCCTAGGTTTTAGCAAAATTTTATATATATATACCACACCCCTCTCCTACCCCTACATACCTACCCCTCACATATTAACATACCTTCCCCCCCAGCCGTCTCGCCCCTCACCATCCATCCCTTTACCCCCCTCCCCCCCTTCTCTCCACGCCCAAAACCTTCTGGACCATTCCTGTTTGAACAGCAATACCTACCTACTAAATCATATTTTACCCTTTACCCTCCACCCCTTGACCCTCACTCCCATATTCTTTCCCCTTCGCCTAGAACCTGCTGGAAGATTCCTGTTTAAAGATTAATAGGTACCTACCTACTTAATTGTATCAGAAAATCATAATTGCCTCACACCTACCTCCTCTCTCCACCGCCCCTTTGACCCCCTCACCACGGACCTCCTGCACATCCTGTTTACCTACTCAGTTGTACCAGAAAATCGTAATTTAACATCACTAAAATCATCCCTTACTGGTGGCGCTGCCATCCCCTCAGCAGCCTCCCATCCCATCACTTTTGGTTTATTATTCTGTGAATAATACACCTATGTATTCGCTCAGCAAAAAATTTTTATAACACCCCCTCAAAATTTTTTCTTTTCCGTTTCAAGGTGCGTAGATTCAAAAAACGCTGCAAAGTCCTTGTCACATGGGTTTATTATTCTATTGGACACACCTACAGAAATTTTGGCTGTTCATTTATTGTTTCTTTCATGTGAAATAATTTAAATATATATTTCTCATTGTTTCCACCAATTTTGGACCCAAAACACGAATTAGGTACGCTTTTTTTCCCCTCAAATTATCTTTGATCACTGGTAGTGCCATTTAATTGTCTTGATTCGTTGACACTTTTTCCAGTGTTATTATACAAATTGATGGTGATTTCAGACAATTTCCCAGGTTTTTGACTCATGTACATGTTACTAGAACACAAAAACGCTGCAAAGTCCTTGTCACATGGGTTTATTATTCTATTGGACATACCTACAGAAAGGTTGGCTGTTCATTAATTGTTTCTTTCATGCGTAATAATCGAAATAGCTACTTCTGATGGTTTCCATTAATTTTGGCCCCCAAAACACAAATTAGGTACGCTCTTTTTTTTTTAAACTATCTTTGATCATTGGTAGTGCCATTTAATCGTCTTGATCCACGTGTTGACACTTTTCCTAGTGTTATTCTACAAATTGATGGTGATTTCAGACGATTTCCCAGGTTTTTCACTCATAAAAAATCAATTCTGGGAGCTGAACATTTGGTAGAACTCAATTTTCCACTCTTTGGTCAAAATCGACTTCATATTCGGTCTTCTCGTCCCCAAAAACATAGAAAACGATATCTCAGAAGCTCATGTTACCAATATGTTGCTAAAACGTAAAAAGTACCTATTTTTACACACATTTTCACTCATAACACCCCTGGGTATATTCCGATCGGGCTGAAAAGTTTCGGGACACAACTAGGGCCCAAATGGAGCATGTGTGCGAAAGAACGATTTTTTTAGACCGAGAATGAAGCCTGTACACGTGATACGGCGGACGGCGTACGGCGGACGGCGTACGGCGGACGGACATTGCATTTTTGGAATCTATGCACCTTGAAACGGAAAAGAAAAAAGTTTGAGGGGGTGTTATAAAAATTTTTTGCTGAGCGAATACATAGGTGTATTATTCACAGAATAATAAACCAAAATGCAATGTCCGTCCGCCGTACGCCGTCCGCCGTCCGCCGTATCACGTGTACAGGCTTCATTTTTGGTCTAAAAAATTCGCTCTTTCGCACACATGCTCCATTTGGGCCCTAGTTGTGTCCCGAAACTTTTCAGCCCGATCGGAATATACCCAGGGGTGTTATGAGTGAAAATGTGTGTAAAAATAGGTACTTTTTGCGTTTTAGCAACATGTTGGTAAAATGAGCTTTTGAGGTATCGTTTTTCATGTTTTTGGGGACGAGAAGACCGAATATGAAGTCGATTTTGACCAAAGAGTGGAAAATTGAGGTTGTACCAGATGTTCAGCTCCCAAAATTGATTTTTTGTAAGTCAAAAACCTGGAAAATCGTCTGAAATCACCATCAATTTGTAGAATAACACTAGAAAAAGTATCAAGAGGTGGATCAAGACGATTAAATGGTACTATCAATGATCAAAGGTAATTTGAAAAAAAAAAAAAAGGAGCGTACCTAATTCGTGTTTTGGGGGCCAAAATTGGTGGAAACCACCAGAAATAGCTATTTAAATTATTTTATATGAATGAAACAATAAATAAACAGCCAACGTTTCTGTAGGTATGTCCAATAGAATAATAAACCCATGTGACAAGGACTTTGCAGCGTTTTTATTTATCAACCCTACTAATAAGAAATTTCTCGAGTGTGGTCTAGCTAAAATATTGGCATTTATTATTTATAAATACTTGATACCACCTACCTATATATGTAAATATTTGAAACCGTTATTTCGTACTTCATATTCAGACCCTCATAATACAATCAGAAATTGTATTAGAAATCCTTACCTACTTCACCTACAGAATAGTGGACTAATGTAACTACTGTGACAGTGTGGCTGTTCTCGAGTAGTGTTTTGGTCCGGTGAAGATGGGGTCGTTTGGGGAAGCCTAATCGATATCCCATCCCTTCTTAACCGGTGGTAATCTCACTGGTGTAGAGGGGGGGGGGGACTCTCGAGGGTCCACCGCCACTCTCCTCACTCTGTCACATGGTAACAGAGCATGGTTTGGTAGTATGTGTTGAGCAATTCACCATACTCCATCCACTTTTTGTGGGCTTACCAGAAGTATAAGCCCAAAGGTTTCCAGAAAGATTCCTTTACAACCCTTTGATAATACATACATCTATTGGCTGCCACCCCCATTCCCCCCTTTAGAGTGTCAATAATTAAAATATAGTGAACTCATTTGACGGCGAGCAATGCTGTCCCAATTTGCAAGTCCCAGTAGTTGTTCCGGTCTAACGATGGTGGTTGATCACTTAGAGGTTGCCCAGATGAGCACAATTCACTGGACAACAACCTCTGGCAACATATTTTCTTTGCTTCCCACCAAGCTTTGTGCTTTGTTCTCCACCAGTAAATTATTAATGAGGTACGATGGAGGTTTGTAACCTTGAAGTTGTTCAGATGTCGTTTCCTGAGCAAGAACTTCATACTACTTTTCAACACCCCTTTTCCTTCTCATACTTCTGCTACCCAGAAGTATGTCATGTGGGGAGGAGTGTGACAGTGTGGCTGTTCTCGAGTAGTTTTTTGGTCCGGTGAAGACAGGGTCGCTTGGGGAAGCCTGATTGATATCCCTTCTCAACCGGTGATAACCTTACTGGTCTAGACGGGGGGAGGGGGGATCTAGGGGGTCCACTGTCACGCTACTTAGATACTACCTACCTACACATAACCCCTACCTACTTATAATAGCTTTCTAATGTAAAATGAAAATATGACTATTATACCAAATGAAAACAAAGGTTTCTTTTTTCTGTTTTTTTTTTTAAATTCAAAACACAATAAGTACTTCAAATGAACAAAATTGAAAGTCACAAATAACAAAATCAAAATTACAAAAATAATATTTCGTGTCTCCCATACCGAATAGGTACGTATTTGATGGAAAATGAAATTCTCGTTTTATTCATCGATGTGATCTCGGGGAGTGTTCTGAGGTGTTCTCTGGGTAGGTAATTTCTTGCTGAATAGGGATAGGAGATCCCAACTGTATTGAATTCAATGTGCGCCATAAATAGAGGAGGTTCGTTGCTTCCGTCTTTGGGTGGGATGATTTGCAACCTTTTTATTTAGTAGGCTTGCCCCACTTGTAGGTCGCTTACTCGCCCTATTCTTCCTCCACGAGGGGGGGGGGGGGGGTGGGTTTGCGTTCAGACGTTTGGCGAAGTCCAAGCTCTTACAGGAATTGATTATCGTGTTTTCTATTGAGACCAGGCTGACGGGATGGTTGAGGAATATAGGATGAGAGCTCAGACCAGGCAAGCCCCAGAAACGCAGAAAGTCGAGGTGCTCCCCACCACTGCACAGCACACCCATGGTGCCCACTCCCAGGATGTGCAGCAGTTCAAGGGGGAAATCCGGGCGGACCTTATGGGTAAGGGCGGACCGAAGCCCAAGAGGAAGGGAACAACTTTGATGTTGAGTGCTGCAGATCTCGAAAGCAGTCAAGCCCAAGGACCTCGGTGTTGATGTGACGAATGTCCGCCCTACGAGGGGAGGAAGGGTTTTCTTGGAACTACCGGAAAATGCCTATCCATTGGTCATAGAAAGAATCAGGCCCTCAAGACAGCTGGGTTAGAGGTGAGGGCGGCCCCCCAAAAGCTGCCGAGGATAACTATTTTTGACATCCCGGCAGCATGGACAGCGGATGAGCTGGCCGAGGCCTTCTTGGATAATGAGGTGCCCAACATGAGCCAGGAACAGAAGAAACTCAAGTTCCAGCCCCTGTATAAAATCGGCCCCAAGGACCAGCCAATGGTCAACTGGGTGGTACAAGTCGGCCCGGCCATGCGGAAGCATCTCCTCAAGGCTGGACGAGTCAAATTAATATGGTTTTCATGTCGCGTGCAGGATAATATTAACGTCAGCAGATGCTACAAGTGCCAGCAATATGGGCACGTAGCATCTGTCTGCAGAGCCCGGCAGGTCTGTGGGTGGTGCGCAGGACTGGACCACGTATTCAAAGAATGCAAGAATAAGACGAAGAAGCCCTGCTGCATCAACTGCCGGACAGCGAAGATGGACTGCGAGCACGATGCGGGGAGTGCTGCATGCCCAGCCCTTAAGAAAGCGATACAATCCCACGTTAGGGCCACTGACTACGGACAATGACCCCTGCACCCATTATAATAGCCCAGCACAACCTCAACCGGCAGCAATTTGTTACAGACCAGATGAGACAGATGGCAGGAGAGGGGAGATGGAGTGTGGTGGCAGTACAGGAGCCGTCAGTACGAGATGGGAGAGTGGTGGGGATGGGCCTCACCACTAGACTGGTACACTGCGCCCCCCAGCTGGGTAACCCATTAGCAGCAATAGCCGTACTTGACGACAGGCTCGACGTGATGCCACTCCCCCAATTCTGCTCCCCACATATGGCTGCCACCCGCATAAGTGGGCACGGGGCCCCATTCGTGGTGGCCAGGGTCTACATTCTCCCAAGGACAGATTGCGAACCGTACATCGAACAGATGGAGCGGCTCCTGCAGCGTGCTGGTTGTGGCAGAGTCCTCCTGATGGGGGACTTCAACGCTAAGCATGCTGCATGGGGATCTGCCGAGAACGACGCGAGGGGTGTGGACATCCTCTATTGGATTGTCTCCAGGCAGTTGGTCATCGCAAACGACGGAGGGGTGGGTCCAACCTTCAGCGGCCATCGGGGGGAGTCATTTATCGACCTGACGCTATCAACCCCAGCAATGCAGCACAGTGTGGAGAGCTGGAGACTAGACTACAGCACGACCAGCGACCATGCAGTGATAGTGGTCTCCATAGCTGAGGGAACAGGGGTAGGCGATGGCGAGGATCTCACTCCCCTGAGATACGCCACTAGAAATGTGAGATGGATGGGATATAGGGCTGAGTTGCTGTCAACCGTGGTTGACTACTGGCTTGGTCCTCCCCCCCCCCCCCCCCCCCCCCCAAAACCAAACTGAGCATAATGCGATAGCCCTGACGCACGCAGTACTGATGGCCGCTGAGATGACCCTCCCGAAGCAAAAGAAAGGAATACGTGGTGGACCCTCTTGGTAGAATGAATAAATAGCCCAGCGGAGAGCCGTGACTCGGCGGGCGCGCAGGGCAAGTCAAAGGGAACGCAGGGGTCCCCAGAGGCGATGGCTGCAGGCGGCGTTCAGGGCCAAGAAGAAAATCCTGAAAGCCCTAATTAGGAAAGCGAAAAGAGAGGCCTGGAGATGATTCATTCAGAGTAATGTGGAGATGGACACTTGGGGGGTCGGCTACCGGATCCTGAGAGGCAAGGTCGGGCCTGGGGTTGTGCTTGCTGCCCTGGTTGTGGACGGGAGGAGAGCTATGACCGTTTACCAGGCGGGCGCCATGTTCCTGGCGGAGGTCTTCCCAGCGGACCTACCGCAAGGGGACTCAGAGGTGGACAGGGCACTGCGAGAATATGTGCGGACCCCTCCGCAGACCGAAGATGCCCCGATGTGGACAATGGACCAATTGAAGAGAGCCATCGCGGCGTTGGGGAGGGCCAAGGCGCCAGGGAACGACAAAATTGACAAGGCCATGATCAAGGAGGGGCCTGAACTGTTCCAGGAAGCGTTGCTTGGCGTCTACAACCTCGCACTGCAGGAGGGGAGATTTCCGGCCATATGGAAGACTGCAGAAATCAGGGCACTGATCAAGGCAGGAGACCGGGACCTGTCGAGCTGCAGTAGCTACCGCCCCCTCAGCTTATTGCCGTGCCCGAGCAAAGTCCTGGAGAGGCTCATCCTCAATGCAGTGGAGCCAATGCTGCTGGAGAGCACGCATGCCAGCCAGTATGGGTGCACGAGAGGACGCAGCACAGAAAACGCAATAAGCTGCCTACTGACCCGGGCACGGCAGTCTAGATACAAGCACGTTGCGTGCATATTCTACGATCTCGCAGGGGCATTCAACACAGTGTGGTGGCCGCTAATCCTCAAGGGCCTCAAAGATATCAGGATCTCTCGAAACATATATTGCCTCATGCAGGATTACTTCAAAGACAGGAAGGCGGCCATTCACACTTGTGAGGGGGTGGTGGAACACGAGATCATGCGCGGATGCCCTCAGGGTTCTGTCGCGATGTGGAACCTTGTTTTCTCCGAGCTGCTAAACCGTGTACAGGAGGAAGGAGTATTCGAGGTGGCCTATGTGGACAACCTGGCTGTGGTAGTGGAGGCCCACACCAGGGAGGATCTGAAGCGCAGAATGGAGGGATGCAGTCAGCTGACCAGGAGCTGGTGTCAACACGCACGGGTGAAGGTGACTCCAGGCATCCCACAAGATTCGTGGTGGGAAACACGAGGGTTGAGGCGGCTGCATCCGTGAGGTACCTCGGTGTCACACTGGACAGCCGCCTCAGTGGCAGAGCTCATATAGACACTCTGGTCCCAAAAGTGCAGCAGTTGGCGGGCAGCATTCGTGGATTGTCTGGGGCGGGGTGGGGTGTGGATTTTTCCCATACGCTCCACTACTATAAAACGGTATTCCTACCCATCGTTGTGTATGCTGCTCCCACATGGTGGAATAATCTGACGAGACAGATGCGCCAGAAGATACTCACACTCCAGAGAGCAGCACTGCTAGCCGTGACCAGAGCCTACAGGACAGCCCCTACCCTGGCAGTGCAAGTGGTGGTGGGGTGCTTGCTGCTCGACCTCCTCTTGGATGCGCGGGTGGCGGAAGCCTCCGTGAGGTGGCCTGCCAGGGTGTGTGTCGCAATCAACGATGAGTTAGTACAGCGGATGGTGGAGCAACGCAGCCAGTGCGAAGCCATAAGAACATGGGTAATGAGTAGATGGCAGGACAGATGGGATAGCGGGGACAGCGGAAGGCTGACGCATGCCTACCTACCAAATGTCACTGCTAGGCTCCAAGCCCAGTGGATTGAGCCCTCATACGTCACCACACAGCATCTGACAGGCCATGGGAACTTTAGTGGGAAGTTGCATGGCTTCAGGAGACGTGGTTCCCCTGAATGCCCGTGCGGAGATCCCAGAGAGCTTGCTGCACATGTCATAAGAGACTGCCCAATATACAGACACCAAAGGGCGGAAATGTGCGGTTCCCCAACATATGAAGGCAATTTAGACCAGCTGCTGTCTACCCCTGACCAGCACAACAGATTTGTGAAGTTTTGCCAGCAGTGGCATGAGATCAGAGGCAAAGGAGCAGAGACCGTGCCAGCACATGGCTCTGCGATACCAGCGAGTACGGGGTCTTCAGATATCAGTTAGCTAGGTTAGTATAGAGTAAATTAAGCGGTGGGAGGAACATTTATAAAAGTACTCGCCACGATAGATTTAGAAAGTGATACTAGTATAGTGAAACAACTTGTGATATAGGATTAGAGAACGATTTAGATTAGGAAGTATTTAATGGTGTGAGAGGAATGGATGAGTGATGGGGGGGGGGGGGGGGGGGAAGGGGGGCTGCCGGTCTTGGGGGGGCAGCAAACCGGTAGGTCATTACAATTTTTGCCTTTATTAATTTTTTTATGTTCTGCTTTTGTTTATTTCTTTTTTCTTAATTTACCTAGGGCTGTTCGGCCTCCTGGCCTTAGAAAGCCCTAAACAGCCGGTGCCAGGATGGCCATTAAAGGTAGGGTGGGCTCGGGACCGGTGGGATTCCTCTCATCCCTCAGTCTAATGTGTGAATGCGATGTGTGAGAGTGCGTATGTATCTATGTGTTTGGCGAGAATGTAATTTATTATTGTATGAATGTGTAGCATAAGCAACCCGACTGTGATAACCGCGTTACCTGCATTACTACTTTACTGTGATACCCTAGGCTAGCTTAGATTGAGGACGGGGAGCCAGCCACAACTGGTGAGAAACGATTGTAATGGGCCTCTGGCCTGGAAACAATCGAACCACAGAAGTGCGCACAGCAGGTTGAGGAATATATTCTTGTTACAATCTTCAGTCACTTCGTCAGTGAAGCAGCTCGTGAAACTTTTAGGGAGGAAGACCTTGATGGGTTCGGTGTACCCAATATGAGGACCTAATGTTGCAACAATGGTTTCTCCAAAGCGAGTGGTCAGTCAAGTGAATTCAAGAATTTCGTAGGGTACTGCGATTTTCAAGCTGCTGAGATTGTTTATTGCTGTAGTCCTCTTATTGATCACATTCAGCTGGGCAGATAGTGAGCTCATGATTTCACTTGTTTCGCTGTAGCAGTGGTGGTGGCAGCAGCAGTGGGTTGACTGAGGTAGACCCAGTCCGCTCTTCCTTATGTACTCTCAGCAGCTACCTCCACCCACCTTCACCATTCTCCCCTCTGATTGGCTACGGCCTCCCCCTCCTCTCACCTCACAACCCTCCTGGGCCTGGCCTACCTCGCTTCATTGAATCATGAGTGTTCACGTGTTTGTTCTGGTTCAATGTTGTCCACTCCCATTCTATCTTGTCCGCTCACGTTCTATCTCGTCTGCAATGCACTACCTACATCCTATCAAACTTGACTCTTCATTCTTTTTTTTTTAAACTACATACTTCACACAAAAAATAAAAAATTGTAGCATTAACAAATAAGACAACTAGGGCTCTTTTTCAAATTTTATTCTGGGGAAAAAATACAAAATATAAATACAAATAACAATGTTTTTCTGGAAAAAAAAAATTTGTTTTTCTTATCCAGCAAAATCTGCTTAATGATAATTATTACATAAAATCCAACGACTAATAGCGTTGGATCTGTAGGTAGTTAATAATGTGGGATCAAAATTATGATGTACACAATGACACCACATCCTAACCTAAATGGTTCAAGTAAGATAGTAATTTTGGGACATCCCAAATTTTCAACATTGATAAACGTCGGCCGTAAACTTGTAGAGATTCGTTGAAGTAGAAACTCAGTCTTCTGTGGGCCCTTCACATAGATGAAGTTCTAGTTGTTGGCGATCCTGTGCATGATTCTCGGTAGATCTTTATATTCCACATCTCTTTCTTCCCACGTGAGTCTCATTTTATACCACTCCTTTTATACCATTCGTCGAATGATCCTGGTGAGGGGGTTGTATTCGATAGATCAATCATGATGAGGTAGTAGGCCGTAAAGTCTTCCAATACATAGGTAGGTGGTATAGTTTTCTTTACTTTGACAATCTTGATATCTCTGTAGACCAAGAGGGAGTGTATCCTTTCTCAAATTCTGCTTTCCTCTTGGATATCCTCACGGGATCATGAACCCTTTGTTTTGGCATACAGAGAACCAGGCACCAACCATCTGCAAGAGGCAGAGCTGTCAACAGCGGGAGATGTCAGGGAATCCCCGACCCCCAACACTCCGTAGAAGCGTGACCCTCTCAACCTCCGACTTGGAGTGATGAGCCCGCACTTATTGACTCCAACCCTCATACGGATGACAGTAATAAACTCCTCAGTCAGATGCAGAAGGTAATCCAACTGATGCCTGGTAGACACAAACAGCTTCAGATCATCCATATAGAGCAAGTGGCTAACTATTTTGAGACGGTCTCGTCCAACTTGAAAGTACTTCAGCTTCCAGCCCACTTGACCCCTGCGGAGGCTACGGGAAAGGGGGTTCAGCGCAACACACAACAGCAGGGCACTCAAAGAGTCCCTCTGAAATATGCCACCCACCACCCTGATCTCCCCTGCATCCATTAACCCAGAGGAAGTATGAAGCTGGAGCCGAGTACACCACTAGCTCATGAAGCAACGGAGTAGGCTGACAAGGGGCTTGTCAACTTTGTAATTTTCCAGCACCCTCAAGATCCATGAGTGAGGCACTCTGTCGAACGCCTTGGCATAGTCAATGTAGGACATGTACAGGTCCAAGTGCCTTCGCCATGCCAGACCCACAACCAACCCGTTGATGGTAAGCTGCTACTTACAGCCCATAGAGCCCCAAACACATGCTTTATGCTCATCGGCCAGGATGCTGTGGAGCTCAAGGTGGTCGTTGAACTTTCTGAAAAGTACAGTTGTAAGGAGCTTATATTCCACCGACAGAGAGGTGATCGGCCAGGACTGTGGTAGGGCCCCCCTTCGAGATAAGCTGTGTCAGGCCCATACAGAACTCCTCAGGTAACTCGGATGGTCGCCTTAGGGGGACCGAGGAAGCCCCTACAAGAGCAGCGTAGGCAAATTTGAACTTTTTTTAGCCACAAGGTTTGCAGCTTACTCAGTCCGGGTGCTCTCCAGCTGACAAGCCTGGCAATGGCCTGTGACACGCCCTCCAGTGATTTTGATGGGGACCATGGATGGGCAGTTCCTCACAGAATCACTCTCTGCACGAATCCAGTCTACCTGCTCGTTATAGGACACTGGGGCGGGCCAGATTCCAGCCCAGTAGTCCCTCAGCCCTTCAGGGCTGGGCGGGTCAGTGACCACCATATCCTCCAGATGAAGGGAACGGTAGAAACCCTTTTCGCTACCAGTAAACCACCACTTGTCACGGGTGCACCAATAGTTCTTACCGCGGTGTTGGGCATCTTCAAGTCATCTTACAGCTAACAGGATCTTCAAGTCGTCTTATGGCTTCAAGTCACCTTACGGCTAACGGGATCTTCAAGTGATCTATGAGGCTTGTACCCACCCCAGCATATTGACGGATGACTATCAAGATCCTCCAGTCAAGCCGTCCCTCAACAGAAGTGGGGGTCTTTTGGTGGTTCTGCCGACGGAGCCTCAGGCTGTTCACTTCCATCACTGCTCTCATCACCACCCTCAGCCACAGCGGCCTGCTCTGCCTTGTGAGACTCAGGTGCCTCTAGCACATCTTGCCTAATCCTTTCTAATGTTCGGCTACTGAGTCTCCGCTTGGTCATAACGGCATGCAGCTGTCCCCACACAACTTGCCTGGTGAGATTGGAGACCTGAGGATACTGGCTGATAATCTTTCATGCAGTTCTTGCCGATGTCCGCTGGAATCACCTCCTCCATAAGTGATCTCCATGTACAACCGGACAAGGAACTCATTCAGTTCTCTGGCCCATGTAGTCCGGGTGCCCGGACTAGTGGCTGGCGGGGGAGAGGAATGTAAAGCCACCCCAACTGCACCAGCACAGGAGCACAGGTGCCTGGGCCTTGATCATGAAAAGGGCTGGGAGGGACCCTCCGGCCGTTTTCACGCTGGTATGTCTTCCTGAGGGGGGCGCCTGCCATCCCCCTACCACTGTTGATTGATCAGTGGCTCCTCTTCTGCTGTGGGGAACAGAGTTTATTTTCAGGTGGACATAGGAGTAAGCCATGGCCACTCTAGCCAGGCTATTATTATTATTATTATTATTATTATTACTATTATTATTTTATATATATTTTGTTTAAACGCACTATTTCTTTGAAAATTACCATGATACATTGATGACAGGTTGACCGTTGCTAATAATTACTATTGGTACTATAATGAAAATAAAACATCCGATGGGGCATTTCAAAGGATTTGATATTTTGTAGGATCCCAGGTTGTAAGACCTCCACCCACTCTGACCAGCGTCGCCTTCGAACCGGTTGGCGCTCAATATGACACTAGCGGATTCGGTAGGTCCTTTACAGTGACCATAATTCGTTTATTAACAGACTGAACCGTGCATGTAATTACTATTGGTAATATAATGAAAATAAAATATCTGATGGGGCATTTCAAGGGATTAGATTTTTCTTTCCAGGACCTCAGACCGTAAAACCCACTCTGACCAGCGTCCCCTTCAACCCGGTTGGCACCCAATACGGCACTAGCGGCTTCGGTAGGTCCTTCACAGTTACAATGATACACTGGTTACAGGTTGAACGGTGCCTATCTATATAACTAAATTTACAGGTGATCGTGGTGTCTGTCTGTTTGTCTGTTTGTCTTTCAATCACGCCATAACGGCTCAATGGATCGAACCCATCTCGCGTATTTGAATGTTTCTATGACCAGGGAAGGACACAGGGGGGTTTACTTCCGGATCCGATGGATAGGGGTGGGGGTTTATAGGGAAGCCGAAACATAAAAAAATTAAATTCTCGAAAACGGCTCAATGGATCGAACCCATCTCGCGTATTTAAATGTTTCTATGACCGGGGAAGGACATAGGGCGTTTTACTTCTGCGAGATGTAACAAAGTCAGATGGACCCACCCCGAGTCTACGTCAGCGACGGGCAACACAGCTAGTAATTACTATTGGTAATATGATGAAAATAAAATATCTAATGTAGCATTTCAACAGCTTTTTTTTTTTTTTTTAGGAACTCCGACTACAGGACCTCCACCCCCTCTGACCAGCGTCGCCTTCAACCCGGTTGGCACCCAATATGTCACTAGTAGGTTTGGTAGGTCCTTTACAATTATCATGAACAAGTTGAACGGTGCCTATAATTACTATTGGTAATATAATGAAAATAAAATATCTGATGGGGTATTTCAACGGATTTGATTTTCTTTCTTTTTTTCCAGGAACTCCGACTACAGGACCTCCACCCCCTCTGAACAGCGTCGGCTTCAACCCGGTTGGCACCCAATATGTCGCTAGTAGGTTTGGTAGGTCCTTTACAATTATCATGAACAAGTTGAACGGTGCCTATAATTACTATTGGTAATATAATGAAAATAAAATATCTGATGGGGTATTTCAACGGATTTGATTTTCTTTCTTTTTTTCCAGGAACTCCGACTACAGGACCTCCACCCCCTCTGAACAGCGTCGGCTTCAACCCGGTTGGCACCCAATATGTCACTAGTAGGTTTGGTAGGTCCTTCACAATTATCATGAACAAGTTGAACGTTGCCTATAATTACTATTGGTAATATAATGAAAATAAAATATCTGATGGGGTATTTCAACGGATTTGATTTTCTTTCTTTTTTTCCAGGAACTCCGACTACAGGACCTCCACCCCCTCTGAACAGCGTCGGCTTCAACCCGGTTGGCACCCAATATGTCACTAGTAGGTTTGGTAGGTCCTTTACAATTATCATGAACAAGTTGAACGGTGCCTATAATTACTATTGGTAATATAATGAAAATAAAATATCTGATGGGGTATTTCAACGGATTTGATTTTCTTTCTTTTTTTCCAGGAACTCCGACTACAGGACCTCCACCCCCTCTGAACAGCGTCGGCTTCAACCCGGTTGGCACCCAATATGTCACTAGTAGGTTTGGTAGGTCCTTGACAATTATCATGAACAGATTGAACGTTGCCTATAATTACTATTGGTAATATAATGAAAATAAAATATCTGATGGGGTATTTCAACGGATTTGATTTTCTTTCTTTTTTTCCAGGAACTCCGACTACAGGACCTCCACCCCCTCTGAACAGCGTCGGCTTCAACCCGGTTGGCACCCAATATGTCGCTAGTAGGTTTGGTAGGTCCTTGACAATTATCATGAACAGTTTGAACGTTGCCTATAATTACTATTGGTAATATCATGAAAATAAAATATCTGATGGGGTATTTCAACGGATTTGATTTTCTTTCTTTTTTTCCAGGAACTCCGACTACAGGACCTCCACCCCCTCTGAACAGCGTCGCCTTCAACCCGGTTGGCACCCAATATGTCACTAGTAGGTTTGGTAGGTCCTTTACAATTATCATGAACAGTTTGAATGGAGCCTATAATTACTATTGGTAATATAATGAAAATAAAATATCTGATGGGGTATTTCAACGGATTTGATTTTCTTTCTTTTTTTCCAGGAACTCCGACTACAGGACCTCCACCCCCTCTGAACAGCGTCGCCTTCAACCCGGTTGGCACCCAATATGTCACTAGTAGGTTTGGTAGGTCCTTTACAATTATCATGAACAGTTTGAATGGAGCCTATAATTACTATTGGTAATATAATGAAAATAAAATATCTGATGGGGTATTTCAACGGATTTGATTTTCTTTCTTTTTTTCCAGGAACTCCGACTACAGGACCTCCACCCCCTCTGAACAGCGTCGCCTTCAACCCGGTTGGCACCCAATATGTCACTAGTAGGTTTGGTAGGTCCTTTACAATTATCATGAACAGTTTGAACGTTGCCTATAATTACTATTGGTAATATAATGAAAATAAAATATCTGATGGGGTATTTCAACGGATTTCCAGGAACTCCGACTACAGGACCTCCACCCCCTCTGACCAGCGTCGCCTTCGACACGGTTGGCGCACAATATGTCACTAGTAGGTTTGGTAGGTCCTTTACAATTATCATGAACAGTTTGAATGGAGCCTATAATTACTATTGGTAATATAATGAAAATAAAATATCTGATGGGGTATTTCAACGGATTTGATTTTCTTTCTTTTTTTCCAGGAACTCCGACTACAGGACCTCCACCCCCTCTGAACAGCGTCGCCTTCAACCCGGTTGGCACCCAATATGTCACTAGTAGGTTTGGTAGGTCCTTTACAATTATCATGAACAAGTTGAACGGTGCCTATAATTACTATTGGTAATATAATGAAAATAAAATATCTGATGGGGTATTTCAACGGATTTGATTTTCTTTCTTTTTTTCCAGGAACTCCGACTACAGGACCTCCACCCCCTCTGAACAGCGTCGCCTTCAACCCGGTTGGCACCCAATATGTCACTAGTAGGTTTGGTAGGTCCTTTACAATTATCATGAACAGTTTGAACGTTGCCTATAATTACTATTGGTAATATAATGAAAATAAAATATCTGATGGGGTATTTCAACGGATTTCCAGGAACTCCGACTACAGGACCTCCACCCCCTCTGACCAGCGTCGCCTTCGACACGGTTGGCGCACAATATGTCACTAGCGGATTCGGTAGGCCCTCTACAATTATCCTTATTCACTGATAACAGGTTGAACAATGCCTATAATTTATTACTGTGGGTAATATCTATACATATAATAAAACAGTGTCTGTTTGTTTGTTTGTTTGTCTCGGCATCAATTGAGAACGGCTGAACGTAGAAAGTTGCGGCTGGTACCATTTGACGCAGAATTTATCTGGGAAGGTTTATGAAAAATCTGCATTTGAATCTGTCCATCCGTTGAAACGCTATGAATGAAATACTACTAAAAAACGTGTTATAATCACTTCTATGAGGACGTTTATGCTTATAATAACTTTGAACGGTTGGACGTAAATCCGATTGTAATTAGATTCTGGATTCAGCTCGACGAGTACATTCAAGTGGTACTTCAATCAGGATGTTAGTGGGAGGGGGGTACAGGTTATGGGAGGGGGGGGGGTCTACAGAAATTTCAAAACTACTTGACCAATTGGAGTGCAACTTTGGGAATTTGTTGTGTGAACATTGAGGAATGTTTCTAACCAGGTAGGGAGGGTTCATAGGATACGGGGGGGGGGGGGGGGGGGTTAAAGGCAGTTAGGGTTGGCATTGGGGAAGGTTTCTGATCAGTTGAGGAGGGGGGGATACAGGCATATTAAAATACATGACCGTTGGCTCCATTTATTCAAATCGCAGCAACACGCGTCGGTTCAAATAGTATAATATATCATAAAACTGTTATGAGTGGGGGCCTGTCCTAAAGGGGGTGTCTGTTCTACCGTTGCGAAGCGCGGGTACACAGCTAGTAATGAAAATAAAATAGCTGGTGGGGCATTTCGACGGATTTGATTTTTTTTGGTTTATTATTTTCAATAATGAACCTTTGGAATGGAGCACGAAAAAATATTTTTGCCCCCCCCCCCCCCCCCCCCCACCAATTTGTTGGTTTACGTTTGAAGGTATGTAGAATCCGAAAATGCAATAAAAAACTTTCTGTCTATCCGCCGTACATCACACTTTTCCCAGTTACCATTAATGAAATTTGGTTTGTATGTCCCGTTTGGGGTCTAGTTGGTCCTCGAACCTCGGCGTTACTGTCAGTCATCCCTAAGGGGTGAAAAATAGCGGTCGAAATTTTCAGAACGCCGTTGCTCGAAAACTTTCAATTGAAGGGTATGGTTTTGTTTTAAATTTTTAAATTTATCTTGAACTAAAGAAGTTTTTGAGAGCACCCGGAGCATTGTACGACCAGCCGTTCATTTGCGCCGAAAAGCTTCGTCAACATAATCGTGAAACAAACGGTATAAATCCGGCCCAGATATCATTGCTAGGGAAAACCTGATGATAATCACGGATGGCTATGTGAAGTCGAGATTGTTGTTCTGTGATACGATTTCATTTGAAAAATGATCGATCTTTTAGCGAATTTTCAAAGAAAATGAAGCTATTGCAATGGCTTCGAAATTTAAATAATATAAATTTTTGGAAATTTTCTTCATAGAAATCCGTTTCAGACCATTCTAAAACGATTCCTGAAATTTAACACTTTTTTATATGTATATATATATTTATATATATATGTGTCACTCCAGACGATAACTCTCGATAGAATTGAGATAAACAGCTCAAATTTGCACAAAAAATCTATCTTGGCAATCGAAAGGCTAAGTTCGAAGATGGGCGAAATTGGCCTACTCTAAGGAGGGTTTTGGCGCATTTAAAGTGCGCAAAAATTACCAAAAAATCCCCAAAATGTTATTTTCCAACAAGTGACCCCTCATTTTAAAGGTTTTTGCACGCTGAACACGATGGTGGAATCGGATTTTAGATATCTTGATCCGTTCTCAAATTAGAGCATTTAAAGTGCGCAAAAATTACCCAAAAATCCCCAAAATGTTATTTTCTAACAAGTGACCCCTCATTTTAAAGGTTTTTGCACGCTGAACACGATGGTGAAATCGGATTTTAGATATCTAAATCCGTTCTTAAATTAGAGCATTTAAAGTGCGCAAAAATTACCCAAAACTAGGATAATCTTTAAACTCTTACACCCCCCCCCCCCCACTCCCTTAGAGTGGTCAGATTGAAAAATGTGAGAAGTATTAATTGAAGACGAGAGTTCGAAGCAAAAAAGGGGGAGGCAAACGATTAGTACAACTCCTTGAATTTCCCATTTGACATATAATTGTTATGATACCTTCATAGATAGACAAGTACCGGCCCACGTATTACTAGAAGGAAGACGAAAGAAAAAATCTATTTCAAATTATTCAATTTAGGTACTAACAGTAGGAGGAAGAAGGTTAGGTAGGTATCTTATCAATTTATTATCAGTATCATACGAATATTTGATATTCAAAGGTAGGTAGGTACTTAACATGATAAAAATAATATCAATGAAGAAGGAAGGATCTACCTACCTAGTAGAGCAAATCTTGAACTGGTTTTAGATACCAGGCCTGAAATCGTAGTCAAGAGGAAAGGCCATTCAGAAGGAACAAGGAATCTACTCATAACAGTTTATAATTATTACGTAGGTAATTATATGAAATTAATACCTACGTACAAAATGATTGTGTAAAGAGTTCGTAGCAGTTAATAACAAATTATAACCACATGGATAAATTAGAAATCAAGGTAATAAAAAAATATTAGTAACAGGGGCATCTAGTAGGAATATACCTAATAATTATGTTCCAAAGCTACCAATAGGTACTGACCTTCTTTTGAAAAAATCACAATATTGGTAATTACCTACCGATCATGTGATTTTTTTAAACAATAAATTAACTAAATTTATGTATTATAAGGAACCTACTTAATACAATATTTTCCGTTGCCTACCTACTAGTTTTCTTGAGCTGACGGGAATTTAAAAAGGCATTCCTTCTTTGTGTTTCTGCATGGCGGCGGCATCCAAGCTTCCTTTTCTATTTCATTCACTCGATCGCCTGATCCCGTTCTATGCAAACGCTTTCACTAGCCCGAAAAAACTCTATTACATCATACTTTTTTGTGTTTGAATTGTTCACATTGTAGTTCAAATTTGTAGATCAATCAAGAGAACCCACATGTTCTTCCAAGTGATCCTTCCAGAAACCACATCCTTCCTTCATAGTTTATTTCAAGATTGAGCCTGCATGAAAAACAACCTGCACTTGAAGCACTCATGATTTTCTATAACAACTCCTTTACCTACTGCACTCTCTTGAGTAGGTAAGTCAAAAGTCCTAACTACCCTATCCTACCTAATATGAACCCACAGCGATCAAATAAATAAGCACTTAGTACAATTACGTAATAAACAAACGGTAGAATCAGGATGGACAAAACGTACAAATTAAAATAAATACGAAGAGAATATACATAGAAAACCAAATTTTAGACCGAAGTTTTCCTTTATTCAAAACCATAGCCATTAATTCGAATATTTCTTTGAAAATTCGCTCATTAAGTCATGCTGCATGACTGTTTTTCATTGTTGGATTTTGTTGATAGGTACTTTTGGAACTTGAACAAACGTTGAAGTATTATTGGGTAAATTATTACACCGGTATATTATTACACAACGGTTTATTATACTATCTACGCAGAAGGGGCACCATATGCTTCATTAATAACTACAAATAATTAATGACTGAATTATTGAATCCCGTGCATTTGTATGAAACTTTAATTCCCGGGCCTTTAATTAGCTCGAGGGTATTGACCACAGACAAGAGTGATCTACGCACACTATACCGGTAAATAATAAACCGTTGTGCAAAAATACGCAGCGGTTTTTTGGTTTATTATTCTGTGAATAATACACCTATGTATTCGCTCAGCAAAAAATTTTTATAACACCCCCTCAAACTTTTTTCTTTTACGTTTCAAGGTGCACAGATTCCAAAAATGCAATGTCCGTCCGCCGTCCGCCGTACGCCGTCCGCCGTATCACGTGTACAGGCTTCATTTTCGGTCTAAAAAAATCTTTCTTTCGCACACATGCTCCATTTGGGCCCTAGTTGTGTCCCGAAACTTTTTAGCCCGATCGGAATATACCCAGGGGTGTTATGAGTGAAAATGTGTGTAAAAATAGGTACTTTTTACGTTTTAGCAACATATTGGTAACATGAGCTTCTGAGATATCGTTTTCTATGTTTTTGGGGACGAGAAGACCGAATATGAAGTCGATTTTGACCAAAGAGTGGAAAATTGAGTTCTACCAAATGTTCAGCTCCCAGAATTGATTTTTTATGAGTGAAAAACCTGGGAAATCGTCTGAAATCACCATCAGTTTGTATAATAACACTGGAAAAAGTGTCAAGACGTGGTTCAGGACGATTAAATGGCACTACCAATGATCAAAGATAGTTAAAAAAAAAAGAAAAAAAGAGCGTACCTACCTAATTTGTGTTTTGGGGGCCAAAATTGATGGAAACCATCAGAAGTAGCTATTTCGATTATTACGCATGAAAGAAACAATTAATGAACAGCCAACCTTTCTGTAGGTATGTCCAATAGAATAATAAACCCATGTGACAAGGACTTTGCAGCGTTTTTTGTTTGCTTGTTAGGAACTCCGATTGGAAGACCTCCACCCCCTCTGACCAGCGTCGCCTTCAACCCGGCTGGCACCCAATATGACACTAGCAGATTCGGTAGGTCCTTCACAGTTACAATGATACATAAATAACAGGTTGACATTCCCTATAATTACTAATGGCAATATCCCTACTATATTATAAAAACGGATCTCTGTGAGTCTGTCTGTCTGTCTGTCTTTCTATGCACGGCCAAACGGCTCGACGGATATCGACCAAATTTGGCACGAATATCCAGTAGGCTCCCAAGTTGTGCAACGTCGCATTTTTAATTCCCTCACCATAGCGGAACTATGGTCGACCATGGTCAACTTCGTTAATTGAAATGGTAACCCCTATTTTTTATTGCGTATTCGTAATCTACGTGAAATTCTATCTACGATCGACCCTTCGGACTACCCCCGCGGTCGACCATAGCGCATCCATGGGCCCCTCCATGGTCGAATCCCGAATTGCTCAACGGATACCGACCAAATTTGGCACCAATATCCGGTAGCCTCCCAAGTTGAACGTAGGCGCATTTTAAATTCCCTGACCATAGCGGAACTATGGTCGACCATGGTCAACTCCTGAATGGCTTGACGGATATCGACCAAATTTGGCACGAATATCCAGTACGCTCCCAAGTTGTGCAACGTCGCATTTTTAATTCCCTGACCATAGCGGAACTATGGTCGACCATGGTCAACTTCGTTAATTGAAATGGTAACCCCTATTTTTTATCGCGTATTCGTAATCTACGTGAAATTCTATCTACGATCGACCCTTCGGACTACCCCCGCGGTCGACCATAGCGCATCCATGGGCCCCTCCATGGTCGAATCCCGAATTGCTCAACGGATACCGACCAAATTTGGCACGAATATCCAGTAGGCTCCCAAGTTGTGCAACGTCGCATTTTTAATTCCCTGACCATAGCGGAACTATGGTCGACCATGGTCAACTTCGTTAATTGAAATGGTAACCCCTATTTTTTATCGCGTATTCGTAATCTACGTGAAATTCTATCTACGATCGACCCTTCGGACTACCCCCGCGGTCAACCATAGCGCATCCATGGGCCCCTCGATGGTCGAATCCCGAATTGTTCAACGGATATCGACCAAATTTGGCACCAATATCCGGTAGCCTCCCAAGTTGAACGTAGGCGCATTTTAAATTCCCTGGCCATAGCGGAACTATGGTCGACCATGGTCAACTCCTGAATGGCTTGACGGATATCGACCAAATTTGGCACGAATATCCAGTAGGCCCCCAAGTTGTGCAACGTCGCATTTTTAATTCCCTGACCATAGCGGAACTATGGTCGACCATGGTCAACTTCGTTAATTGAAATGGTAACCCCTATTTTTTATCGCGTATTCGTAATCTACGTGAAATTCTATCTACGATCGACCCTTCGGACTACCCCCGCGGTCGACCATAGCGCATCCATGGGCCCCTCCATGGTCGAATCCCGAATCGCTCAACGGATATCGACCAAATTTGGCACCAATATCCAGTAGGCTCCCAAGTTGTGCAACGTCGCATTTTTAATTCCCTGACCATAGCGGAACTATGGTCGACCATGGTCAACTCCTGAATGGCTCGACGGATATCAACCAAATTTGGCACGAATATCCAGTAGGCTCCAAAGTTGTGCAACGTCGCATTTTTAATTCCCATACCATAGCGGAACTATGGTCGACCATGGTCAACTTCGTTAATTGAAATGGTAACCCCTATTTTTTATCGCGTATTCGTAATCTACGTGAAATTCTATCTACGATCGACCCTTCGGACTACCCCCGCGGTCGACCATAGCGCATCCATGGGCCCCTCCATGGTCGAATCCCGAATTGCTCAACGGATACCGACCAAATTTGGCACGAATATCCAGTAGGCTCCCAAGTTGTGCAACGTCGCATTTTTAATTCCCTGACCATAGCGGAACTATGGTCGACCATGGTCAACTTCGTTAATTGAAATGGTAACCCCTATTTTTTATCGCGTATTCGTAATCTACGTGAAATTCTATCTACGATCGACCCTTCGGACTACCCCCGCGGTCAACCATAGCGCATCCATGGGCCCCTCGATGGTCGAATCCCGAATTGTTCAACGGATATCGACCAAATTTGGCACCAATATCCGGTAGCCTCCCAAGTTGAACGTAGGCGCATTTTAAATTCCCTGGCCATAGCGGAACTATGGTCGACCATGGTCAACTCCTGAATGGCTTGACGGATATCGACCAAATTTGGCACGAATATCCAGTAGGCTCCCAAGTTGTGCAACGTCGGAATTAAGTACGATACTGCGTACAGCGAATCTCGGATAGCGAGCGAAGCGAGCGGTCATGCTAGTAATGAATATAATGCCCAACAGTCTTATCAGGCGGAATAAACCGGTTCCCGTGAGATCACCGAAGTTAAGATACCTTGAGTGCAACATATCTGGTGGGACATTTCAACGAATTTGATGTTTTTTGTTTTCAGAAACTACGACTATTATAGGAACTCCACCCACTCCGACCAGCGTCACCTTCAACCCAGTTGGCGCCCAATATGTCACTAGCAGATTCGGTAGGTCCTTTCCAATTCCAGTGATACAGTGATAACAGGTGGAACGGTGCCTATAATTACTATTGGTAATAGGTACCTATAATGTAAATAAAATATCTGTTGGGGCATTTCAACGGATTTTTTTGGTTCGTTATTTTCAATAATGAACCATTGGAATCGAGCATGAAAAAAATAAAAACGCTGCAAAGTCCTTGTCACATGGGGTTTATTATTCTACAGAAATGTTGGCTGTACATTTATTGTTTGTTTCATGTGAAATAATTGAAATAGCTATTTCTGATGGTTTCCACCAATTTTGGCCCCCAAAACACAAATTAGGTAGGTACGATCTTTTTTTTTTTTAAATTAACTTTGATCATTGGTAGTGCCATTTAATCGTCTTGATCCACGTGTTGACACTTTTTCTAGTGTTATTCTACAAACTGATGGTGATTTCAGACGATTTCGCAGGTTTTTGACTCATACAAAATCAATTTTGGGAGCTGAACATCTGGTACAACCTCAATTTTCCACTCCTTGGCCAAAATCGACCTCATATTCGATCTTCTCGTCCCAAAAACATGGAAAACGATACCTCAAAAGCTCATGTTACCAACATGTTGCTAAAACGCAAAAAGTACCTATTTTTACACACATTTTCACTCACAACACCCCTGGGTATATTCCGATCGGGCTGAAAAGTTTCGGGACACAACTAGGGCCCAAATAGAGCATGTGTGCGAAAGAACGACTTTTTTAGACCGAAAATGAAGCCTGTACACGTGATACGGCGGACGGCGGACGGACATTGCATTTTTTGAATCTACGCACCTTGAAACGGAAAAGAAAAAAGTTTGAGGGGGGGTTATAAAAATTTTTTGCTGAGCGATTACATAGGTGTATTATTCAGAGAATAATAAACCAAAAATAAACCAAAAATTCTTACCCCCCCTCAAAATTTGATGGTTTACGTTTCAAGGTATGTAGAATCCAAAATTGCAATAAAAATATTTCTGTCTGTCCGCCGTACGCCGTACGGGCCACTTTGCTTAGTTACCATGAATAAAAATTGATGAAATTCGGGTTGTAGGTTCCGTTCGGGGTCTAGTTGGTCCTCGAAGCTCGTCGTTACTGTCAGTCATCTCTAAGGGGTTCAAAATAGGGGTTGAAATTTTCAAAACGCCTATACCATTTTTTTACGTAAATATTTTTACGGTTTTAAATAGTTCTTGAACTTGCGAGTTTTTTAAGACCATCCGGAGCATCGTACGTCCAGCCGTTCGTTCACAGTAAGGCCCCGAAGTTTGCACCGACAGGCATTTTCGACTCGTGTGAATGAAATTGTATACAATTCAAACCAAATCTCGTAACCAGAGACGCGCCCACAATAGGAAATTTGGCGGAGATGAAATCATTGCTAGGGATCACCTGATTATATTGGCGGAGTATGAAGTCGAGTTGGTTGTTCTGTGATATTATTTCATTTGAAAAATGATGGATCTTTTGGAGTTTGTTGGTAGGTAGTGAAACTTGAACAAACGTTGAAGTATTATTGATGGGTAAATTATTACTACGGTAAATCATTACTCAACGGTAAATTATTACACAACGGTTCATTATACCATCTACGTAGAAGGGGCTGGAGTTTGTTGGTAGGTACTTTTGCAACTTTTTTCACTCCTCATCAACAATTTCTTTTCGGAACTTCATTATGTGTGTTTCTTTTTGTTAGGTACTGTTTTTCATCGGCAGAATTATTTTAGCAACTTTTAACTCGTGATTTAAGTAGGTACCTAGTAACGAGTACGGGGTTAGGTACTAACCTACGGAGGGTCTGCGATCTACATAATATGTATAGAATAGTACATATCATATAATATAGACGGGTTATCTATACATAGAGCTGTGATCTGTAACAGAAGGGTATTCTGTACAAAATAATAAACCGTTGTGCAGGGATTTGCAGCGTTTTTCGTTTGTATTCCACAGAACAGGTAATTTTCGATAATCCTCGATGAAGTCGAGCGTTTCCTTCCCGCTATTATTATCAGACATGGTGATGTATAATAATAAAAAACTTGAGGACGACACTTTTGCAAGGAAACTCACTAGAAGCTGAACGGTTTGACGCATAGAAATCCAACCCGTGCGGTTCGGCGTGCGCTGCCCCGTGCGCTACGTTCAACACCCCCCTTCAACTCGGATGACGCATGCGCCTTGGTCTTCATCACGTGCGTCACACCTTGCGCTATGACGCATGCCTCTGACGAACGTGAAGCTGCACAAGTGTAGACATACCTGTAGGTCATCCAACTACCGTTGGTTCGGTAGGGGCCTTTCCAATTACCATGATACATTGATAACAGGTTGAACGGTGCCTATAATATTACTATTGGTAATATAATGAAAATAAAATATCTGATGAGGCATTTCAACGTTTTATTTATTTTTTGTTTGTTTGTTTGTTAGGAACTCAGATTTTAAGACCTCCACCCACTCTGACCAGCGTCGCCGTCGACCCAAGTGGCACCCAGTATTGCACTAGCGGATTCGGTAGGTCCTTCACAGTCACTATGACACATTGATAACAGGTTGAACGGTGCTTGTAATTACTTTTGTTAATACAATGAAAATAAAATATCTGATGGGGTATTTCAACGGATTTGATTTTTTTTTCTTCAGGGACTCAGATTACAAGACCTCCACCTACTCTGACCAGCGTCGCCTTCAACCCGGTTGGCTCACAATATGTCACTAGCGGATTCGGTTGGTCCTTTACAATTACGATGATACATTGATAACAGGTTGAACGGTGCCTATAATGGGATGGTGTTATACAACAAGGTTCCAAGCGACGTCATTCAAGTTTTCGAGGAATTCAAGTTGAAGTTTTTGGTCAACTGTCACGTTTCTAGGGCGTTGTGCTTGACCCTTGAGGTTGAGAATATCACGAACGACTGCCTAACATGCCTATTGTGTCATATTTGAAAAGAATCCATTGGTTTAGTGATTAGAGTGTCTGTGGCACATTGACTCTCGGGCTAAGGGTCATTCCGAATTTTGCAACATGAGTCTATGCGACATGTTTTGGCGTTCGGACTCTTGTTGCGTAACATAGGTACTGTCCCAGGAGTGGCGTTTGGACTTCTGTTGCGAAACGGGAAGTCCAAATCAAGTAGGTAAATAAATAGTTGTTTACGCCACCCCTAGCAAAGATGGGTAAACAATATTCAATAATTAGGAGAATTTCCCGAAGAAAAAAAATTCAAGAGTTAGGCGCCTAACTCCTGAGTAGTGCACCTCTGCACCATTGGCAAAAATTGCACGTAGTTACATTGGGGGGGAATAAAGTTTGAAAAAAATGACATTCAAAATTTTTGTAGATGCTGATAAACCGAAAAACGTGCCAAAATATAAGTTGTATACGCGTATCATAGTAACAATAGTAATAGGCACCTGATAAAAAATCACTTATTTCTTTGTTTTAAACAGTGTGAAAAAAAAATCATTGGAAAAATCTGAAATTTTCATAAACATTCCTGTAAACCTACTACTTATATTACTTTTTATAAAGAGAAGGGATGACCAGATCAGATATAGAATAATGATGTTTAGAACTCTTCATTCTCGTCTTCCACTTCGTAGTCTACATTCCCATTGATCCCATCTGTCTTCCTCGATGTTTTCGTCTCCGACAAGACTTTTATAAAAGTCGTGCGCTTCTTCTGGGATGAGGTGCATCATGCTATTGATGTCGTCGATTTTCTGTTGCGCTAAAGCGTGGAATTGGAATGGAGTAAACAAAAATTCATTTACCTACTTGATTCAGTAGTGAGGGCGAGTCAAATCACCCGTTTCGCAGTAAAAGTCAAACGCCACTCCTGGGACAGTATGTTGCACAACCAGAGTTCAAACGCCAAAAAATGGCGCTTAGACCCGTGCTGCAAAATTCGAAATGGCTCATTATGAGGAGGGCGCTTAGACCCTTAGCGCGCTGTTACAGTTTGGACGAATTGAGGGCGCTAAAATCGTAAAAATATTGAAGCTCTTGACGAGATGTAACCAAAGATACCAAAAACTCATTTCTGACCAACATGTCGCTTGGAACTTTGTTGCATATCGACGTCCAATTACTATTGGTAATATATAATTAAAATAAAATATCTGATGGGGCATTTCAACGGATTTGATTTTTTTTTTTCAGGAACTCCGACTGTAGGACCTCCACCCACACTGAACAGCGTCGCTGTCGACCCAGCCGTCGCCCAATACGACACTAGCGGATTCGGTACGTCCTTTACAATATTACAATGACACACTGATAAAATGTTGAACAGTACATATAATTACTAAGTGTAACATAATGAAAATACAAAATCTGATGGGGCATTTCAACGGATTTGATTTTTTTCAGGAACTCAGATTGCGAGACCTCCACCCCCTCCGACCCCTGTCCCGTTCGACCCGGTTGGCGCCCAATATGACACTAGCAGATCTGGTAGATCCTTTTCAATTATGTACCTGTGGTGATTTGAGGTAAGAGGTGAGGTGAGGTAAGGCGAGGCGAGGTGAGTGAGTGTGATGAAGAGAAGGTTGCTGGATCAAGGACCTAAAAGGTTACACCTATAGCAGCCAGGGAGGTTATCACCTATAGCTGCCAGGAAGGTTACCACCACTAAAGGTACTAGAGGGATTTCGCCCGGTGGTTCCACCAATGCTGGTTATCACCAATGCTGGTTCCACCAGTCTGGGATCTTTTGTGAGAGAAGGTAAGGAGGCATGAGAGGAGAGAGAGAGAGATACACTGCCAAGGTGATGGCACAGGAGCTTCCTCGTCACAATCAGAGTGACCCATTATAAAATAGAACAGACTCGGAAGCAAAATAACATAACATTACATTACATTACATTACATTACATAACATTACATAACGTTAAATATACATATTACATAACATTACATTACATAACATAACATTACATAACATTACATGAAATATACATATTATACATAACATGACTTCCATAATACATTACGTCCATTATACATAACTAGCCTGACCGCTCGCTTCACTCGCTATCCGAGATTCGCTGTACGCAGTATCGAGGAACCAACAAACGACGGAAAAATCCCATACCCTACCGGGTATTTGTGCCCAATTTTATCAAAATCCGTCAAGCCATTCAGGAGTTGACCATGGTCGACCATATTTCCGCTATGGTCAGGGAATTAAAAATGCGCCTACGTTCAACTTGGGAGACTACCGGATATTGGTGCCAAATTTGGTCGATATCCGTTGAGCAATTCGGGATTCGACCATGGAGGGGCCCATGGATGCGCTAAGGTCGACCGCGGGAGTAGTCCGAAGGGTCGATCGTAGATAGAATTTCACGTAGATTACGAATACGTGATAAAAAATAGGGGTTACCATTTCAATTAACGAAGTTGACCATAGTCGACCATAGTTCCGCTATGGTCAGGGAATTAAAAATGCGACGTTGCACAACTTGGGAGCCTACTGGATATTCGTGCCAAATTTGGTCGATATCCGTTGAGCAATTCGGGATTCGTCCATGGAGGGGCCCATGGATGCGCTATGGTCGACCGCGGGTCGATCGTAGATAGAATTTCACGTAGATTACGAATACGCGATAAAAAATAGGGGTTACCATTCCAATTAACGAAGTTGACCATGGTCGACCATAGTTCCACTATGGTCAGGGAATTAAAAATGCGACGTTGCACAACTTGGGAGCCTACTGGATATTCGTGCCAAATTTGGTCGATATCCATCGAGCCATTCAGGAGTTGACCATGGTCGACCATAGTTCCGCTATGGTTAGGGAATTAAAAATGCGACGTTGCACAACTTGGGAGCCTACTGGATATTCGTGCCAAATTTGGTCGATATCCGTCGAGCCGTTTGGCCGTGCATAGAAGGACAGACAGACAGACAGAGCGCATGCGCAGGGCGAACCGCTGGCTCTATCATGTTGAAATTTATATGGGACCTCAATGGGCCCTACCCGCTTAATCCCTGAGAATTACATTGAAATTGGGTGAAATCTTTGGTTACTACGGCTGTAACAAGGAAATTGAATCTATTTCACGCCAGCGCATGCGCAGAGCGCACCGAGGGTCCGATCATGCTGAAATTCATACTGGAACTCACTAGGCCTTGTCCAAACAACCCTTGAAAATTGGAGCGAAATTGAATCAAAATTGTGAAAGTTATGCGTGTTTGTTGAATTTAACGTTAGCGCATGCGCAGGGCGTACCGCTGGATCAATCATGTTGAAATTTGTATGGGACCTCAAGGGGCCTTATCCGCACCATCCCTCAAAATTTGAGCTAAATCAATTCAAAATCGTGGAAGTTATGGCTGTAACAAGGAAATGCGGACAGACTCACAGACTCACAGACCGACAGACACGGAACCAAATTTGTTCAGCAGGCTTTGAAACGCAAAATGCAAGTGGAAATTTTGATTTCTGAAGGCAAAAATTTTTTGGCTCACGAAAGTGAACACAAGGCTTCCGCTGCTTCGCAGACTCGGAAGCAATAAGTCGGCGACTTAAGGAGAGCGTATAATGGCGCAGCCGGCAAGTATTTATACTCCCCATTCCACTCTCTTCCAGTCCAGAAGGACTGGTGGGGAGTGCTTGAGCGTATGCGCCTGTGGTCACGTACACCACCTCACTCGTTGCGTTTATTAACTTGAACAATCTCAATGTATACAAGGTATGATGTTCTGGGAGGATCACGACAGTACCATTAAACATTTATAACAGGTTGAACGGTCCGTAATCATACAAAGATGTAGCGAACTGGTTATGGTTTCGTAGAAGCTTTCTGTCACATAAATGGCTAATATTACCAATTAATGATCTATATTAACCAAAAATCACTATAAACCGTTAAAAATAGCTTATTTTTAAAATAGGCTCGTAACGTCATGCAGAATGGCTGAAATGATATTATATTATTACAAATTTTGTTACGAGTATATTATTGTACCTACCTATATTAAAAAATTGATTAAAGTTTAGGTACTACATATAAATATACATTTATTTGAGGCTCTCTGGATGTGGGATAATCCCCTCCGGCTACCTCTAACGTTGATGGCTCACTAGATAATCTTAGTAGATTCCGTAAGAATTGATCCTGACATACAATGAGATAGTTAATAAAAGAATATTGAACGAGGACCACCTTATAATATAAGGGTGCAGTGAATAGTGTGTCAAGTCAAAAAATGAGATTTTTGGCAATTCGCAATTTAAAGTTTGACAGTTCACGCTAAATCCTGTAATTGCGGCAATAATTTTTCTTGGTGCTTCTTGTATTTCAAAACTAATAATGTCACCCTTTTGAATTGGTTTTTCGTTTAAAATAAAGCTTACTCCCCAATATTCAACAATAAAGTTAGTGCGCACCAAACATTTGGGACTTGGCCCGTTGTACACTCCTGAATTTCTTCATTTCGGAATTGACATCGATGTTAACTTCGGAAAACGTGATTCTGCAGGTTCTGATAAACTTTTAATGAATTCACAGATGATATAGGTACTTGAAAACATTCTCATTTATTTCTACAAAAATACTGGAAAAACTATAAAGAATTTTTTGTACTCGTACAAAGAAAAATTAGATTTCAATCAGTAAGTACATGATTGATGTTAATAATACTAGTACAACAAGATACATGGAACATTGCTACATAATACAAGAAACATGGGTAAGTGTAGGTGGATGCAAAGAAGTCCTAGGTCTACTGGTAACGTTAGGTAAACGAAAAAGTTCATTCTGACTCTTCATCGTCCGTGCCACAGTTAAAGTTCCCAGCGCTGTTCGATGTAGGTAAAGCTTTATAAAAAATCGTGGAACACTGGCAAACACTGGAACACTCTGTCATGTCTCGCTAGTCGGACTTGACACTTCGATGAACATGACCCAAAATACACTAATGCACTGCTCGGCGAGAGATGCCAATAGGACCAGACACACTGTTCCCTGATGAGAAGCGGAGCGTCTGGGAAGTATTAGTGGACTTAACTCGTTTTTGCAAGTTTTGGACTTGACACACTGCAGCCACAGATTATAATTTATAATGATGAATTACAACTTAACGCTAAGCTCCACCAGTGAAATGGAACTAGGTGTGACATTTCAGCGGGTTTGAGGAATGCGTAGAATTGTGGGAGACAGTAAGCTTTTGCACTGAGCTTCACCGTCCACACTTCCAAATTCGGCTGAAGTAAGTCACTCAGTTGTTATAAAAACAAGAGTTTTTCATCTGTGTTCATGTCTCCTCGTTCTTGAATAAGGGATTTGTGTACTTGTTACTCCCACACCCACGAATATGATCGTTGTGTAATATTAGTTTTTCACCTATCTTGTACGATATTAATGTTGAAGATGTGACGTTTACATTTTATATACGGCAGCCATATCGGGTTAGCAGTTCAAGGACAATGGCTCATCAACCCCCCCCCCCCCCCCTCATCGCAATTCCATATTATGAGTAATAATTGATCTGAAATAAGTCACTCAGTTAATACAAACAAAACAAGAGTTTTCCATGGATTTCCATTGCTTCCCATTCTCGAATAAAGAACTTGTGTGTTTGTTACGCCCACCACGAATGTAATCGTTTTGGTTTATTATTCTGTGAATAATACACCTATGTAATCGCTCAGCAAACAATTTTTATAACACCCCCTCAAAATTTTTTCTTTTCCGCTTCAAGGTGCGTAGATTCATAAAACGCTGCAAAGTCCTTGTCACATGGGTTTATTATTCTATTGGAGTTCTAGAGGTTCTTGTTGGCTGTTAAATTTATTGTTTCTTTCATGTGGAATGATTGAAATAGCTATTTCTGATGATTTCCACCAATTTGGGCCCCCAAAACATGAAATAGGTAGGTACGGTTTTTTTTTTCAGATCATCTTTGATCATTGGTAGTACCATTTAATGGTCTTGATTCACCTGTTTACACTTTTTCCAATGTTATTATACACATTGATGGTGATTTCAGACATTTTTCCAGGTTTTTGACTCATAAAAAACCAATTTTGAGAGCTGAACCTTTGGTAAAACCTCAATTTCCGCGTCATTGGTCAAAATCGACTTCATATTCGGTCTTCTCGTCCCCAAAAACATGGAAAAAGATACTTCAAAAGCTCGTGTTACTAACATGTTCCTAAAACGCAAAAAGTACCTATTTTTACACACATTTTCACTCATAACACCCCTGGGTATATTCCGATCGGGCTGAAAAGTTTCGGGACACAACTAGGGCCCAAATGGAGCATGTGTGCGAAAGAACGACTTTTTTAGACCGAAATTGAAGCCGGTACACGTGATACGGCGTACGGCGTACGGCGGACGGACATTGCATTTTTGGAATCTACTCACCTTGAAACGGAAAAGAAAGAATTTTGAGGGGGTGTTATAAAAATTTGTTGCTGAGCGAATACATAGGTGTATTATTCACAGAATAATAAACCAAAATGCAATGTCCGTCCGCCATACGCCGTACGCCGTCCGCCGTATCACGTGTACAGGCTTCATTTTCGGTCTAAAAAAGTCGTTCATTCGCACACATGCTCAATTTGGGCCCTAGTTGTGTCCCGATACTTTTCAGCCCGATCGGAATATTCCCAGGGATGTTATGAGTGAAAATGTGTAAAATAGGTACTTTTTGTGTTTTAGTAACATGTTAGTAAAATGAGCTTTTGAGGTATCGTTTTCCATGTTTTTGGGGACGAGAAGACCGAATATGAAGTCGATTTTGACCAAGGAGTGGATAATTGAGGTTGTACCAGATGTTCAGCTCCCAAAATTGATTTTTTATGAGTCAAAAACCTGCGAAATCGTCTGAAATCACCATCAATTTGTAGAATAACCCTGGAAGTAGTATCAACACGTGGATCAAGACGATTAAATGGCGCTACCAATGATCAAAGATAGTTAAAAAAAAGGAGCGTACCTAATTCAAGTTTTGCGGGCCGAAATTGGTGGAAACCACCAGAAATAGCTATTTCCATTATTTAAAATGACAGCAACAATAAATGAACAGCCAACATTTCTGTAGGTATGTCCAGTAGAATAATAAACCCATGTGACAAGGACTTTGCAGCGTTTTATAATATCATGTTGCATCTATATACAGGGTGTCCTAGTTCCTTCTGGAAAAACTCATGGAATCGATTCTACTCTTCGTTTAGAACAAGAAATGCTCAGGAGAAATTTTTCGAAAAGTTGTTAGTTTTAAAGATATCCGACAATTTGTGTTTTTCCAACTTTTTATTATTACCTTACCACATAAAAACGCTAATAAATTCGAAAATATTGAGACTACAACAAATCCAATTACACTGTTTGAAACAACGTTAAATTTCCTGTAAGATTCTTCTGTTTTCAATGGTCGGACTTACTTAAAATGTTGGCCAATATCAGTTGGAACATTTGAATATTTCAAAATTTAAAATTGTGAAAAAGATTTTACTTGTTACTGAGGTTACAAAAAATACCTACAACTTGTCAAGTTTCACAAAAACTTCTTCATCTAATGGGCTTTACATTGATATACTTTGATTAAAAAATTACGTTGTAGTTGAGTTAAAAAATGATAACTGAACGTTTGAAAACATGAGCAGAGGTGAATTTGGGGGGGGGGGGGGGGGGGGATTAATTAGACCTCGTAAAATAAAACTAACGCTTGCTTGACTGGTTGAATAAAAATAATCCTGGAATATGAATTCAAGCAAATGGTTCCAACATTCAACTTTCAACGAGAATGGACAGGGAGGTGTCACTAGAACGTGATTTTGCTTGCACAAGTATTTCTTAATAGTAAATTATGAACCTCGGTTAACCATCTTATAAAACTCCAACAGAACGCTTCTCTTCCACCAGTTCAGTTTAATGTGTCTCGTGGGAAGGTAGTTGTTATGCCGCTTTATTTTTCAAATCTGGAGTACCGAGATATGCTGTTCGTGTGTATATACTGTAACTGCTGCAGTACAATACTCTTGTAAAGCCTATTAGATGAAGAAGTTTTTGTGAAATCTGACAAGTTGTAGGTATTTTTGTAACCTCAGTAATCTTTTTCACAATTTTAAATTTTGAAATTTTCAAATTTTCCAACTGCTATTGGCCAACATTTTAAGTATCTCTGAGCAATGAAAACAGAAGAATCTTACAGGAAATTTAACGTTCTTTCAAACGGTGCAATTTTATTTGTTGTAGTCTCAATATTTTCGAATTTATTAGCGTTATTATGTGGTAAGATAATGAAAAGTTGGAAAAACACAAATTGACGGATATCTTTAAAACTAAGTACTTTTCGATAAATTTCTACTGAGCATTTTTTGTTCCAAATGAAGAGTAGAATCGATTCCATGAGTTTTTCCAGTAGGAACTGAGACACCCTGTATAATCTATAATACAAACTATTGAAAATTCTATTTACAGTTTATATACGGCATTCATATTGGGCTGACAATTCAAGGGCACAGGATCTCCATTCACAACGCCTATTTGCGTCATCCTCCCGCCACTATTCAATATCAATTCATCTGGAATTAGTCACAAATTAGAAACAAAAAAAAGGTTCTCTTTGGATTTCCATTGCCCCACAGTCCTGAAATACACTGCCAAGGTGATGGCACAGGAGCTTCCTCGTCACAATCAGAGTGACCCATTATACATTACATAACATTACATAACGTGAAATATACATATTACATAACATTACATTACATAAAATAACATTACATGAAATATACATATTACATAACATTACGTCCATAATACATTACGTCCATTATACATAATTGCGAAAGTTATGCGTGTTTGAAGAATTTCACGTTAGCGCATGCGCAGGGCGAACCGCTGGCTCTATCATGTTGAAATTTATATGGGACCTCAATGGGCCCTACCCGCTTAATCCCTGAGAATTACATTGAAATTGGGTGAAATCTTTGGTTACTACGGCTGTAACAAGGAAATTGAATCTATTTCACGCCAGCGCATGCGCAGAGCGTACCGAGGGTCCGATCATGCTGAAATTCATACTGGAACTCACTAGGCCTTGTCCAAACAACCCTTGAAAATTTGAGCGAAATTGAATCAAAATTGTGAAAGTTATGCGTGTTTGTTGAATTTTACGTTAGCGCATGCGCAGGGCGTACCGCTGGATCAATCATGTTGAAATTTGTATGGGACCTCAAGGGGCCTTATCCGCACCATCCCTCAAAATTTGAGCTGAATCAATTCAAAATCGTGGAAGTTATGGCTGTAACAAGGAAATGCGGACAGACAGACCCACAGACTCACAGACCCACAGACCGACAGACACGGAACCAAATTTGTTCAGTAGGCTTTGAAACGCAAAATGCAAGTAGAAATTTTGATTTCTGAAGACAAAAATTTTTTGGCTCTCGAAAGTGAACACAAGGCTTCCGCTGCTTCGCAGACTCGGAAGCAAAATGAACATTTGTGTGTTATTACTCTCTCCAACGGATATAATCGTTCCACCTATCATGAACGATTAAAAATGCGGTTTACATTTTACGTACAGCAGCCATATTGGGTTAGCTATCAAGGACACAGGACGTTGTATGTCGTCTATTTACTTCACCTGAATTAATTCATCTGAAATCTAAAGATTGGTTATTTTTACATATTTCGATTTTCTTCGATTTCAGATCTTTCCACATATACCTATGAGCTAAGGGAGATGGACATAAATATTGCGAAAGGAAGGGGGGGGGGGGGGAGAACCAAGTTGTATAATTTACTATAACAATGAATTGCAACAACTCCCACCTCCAATGGATCTATGGACGGCTTTTCCTTTCTGTTTTTCTCAGGGACTCCTAACGCCAGACCAGGTCTTCCGCCTACTTTTGTCTTCGATGATGAGCGTGCTATTGATATTGAACGGAGCATCAAGATTGGCTCGCCAAATAACTCTGACAGAATCGGTGAGAGTTGGTCCCCAAAATGACCATGCGCGATGGAATCAAAGAATTGATAGACCGTTCAGTTCCTTCACGGAGCTGTTACTTCAAGCCACAATCCTAAGATTTGTTTTATTGTTGAACGTCTACATTAGGGTGGTCACAAGGCAATAGGCAAAATTTTTTTTGAGAAAATCACTTCTGGCAACCCCCTAAAAGGTGCCATTTGACTAGAAAATGAGATTCGCAAAGTTTTAGGTCGATCGGATAACATTAACCCGTGCCGCATCGAGGTTAAAGATCAGAAAAACTCACTTTGTTTCATAAAAATACTCTTTTTTTCCTCATAACATAGTAACCATTTGTCCTAGAGACTTGAAATTGGTCTCATTTTATTTAAAATGTTATCTTCTTCAACTTTTACTTCCATAATTTTTTCGCTACATCCTGTAGATTTTATGTTATTCAGCTTTTCCCATCTCAAAACGTGGTCCGTTTCAGCAAATGTGCCTTTTTACGCATACCCCTAAAAACCACACTCCAGTCAATGAAATCGACCTCCAGGCGATTTGACACTTCTTTATCACTCTGGTTTATTGAAAATGAGTATGTTTCAGGTATAAATGTAAAGGTTGAGGCTGTAATAAGGGGGGGGGGGGGATCTAGGTAATGAAGGGTTATTAGACCGGTGAAAGGTAAGGAAGTGTGACCTTTAGCTTTGTATTCGCTGTCATCTGTTATCTCTATTACTGTGAATCATCACTACTACTGTGAAAATTGTCTTTATTATTAGATAGGTGCAGAATTTCTGATAGAGATGCTGTAAGGATAATATTAGCTACAGCTGAGGCACTAGGCCATGACGTACAACAATTAACCGCGAGCAGAAGTGTAGTTCGACTACGGCGACAACAATTTAGAACGAAGAGGGCTCAACTTATAAAAGACAGATTCAAAAATAATTCAGAATTAGAAAGTGCCGTAGTGCACTGGTACGGGAAATTGCTACCAGATATCTTGAAAAATGAAAACGTAGAAAGAGTAGCGATCTTGATTAGTTGTGGAGATGAGGAACAGTTGATCGGAGTTCCTCAACTCGAAAATAGTACTGGACTCTTGCAAGCCCAGGCGGTATTTGAAGCCATTCAAGAGTGGGGTGCAGCAGAAAAAATTCAAGCAATGTGCTTTGACACCACAGCTGCAAATACTGGTCGGGTTAGGGGGGCTTGTGTTTTGCTGGAGCAATTATTGCAAAAAGAACTTTTCTACTTAGCATGCCGTCATCATATTTTGGAAATTATTTTGAAAGCTGTGTTTGATAGCAAGATAGGCTCGACCACTGGTCCTGAACCTAGCGTTTTCAAAAAATTTCAAGTTGGGTGGCCTAAGTTCGACCAAACTAAATACAAAACTAGTCTACATGATGATAATACGAGTATTAGATGCAAAATTAGTAACATTAATCAAGTTTCACTTTTTTTAATGGAACATTTGGAAACCCTGCAGCCCAAAGAGGATTACAAAGAGTTTCTTCAACTTTGTTTAGTGTTTATAGGGCTTCCTCCCCAAAACTTTTCTTTTAAAGCACCTGGTGCAATTCATCACGCCAGGTGGATGGCCAAAGCAATTTACTGCCTCAAAATTTATCTTTTTAGAGATCAATTGTTATTAACTCAAAAAGAAATTAAAGGAATAGAAGAAATTTGTGTTTTATAATAAATATTTACGCCAAGGCATGGTTCAATGCCCCCAAACCTGCTTTGGCCCCTAAACAAGATCTGGAAATGTTGAAAGCATTAGTAGAGTATAGGAAAATTGACACAGAAATAGCAGATAAGGCTTTGTCAAAATTTGTAAACCATCTGTGGTACCTCAGCTCAGAGAAAATAGCGTTCTCGTTTTTCGACCACACTTTAGACGACAACATTAAAAAAAGTATGGCCATGAAATTATTTTCCCTAGGTGAACCCGATAGTGAAATTGATGGTAGGGATAGAAAAGCGATTTTAGATTTTGCACATGTAGAGCAAATTTTGGATAAGCAACTTGATTTTTTTGTCACCTCTCAAACCTTGAATTTTTTCAAGCGGTTTTCCATAGAGACAGATTTTTTAAACACCGATACACGCTTATGGAACAAAAATCCTCATTATTTGCATGCTAAAAACATAGTGAACGGTTTAAGGGTAGTCAACGACACTGCTGAAAGAGGAGTGAAATTGATACAAGACTTCAACTCTTGCTTGACAGAAGACGAAGAACAGCGCCAATTTTTATTACAAGTTGTGTCAGAATGTAGGAAAATTTACCCTGATGTCGATAAAGCCTCACTATCTAAGCCATTAATGTAGTTCTAAATTCAGTGGTGTTGGAATAGATATATTGTGTTGTAAAATAAGTTCCAGGCTATTATTTTCTATACAAAAAACTTTCAATTTGTATTATTAAAACACTTTTTACATAATTTTTATTGTTTTTTGTGCATTTCATAGCACCCACCACCCACCCATCTCCCCCCTACCCCCTCCATATATTATATATTAGATTAAAATGTATCAATTTTCAATATACCAGAGTGATAAAGAAGTATCAAATTGCCTAGAGGTCGATTTCATTGACTGGAGTGTGGTTTTTAGGGGTATGCGTAAAAAGGCACATTTGCTGAAACGGACCACGTTTTGAGATGGGAAAAGCTGAATAACATAAAATCTATAGGATGTAGCGAAAAAATTATTGGAGTAAAAGTTGAAGAAGATAAAATTTCAAATAAAATAAGATCAATTTCAAGTCTCTAGGACAAATGGTTACTATGTTATGAGGAAATAAATAATATTTTTATGAAAAAAAGTGAGTTTTTCTAAACTTCAACCTCGATGCGGCACGGGTTAATGTTATCCGATCGACCTAAAACTTTGGGAATCTCATTTTCTAGTCAAATGGCACCTTTTAGGGGGTTGCCACGATTGAATTTCGAAAGTTGACTTTTTGTGACCACCCTAGTCTACATAAATTAGGACAACGAATGAAAGTGAGGCTTGGCTGTTCTATTTAATTTTTGATGACGTTAGTCTCAATACGGTATGTACTATTCAATGGTGACTCATAGCTACTAGTGCATATTTGAATGACGTTACTCCAATGAAACGATAAAAAAAATAGCTGATAATAGATACGTTGAGTACAAAACAATTACCGAACTCTGAAAAATTCGATTCATATCTTCTACCTATGTTTCTCACCCTATGTTTCTTGCTATGTCGATCAGCTATTATCTGTTTTATCAAACACAATTGAGTGGAAATTCACTTAATAACCATTCAAAAGAGGATAAATTATGGAGGAATTCAAGCCTCATGTAAGCTAAATTATCCGTAGTAACAAATAAATCTTGCAGTTCAGCGCAAAATAAAACCGCTAAAAAGCCATCGGCTGATAACTTTTCATCCGAAGGGTGTAGTAACTTCCGTAATTCACAGCGCTTCCATGAAAGCCAACCTTGCATGGCCTCAAAATTTCATCAGGACACATTCAGAAAATGCCTTACCTGTGCCATAACAACTGTAGTTGCTGATAGGTATTGTCAGGGTTCAGCAACACAGGAAAAGGAAGAACTGACATCTCCTTCATTCTTTATTAACACAACGTTTAAGGTACAAAACGTGACCCAAAGAAAAACGGAGTTATTGAAAAAACTCGCAAGTTCAAGAACTATTTAAAACCGTAAAAATATTCACGTAAAAAAAGGTATAGGCGTTTTGAAAATTTCAACCCCTATTTTGAACCCCTTAGAGATGACTGACAGTAACGTCGAGCTTCGAGGACCAACTAGACCCCGAACGGAACCTATAACCCGAATTTCATCGATTTTTTTTCATGGTAACTAAGAAAAGTGGCCCGTACGGCGTACGGCGGACAGACAGAAATATTGGTTTATTATTTTCAATAATGAACCATTGGAATCGAGCATGAAAAAAAATTCTTACCCCCCCTCAAAATTTGATGGTTTACGTTTCAAGGTATGTAGAATCCAAAACTGCAATAAAAATATTTCTGTCTGTCCGCCATACGCCGTACGCCGTACGCCGTACGGGCCACTTTTCTTAGTTACCATGAAAAAAAATTGATGAAATTCGGGTTATAGGTTCCGTTCGGCGTCTAGTTGGTCCTCGAAGCTCGTCGTTACTGTGAGTCATCTCTAAGGGGTTCAAAATAGGGGTTGAAATTTTCAAAACGCCTATACCATTTTTTTACGTAAATATTTTTACGGTTTTAAATAGGTAGTTCTTGAACTTGCGAGTTTTTTAAGACCATCCGGAGCATCGTACGTCCAGCCGTTCGTTCACAGTAAGGCCCCGAAGTTTGCACCGACAGGCATTTTCGACTCGTGTGAATGAAATTGTATACAATTCAAACCAAATCTCGTAACCAGAGACGCGCCCACAATAGGAATTTGTGAATACGGCCAATCATTGGTAGGGATCACCTGATTATATTGGCGGAGTATGAAGTCGAGTTGGTTGTTCTGTGATATTATTTAATTTGAAAAATGATGGCTCTATTGGAGTTTGTTGGTAGGTAGTGAAACTTGAACAAACGTTGAAGTATTATTGATGGGTAAATTATTACTACGGTAAATCATTACTCAACGGTAAATTATTACACAACGGTTCATTATACCATCTACGTAGAAGGGGCTGGAGTTTGTTGGTAGGTACTTTTGCAACTTTTTTCACTCCTCATCAACAATTTCTTTTCAGAACTTCATTATGTGTGTTTCTTTTTGTTAGGTACTGTTTGTCATCGGCAGAATTATTTTAGCAACATTTAACTCGTGATTTAGGTAGGTACCTAGTAACGAGTACGGGGTTAGGTACTAACCTACGGTTTTTATTGCAGTTTTGGATTCTACATATGAAACGTAAACCATAAAATTTTGAGGGGGGTAAGAATTTTTTTTTTCATGCTCGATTCCAATGGTTCATTATTGAAAATAATAAACCAAAACACTGTTGTACCGGTTTCGGTGATCAAACCATCGTCAGTAACAAACAATAACTGTTTGTTTGTTATTGTTTGTTACTGACGATGGTTTGATCACCGAAACCGCTATAACATTGTTTTTTTCGTTTTGTCGTGTATTAGTGGAAATAGACTATTTTTTCAATAACTCAATTTTTCTTTGAAATGGGTTTCCACGATTTCTTCGCGAGTGATTTAGTTCGAAACGTGACCCAATTTCAGGTGAACCTGGTTGTAGAAAATCCAGAAACATACGGACAAGTGCAGGGAGAAAGCAGTGCAAGGTAGGTTGTGTTAATAATAGGTAAAGAAAACTGAGTACTTCCTACTTCCTATCCCTCAGAGGCTGAACCCTGACAATAATTATCAACAACGGCACCATGCAGCCGACGATTTCAACTTCCTCTGCCATAACAGTAAGATCCGAAATGCACATACCTTAACTCCGATGCTGCTGAAACCACGCGTACACTGTTCGTTCAGTTTTGGGGTCAGCCGCCTGCTTCATGCGACAACTGACACCGTCCACACTGTAAATGTCTCACTGTTTTCACAATTTTTCTTCCTCCCCACCACTCAAACAATCATAATCACGAGCGATTTTGTGCGATAATTCATCATTGCCAAATCTCTCGGGCACCCAATTTTTATCGGATGGATACCACAATACGCTTCCGCTTCCCTATAATCTTACTGGCAGACCAAATGACACACAAAAATAACCCGTAAAATAACCTGGACTGTTGAAACGCTGACAGATAACTGAAATGAAACGAGAGACTAGCATGCGGTTGAAGGATAAGACCGTTGTTCGCAGATCTTTTCTTTACGTAAAACGACCTTTTATCAATTGGCCGATCACGGAAAATCGATCGACGAAAATTGAACAAAGCGGAGACTCAAACTCGGTTAATCGAGGATTCGCTATAATTATATTGTGAGAAATCTAAAATTTGCAACTTTCGTTCCCATTTTGGTTTATTATTTTCAATAATGAACCATTGGAATCGAGCATGAAAAAAAAAAAAATTCTTACCCCCCCTCAAAATTTGATGGTTTACGTTTCAAGGTATGTAGAATCCAAAACTGCAATAAAAATATTTCTGTCTGTCCGCCGTACGCCGTACGCCGTACGGGCCACTTTTCTTAGTTACCATGAAAAAAAATTGATGAAATTCGGGTTATAGGTTCCGTTCGGCGTCTAGTTGGTCCTCGAAGCTCGACGTTAATGTCAGTCATCTCTAAGGGGTTCAAAATAGGGGTTGAAATTTTCAAAACGCCTATACCATTTTTTTACGTGAATATTTTTACGGTTTTAAATAGTTCTTGAACTTGCGAGTTTTTTAAGACCATCCGGAGCATCGTACGTCCAGCCGTTCGTTCACAGTAAGGCCCCGAAGTTTGCACCGACAGGCATTTTCGACTCCAGTGTGGATGAAATTGTATACAATTCAAACCAAATCTCGTAACCAGAGACGCGCCCACAATAGGAAATTTGGCGGAGATGAAATCATTGCTAGGGATCACCTGTTTCTAATCCAAGTTGAAATCTACGTTGAATTTTACGTCAGATACGACCAACAGCGTTTGCTGGAATTCAAAACAAATTGTGCTCTATCATCCATAAAACAAGGGGGGAAAAATCCTCACGATTCTCCACATTTTAGCGGCATTTCCTCCTTCTAAAACCTGGTCAGAAATAGCTGAAAATCATCGGACACGGCTTAAATTCATCAGCTTCAAAAATTTACTTATATGGTCCTGTTACATGATTCGAACTTTCTCTATTACACGCAAGAACACGCTCACTGAATATTTGAAGATGAAAAAAAAAAATAAATAATAATAAAATAATAATAATACCGCCCACTACTCGGAAGAACATATACTTCAACATATACCGTCTCACATATAATTACTGTATCCGAAATATGTGACATGGTATATGTTAGATGTGTGAGATGGTATATATAATTACTGTATTCGAAGTAAGGCATAGTCTGAGCCCAAAGTTTAATTTTTGTCGGTTTTATTTTTTTTTCCAACTACTGTGTGTTATAATTGAAATTTCCCGTAAAAAACGCGTAAGAACTTCGGAAAAGCATCTCCATTCCACCCGCTTTCCAACGGTTTATCTCACCTATTTAATAAATATTCATCAGTGAATAGCGTTATAATACGGAAAAACGAAGAGTTTTAACAGAAATCGAGGTATAGTCGTGAATGATGAGGTTTCTACGTATTTTCACGCGCTGAATAAAATAATACAACAATACATACAATACAATACAATAATACAACAAGGGTACTGCGTGCAGACCTTTCTGACACTAGAAGACCTTTCCAGGTGTCTGGCGGCTATAGGCGTAAAACAGCATTTTTTTGCAATAACCTCATAGGGTTATGTCACCTTGTCTTCCATTCACCCTTATTCCCTCAGTCCAGTGTCGAGATGAAAAACGCTGCAAATCCCTGCACAACGGTTTATTATTTTGTACAGAATACCCTCCTGTTACAGATCACAGGTCTCCGTATAGATAACCCTTCTATATAACATATGTACTACTGTATACATATCATGTAGATTGCAGACCCTCCGTAGGTTAGTACCTAACCCCGTACTCGTTAATAGGTACCTACCAAATCACGAGTTAAATGTTGCTAAAATAATTCTGTCGATGCCAAACAGTAACTAAAATGGCAAAAATAAACGCGAATGAGCCGCTGGGAGGAAAAGTGGTCCAAACGCATTTAAGGCAAATTTCGGAAAATGAAGGTTTTGCGTTTTAGCTTATGATAAATACGTACCAACAGAATTGTGCTTAATTTTTTCTTATTCTCAACCACAGGATGTTAATAAAACGTGGTATAAAAACAATATTGATTATTTTTCACAGCAACTAATTTTACTGGCTCCATGAAGTTACAGTACCACTTTTCCACTTTGCTTTTCTCCAGATGCTGAGGAAACGTGGTAGGTACAACTCCATGACTTGTACCACTTTTCCACTCAAACCTTTAGCGCACTCAACTTCAACGGTGCTATTATACACTTGAAATGCTTCTAAAATTGCCATCTTTGACTGTTTTTGACCTTGATAAGATGGGGGTTACTGAAAGAAAATCACAATCGTTGGTTCAAAAATGTAATCCTTCCTTCTTTTTTTTAGTTTTTTTAATCAAAATAATAATTAGCGTTTCTAATCAAAATAATCAGCGGTTTTAATCAAAATAATTAATAATTTAATCATAATAAAGTTTCAGGATGCCTCAGACGTTTCTTCCCAATCTGCTGTGTGGTAATTTCTGTCGAATTATTCATTTTTTCTTGAAAACAAATTAGGTATGATCCTCACAGACACACACTAGGTTACAAACTTCACTAAAACTATGTACTTTTACTTAGTCGTCTGCACGTACGTAAAGATTGCTTGAAACTGATAACGAACGATTGCTTGAAGTGTGGTTCACAGAAATCAAACGGGAGCGAGGGGAAGCGTCAGCCTTGAGTTGTACTTACCCCTTTTCCTCAGGGCGCGCGATGTTTCGTCTAGCGGAATAACATAATGGCGCAATCTCTTGATTACCGTTCGAACTAGAGTCATACCACTTTTCCTCTGAATGGAGAACAACCTAAAGAACACCAAGAATGGTCTAACTCAAAATCGAGAAATTTTCAGTTAGACCACTTTTCCTCTCAGCGGCTCAAATAATGAAGTGATGAAGGGAAACTGTTGATGTGGAGTGAAAATACACTGAAAATGGCGGATGAGGTTGGGACAGAAACAAAAGCCGGCGCCACAACGCGAAATCCCATATGATTGGAAAGGCCTAGGCCAGTCATAATGAATTTATTGAAAAAACAAAAGAAAACGATTGATTGAACTATTGCGGATCATGCCAATGCGCACCACGCCAGTTTAGACAATTCGATTATAATCAAGGATATTGTATCCAATATTGTCCGGGGGGGGGGGGGGGGGTCTTCAACTGTTTTCCGTTATGTAATAATTTACCGTTGTGTAATAATTTGCCGTTGTGTACTAATTTTTTTTTTGTTAAAGATCACAGCTCTCCGTATAGATAACCCTTTATATAATATACCTATGTACTATTCTATACATATTATGTAGATCGCAGACCCTCCGTAGGTTAGTACCTAACCCCGTACTCGTTACTAGGTACCTACCTAAATCACGAGTTAAATGTTGCTAAAATATCTGCCGATGACAAACAGTACATAACAAAAACATACGCACATAATGAAGTTCTGAAGAGAAATTGTTGCAAACGTACCTACCAACAAACTCCAGCCCCTTCTACGTAGATGGTATGATGAACCGTTGTGTAATAATTTACCGTTGAGTAATGATTTACCATTGTGTGTGTGTGATTTACCATTACGTAATGATTTACCCATCAATAATACTTCAACGTTTGTTCAAGTTTCACTACCTATCAACAAACACCAAAAGAGCCATCATTTTTCAAATGAAATAATATCACAGAACAACCAACTCGACTTCATACTCCGTCAATATAATCAGGTGATCCCTAGCAATGATTTTATCTCGGGCCAATTGCCGATTTTTAGCGCATCCCTGGTGACGAGAGTTGTGCTAAATGTATACAATTTCATTCACCCTGGTGTCGAAAATGCCTGTCGGTCCAATCTTTGGGTCCTTACTGTGAACGAACGGCTGGACGTACGATGCTCCGGGTGGTCTTAAAAAACTCGTAAGTTCGAGAACTATTTAAAACCGTAAAAAGATTCACGTAAAAAAAAGGTATAGGCGTTCTGAAAATTGCAACCCCTATTTTGAACCCCTTAGAGATGACTGACAGTAACGTCGAGCTTCGAGGACCAACTAGACCCCGAACGGAACCTATAACCTGAATTTCATCAATTTTGTTTCATGGTAACTAGGAAAAGTGGTCAGTACGGCGTACGGCGTACGGCGGACAGACAGAAATATTTTTATTGCATTTTCGGGTTCTACATACCTTGAAACGTAAACCATCAAATTTTGAGGGGGGTTAGAATTTTTTTTTTTCATGGTCGATTCCAATGGTTCATTATTGAAAATAATAAACCAAAAGGTAGGTACCTGATGAAAGATGTCCGGTTTAGTAAAATTATACCTACTTGAAAAAAAAAAAAAAAAATTAACCACTGTAACATAAGTTCATGAATCTCGGGAGCGAGGTGATGTATCCTTACGCTAACCGAACTTGATCATGCTCCAATGCTGTTTTCAGTAACTGGTCAGTGGAGAGGAAGGAACAGGGAAGAACGGCCACCGTCCACCGCCAAACATCATGAGGACGTCTAACTCAGATCCTACTGCTCCAATGGAAGGAGAATAGAGTTGTACAAGAAAATGCATTAGTGTTCTAACATTAACTTTTGGCTTAGTAAACCAGAAAATTGTTGGTTAAAAAAAAAATGTCCTGATATATATATGTACTAGCTGACCCGGCAAACGTTGTTCTGCCATATAAATTATTTCTAGTGAACATTTTGGTTCTTAAATAAAAAATAACGAATGTATTGTAAGTGTGTGGGGATGGAATGTATGACAGAAAAAGGCAAAAAGTGCTGTAGACGATGACCGCCGATAGAAAAAAAAACACTAACCATTATTTTATCAATTCAATGTATTTCATTAACATGACGGACATATTCATTGTTTGATGTCCTAAAACTAAGATGTAAAGAAAATTAAAGTAATTATTTTTTAATTCTAAAGTAGGAAAATGATATTTAGAGAATTAATATTAATTTGAACAGCACTTGAGTGTACGATATTTCTTGTCAGTCCGTCTTTAGCCAACACAAATAAGCTCGATGGTTTGCCCACGCGAGAACATGCCACGTATAATTTATTGTCCGTGTGCAAAACATGGTGTGCCCAAATCTAAGCCGCAAACAGACATCGTTTCCTTGCGATTTATTGATTGTCATTGCGAATGCCAATCTAATAGGAACTTGAACCCGTTTGAATTCAGTCGGCACGTCTGTGGGAATCATTGGAATTCGTGGCAACAAAACATTTTCGGCTCGGAATTTGCCATTCAAAATGGTGGCTTCGATAACGTTTGTTGTCAATTTTTTAATGACCAATCGCGTGCCATTGCACAGCCGTCGTGGGTTTAAATTCCGAAGTAAAATAACCGGAGATCCAACTTTCAGTCGTAGAAGGTGTGGTGCATCCACACGAGTGATGTCCTCACCGCCCATGGAGTAGAGTTGTGGCATCCATGTGGCATCTATGTGGCATCTATGTGGCATCTATGTGGTTCGTTTGGCATTGGCAGCAATTAGCCTACTTAGTGGTACACTTGGCCTTTGATTTTGAACGTTAAATTGAATTGTTGATCATTTGCCGGAGTACTGTGTACTATTTCTGTTGCTCCGAACGAAGTCATTTGGAAGCATGAAATAAATTTGCGAATGGATTTCAGGAACAGGTGTGAGTCTGGATCCGTGCCGATGAGCAAGCCTTTTAGTAGTTCTGGTGGTGTCTCAATTTGTGCTAGTTGCAATTTCCCTAATGCGCAACACATCCCGGCTGACTCATGTTTGAATTTGAGCGCATGGCAGTGGGGACATTCTTTGTCCATAGCACCAATCAGCACATTCGGAAGTGAGCGGAATATTCAATATCAGGCTCGTACTCGAATGCGAGACGAAGAGCATCTTCTCGCATCCTTACGTCGAATCAATTTAGACCATTACCGATTTGAAACGACTTAACATTAAAAAAGTATGCGGGGGGGGGGGGGGGTCAAATTTCATCAAGGTAAATCTGAAATAACCTCAAAACCTCAAGTTGAACATCTTTTCTTCAAGATGGATCAAAAAACAGAATTTTTATAATTTGCAAGAGTGAATTTGATTTCGTATTTTCATTTTTATTTGAATCGGGCTGATATCGGCACGAGTATCTGTTTGTATTTTCTTTGTTAACTCTGGGGATTTGATAGAAAAGCGTTTTAAGATTTGTTAAATTTACTCAGCAGTAAAATAAGATCCAGAACTTGGATCAACAACTCATCCCTTTCTGACCAAAACCGACATTCGTAAGAAAAAAAGAACAAAATGAATCTTCGAAATTTGTGCAGCAAATTTGGATGGTTTTTCTTTTTCTCTCTCTTTTTTGGAACCACTGTGCTTCTTCTTCTAGGGAAACTTCTAGGGAAACTACCGTAGATTCCTGTGCCATGAAATATTAAAATAAATGAGCGTCTGTTACCCAATTTCGTATAATGTTATTGTGGGCATAGCAGTTGTAATTATTTAAACATATTGAATCAAAACTAGAGTTCTCAGTTCTTGCTACTGAGAACATATCTGTCGTAATTATTTAAAAATGTTGTACGAAAACTACGGCTCTTAATTCTTGAACATTGCAAATTTATAAATAAATATACCTGTCCGATCTTGTAAAAATCAATAAAAATTTTGTAATCATATTTTATCATTCCAACAGTCCTTCATTTCTCACGTCCATAGCTATACTGGTAATGCATGTGATTTAAAAGGCATTTGATTCATTGGTACTTGACCGATTTAGCCTATAAGAATATAGAACGAGTTGTGAATGGAATTGTTGAATGTGTAGTTTTGTGAATAATTCTAGAGAAAGTGTGATCTCACAACTTCGGTGTCATAAGTATATGAACAGGGTGAAGAATAAATGAGCAATATGTAGACCTACAAAGGGGAAAGCTGCCACCATCGCGTCACGAAAATTCAGGGACAATTTGCAAGTTAGTATGAGTGACAGGAGGGTGGAGGGCGAAATTCAAGAACCCATTATATGTTAAGGGCAATTATGTAAGTAACATTCTAGTCTTTATCAAAATTCAAAGATCGCTTGAAATAATAAGTGATCTATTAATTTCTACACTTTTTTTTAAGCAGGTAAGTGCGTAATTCTGTACCAACAAATAAAAATAAAAAAATTTAAAAAAAATTTAAAATAAATAAAAGGCCAATATAAGAATAGAAACTCTATTTTGAGACACCACAGCGAATTAGCAAGATTAATAGGACAAAATGAAGGTTATTCATTATCTGAGCGTATGATACTGTAAGACGAGAATGAGGAAAATATTATTCTCAACGAACAGATTCACAACATCTACCCCATTTATGTGCATGTTACACTCGAGCCTGGGTATATGCAGAACCTCTATGTATGCAAGGACCGAATCTTTCTACCTCCTATCTTTCTACTAGTTGTTTGTTTAACCCGGTGTTTCTACTTCTGGTTCTCGATTTGGTTTACTGAGCGTTCGTGTTCGATCAAACAATAGTTTGTTATTTTATTTGCAAGTTTATTTTTGCACCATTCAGGGTGGTTCTTCAAAGTAAACGTTTTATTCCAGTTTTCTGTCCGATTCTCCTTGCTGCCAGAGTTTTATTCAAACATTTGGTTTAGCGTTATTCGTGGATTATGCGGCTCGGCCCGGATGGTATGAACAGAAAATGATACTTTGTCATAATAATATCTTCGGTTAGACTGACTTCAGTGTTCATGAAGTGCACTGGTAGTAACGGCCGATGCGAGGAAAACACGTTATATACAGGATGTCTCACTTATGATCCGAAAAACTTCACCCACGTGTTCTACAACTAACTTCCAACAAAAAGTGCCCTATAAAGTTTTTTTTGTAAGCCACTAAAAACCTGAGTTTTTTCACTGTTAAGATTTTTTTCGTGTTTTCGACATTTGGTCTCTGAAAAGCGTATAACTCCCTTAATATGAAGAGTAAAACCAAATCTGAGCACCGTTGGAAAGAGCGTTAAATTTTCCGTATTTTCAGCCTCTAACAATAATTTTTTGAAGGGAACTTGAGGGTTTTCGGGATGAGCCCGAAAAGTTAATTTTGTCAAATCTTGAAAACTGCCTGTTTTTCAAACGCTCATTAGTCCCCCATAATTATGGTGATAAGTTATAGCCTGTAAGCCTAAAAAATGCGCAAAAGCCTCAGCTTTCCAACGGTAGTCAGTTTTTATTTTTTAGAGGGAACTTTAAAAAAAAAAAACTTTATAGGACACTTTTTGTTGGAAATTAGTTGTAGAACACGTGGGTGAAGTTTTTCGGATCATAAGTGAGACGCCCTGTATTAGCTACCTATGCGTGGATGAATGTTGCAGGTCCCATTGTGATGAAACGCACATAGGTGCAAACCCGTACCGCCCGAATCTTTACGACCTTTTTCCTAGGCGGTTATTGGTGTTTCATGGACAACACATTTGCGCATGCGCAGAAGAAAGTTTTTGGAACCCGATGAAATGTATTTTGAATCCCTTGATATCTATCAAAATGTTTCTTATAAGTACCTATATCAATGTAATTAGAAAGTTTTTGGAATTTTATGAAATGTATTTTTAATCCCTTGATATCTATCAACATTTTTCTTAGAAGTACCTATATCAATATATTATGATACTCAATTAATTCATTTATTGATTCAATTACCTACACAGACATTTATGAGTCACTTCAGACCGGGGTTGTCAAACTGCGACCCATTTATGCAAAAAGCGACCCCTCAAATTATTGTCCCTTCTACGAAGTGCGACCCTACAAATTGATAGCCCTTCTGCAAAGTGCGACCCTGCACCCTTCCTTTCCTGGTGCTTACTGCGACCCACCCAGTTCGTCTGCAGATACAGTTCGTTTAGCGTAACCCAGGGCGCACCAACGTGGAGGCGAACTGTTCCACGCCCCATAAGTTGCAGTTTCCACTCTCCACGCTCGTAATACCATCAATTGTCGTCATTTTTACATTGCTCATTTTTTGGTCTTCGGTAAAAATTTGAAGGAGACACTCTTCACGAATTCCATTTGCGTAATTTCTCCGCGAGTCAGGCATGACATCTTCTTCCGCAGGAATTCCTGCTTCTCATTCTTCTTCGTACTTTTTGAGCGCATTAATATATAAGTATCTTGCTGAATCGACTTCAGGGTCTCAATAACAAGGAAGATGTGCGGGTGGGACTTATAAAACATTTTATTTATCTTTGAGTGGAAACTCTCGCAACTGTTGGTTGTTCGAATGGCAGTATGGGAAAACATCGCCCATATGTCAGGTGGGAATGTTGCGTTGGTGTATAGGTAGTTTTGTTTCATATAATCGACAAATGTCCGAACTTTGGGGTTTCTCGCTGGCATTTTCGCCATCAGCTCTTTGTCAAAAAATGCCGGCACGTCGTCAGGATCCAAGAATGGAAGTCCAAAAAATAACTTCAAAAACTCGCCTACTTCGCCTTCTCCTCGATAAGCAGTGCTGAGGCCGACATTTTGTATTTTTCTCCACGGATAGTGCAGCCTTGTGTATGGCAGCCTCGAAGTCGACCAGCACAACTGACGGTTTGAATTCAAGGCCCAATTTCTCGCAGTGTTTCACCAAATCTTTGAAAACATAAGCGTAGGAATTGGTGTGCTTGTTTGGTAACAAATAGAACGCCAATGGTACGTAAACACCGTCTCGAGATGTGTGGACAGTAAATAGTTGATTAAAAAGAGCTGGGGACGAATCAAATGTGCCATCGACAAAAATGTGGTCATTTCCAGCCAAGCACTTCAAGTTTCGGGGCGTACTAAATCCCAACACGTTTACGACACTATCATTAACAAGCAAGAAATTTTCAGCCGCATTCGTTGTCAATTCATCTTTGGGCAGGTTATCGATGGCTTCGTGCAATTCCGGTAATCCTTTAGGAAGATTTGGCCAAACCTTCCTTCTCATGCGATACACAGCACGTCTACATAGAAGTGAATCGTTTTTGTCGACAGTCTCAATATCTCCCATTTCTTTTAATTCAAGAGCTAACAGTTTGTTGGGTTGAGTAGTTAAATCATTACCAGCTTTTCTCTTCAGAGAATTTCTCAGCGCATGACGATTCAATTTTTTCGGGGAATCTGCAACGTGATTGTGGTCGTCATTTCTGTCGAAGATTGAGTTGGACGGGTCAAGTTTGAAAGAAGCCTTACACGATTTTTTGGTACATAACCAGCGTTGAACATTATTTGCCAAACTTTTATGAAATCGGTATTTGAATCCGTCCAGGACAAACAACTCGTTACCTCGATCGCTGACAGATGTTGAGCAAGATGGGCCAGGGGAGTTCATTGTTGACGCGTTGACAAACGTTGGCAAACTGAGTGAAAAGTTACATACAGAAACAGTTCCTTATCTTAGACGGAAGGATAAGGTTCCTTATCTTAGGCGGGTCGCACTTCGATCAATGCACGTAAAACGTCAGGGTCGCACTTCGATCAATGCACGTAAAACGTCAGGGTCGCACTTTGTACTGGTTCCGAGGGCACTGGGTCGCAGGTTGCTAACAGCCCTTCAGACGGTCTCTAAACTTGGCTACAAGATATAAATTCCAAATTTCGCCAAAACGTTCGTTATTACAAAAATTCGAGTTTTTGTTCGTCAAAATTCCCAAAAAACCGTAAAAAATTGCTGAAACTCGCATATGATATAATGTAAATAACGATAGTGTGTTTTAGTCCTCCTAGTTTAGGAACAATGTTCATGCATTTATTCATGTATTTATTATTTGATTTTAGCTGTAAAAAAAAAAAATGGATAGGGAAATTTCCTGGAAATTTTAAGAATAATTAGATTAGGTATATATTACCTTGTTATTATTCTCATATATGTATGTAGTTCATATTCGGATGTATTATCCCACAGTGAAATCTGCTGGTGATCATCGATGCAGGATTTAACAAGTCAATTTTCTTCAACACTTTTGAGTGGTCTGTGTAATCTCTTTAGCAAAAAAAAGTCAAAAAAACCACAGTCATGCAGCATGGCTATAAGAGCGAATTTTCGAAGTTTTCGGCATCTTCCTCCTCCGCCTAAAATTTTCTGAAAATTAATTTTTGGCCAATGTTTTCCCAACTTGATACCATACAAAATTAAAACAGGAGTAGTTTTACGCAAAGTAAAATTTGGGGTGGAAGGAGGGGGAGGGGGAAATCAAAAATGTTTTGAATACCAGAAGAGTATTGGGTAGGTACGTAACAAATTTTTTGTTCCATTTTTTGCCGAGTAACACCTCGGTTTGTAGATTTTCCAACGCTGAACACGATGGTGAAGTCAGAATTGCGATATCCCATTCCGTTATCAGATTAGAGCAGACGAACCAGGAAGAACATCTCAAGAAATAACCACGTTCCTTCATCTTCAAAGTGCTCCAGTTTGAGAATGGAATGAGATATCGCAATTCTGATTTCACCATCGTGTTCAGCGTACAAAAACCTTTAAAATGAGGTGTCACTTGTCAGACTTTTTCATTTTGGGAATTTATGGGTAATTTCCCCCCCCTAAAACTCCCCAAAACTCCCCCTTAGGGTGACCCGATTCTGCCCATCTTCGAACTTAGCCTGTCGATTGCCAAGACAGATTTTTCGTGCAAATTTGAACTTTTTATCTCAATTCTTTCGAGAGTTATCGTCTGGAATGACACATACATATATAAATATATAAATATATAAATATATACATATATAAATATATATATAAATATATATATATATATATACATATAATTTTTGGTGTCTTTCGGCAGGGAATTCAGGATGGTCTGAAACGGATTTTGGTATAAAAATCTTTCGGAAATTCGAGTTTTAAAAATTTTGGACCGAGAACAATAGCTTCCTTTTCTTCGAAAATTCGCTAAAAACGTGGATTTTAGCTGCCTTTCCAGCGAAAACGTGTTAGGCATATTTATAGGTATGGGGTTCGTTCTGCTTCTACGCCAAATTTACCGCCCAGCTCTCGCAACTCTGCGGCACTTTCTCGGGGCAGGGGCTGCCACAAACTTGAAGCCAGACCCACAAATACACTCGCACTCAAGTAGGTATCTGATGAAGATATTTCTTGTTAAATTTTTATCGCCAGATTCGTGTTCAGGATGGTAAGAAAATGGGGGGAACATTCTTACATGAATAAAACATTGAAGTTTACGCACAGCTTGGCTTCGGCCGCGTTGAGGAGCCAAACCTTAAGAATCTCTATATAATCAACAAAATACAAGAGAAACGTGGATAAATTTAAACCTGAACTAACGCGAAACCTGGGTATAAAGCGCGAAAAAAAGGCTTAAGATTGTGTACATGCAGATTCGGCTGTGTAAGTTTAGGCAGGTATATCATATCTTTTCGTTTGGAAAAATTCCTTAAAGCTCAATGAAAGGTGCAGAATATGCAAATAGCCTATTGCAACGCAATCACGGACAGTGAGCGGATTATTCTCGAGTGGTCTTCCGTTGAATGGATATCATATTCCGTACGTAATGGAATAGTTTTTTTAGCTTTCTTAAATGGTAACAGATAAGTAAAATAATTATAGGAATGCAGCGTAGATCTTGAGGTTCTTCCAAGCTTCACGACATTATCAAGCTATAAGAGCATGCACCTATCCATTACAAAATTGTTTTGAAACTAGAAGCGTACGTTGCCATTAAGTTTACCTAGTCAAGTACCTATATAAAATTATCAGGCAGCCGGAAGAAAAGCCCCAGCCGAAATGACTGTTACTTTACTTTACTTTTTATAAAATTATCGCAAAACACTGCGAATACGTTCAAAAAGCGCTTTAAACATATATACCTGATCAGTAGCTACGCAGGTCATTTATGAACTACGGCAGACCCAGACTACTCTTGGTACTGGACCGTAAGTACCTGTTACCTACATCGTAAATTTTATTACTTATGCTTCCGAATCTACGAAGATGGTCACTTTTGTGTGAAAAAAATGTTGGTCCTCCCAAAAAAAAATTCAATTCATGGTTTGAGTTTTAGACCTTTCTGAACAAAATTGGCTCTGTGCCTGTCTGTCCGCATGAGCATGATTATTTGTTATACATGATCTTAGGAAAATTCGCAGAAAAATATTGGCTAAAATTTGTCTGTTTCCAGATTATTCAGAGTGAACAAGGGTTAATTGGTGTTCCACATCTAAGAAGTTTGTTGGAAATATGTGTTTCATGAATTTTAAATTCCCTTCTTGCAACATGAATAAATTGCAGTTACAGTAATGAAACTATACAATCCAGTATATTTGGTAAGACTGGATCTATATTGCACCACTGGCTAGGAATTGGCTTTGAATCATAGGAATCTTGAATCATAGGATTATATCAATCGTAGTAAATATCTCATTTCAAACACGATTAACAGGTGTGAGTGAAAGAGAAAAGAGATGTACAAAGGACACTGAAGCATTTCAAAATATAATTTAAGCAAATGCGTTCTATACAAGTAATAGGATCATAAAGGGTCAGCCAATTAAGGGATACAATAGGTGGTTGGTTGATACGTAGGTACCCACCCATATTTTTCTCCAACTGGGGGTTGATAAATAATTTAGGGGTCATTTTACAAATCTATGGTTCGTTACATTTGACATTCTTATAGCAGGTAGGCAGCATTAACTAAAACGGTGATCTAGGGAAAAAATGTGTGAAAACGCAGGCACATACCAGAAACGTTGATGAATCACGAAAAATCATGGTTACATTCCTAGTTTGAGAGCTCAATTTGGTCTCATACGACGCAAAATTTTATTGTATTTAACTTACTTCCCATACAAATACATGGCAAAACTAGGACAGAAATGGCGCCTGTGTGCTGAAGAACGATTTTTTGGCTCAGCAATTACATAAGCAAGATATGTGCCACGGCGGCTGTCGGACATTGCAGATTTGGATTTTATACATCATGTTGAATCATAGAGTGACGTAATTTGAGGGAGTAAACAATGGTTTCCTCGAACAAATTACAGTAGTTATACCTATTAATTATTCGGGGAATAATAAACTATGCCTGTAGTGTGATTTACAAGAGTGGGCATACTGCTATTAAAGTTCTTTCTGATAGGAACCTATAAGCGAACCTTTGTCCGCTGGGTAGGCAGCTAACCTGCATGTAAATATCACTCGTATTTCTAATTGATGTTATACACATTTTTGAATTTTGAATTGTAACGTATATTTCGAGCGGTCGTACAGTTGGCATCAGTGAAATATGTAGTATTCGGACAACATTCAACTCCTCGACACACTTAGTAACAACATTAAACATGATATTTTAACAGAACTTTGAGAGAATCCGAGAATTTATTATATGAACCTATAATAATATAGCATTACGTAATAGTGCAGCCATGAAGAAGCCATCCAAGTGGGTCTCCTATATCACCAAATGGACGTCTTCTATTGGTTCAACCTCTTATCCAATCGAGTGGAGGTGTTTATTGCTGACGGCAGCAGTCCACGCAGCACTCGCCAGTCGAAGGACACCGATTGAGAAGTGCACCGGTTTTTTAATGAAATATAGTTCCACCATCATCTCTACATCAGTTTGAGACTTTCTCGGATCAACTTGGTAAGCATTTCATCTGCATCGTCGACTTAACTGTCATTATAATTGCGGCAAAACTATAACAAATTGATCTCGGCAATGTAATGCGGCTGGAGAAGATAGCTAAGCCGTGTCCTTTCCACTAGGTACCTATCGCATGCTACTTCACACTCATAATAATATAATATTATGGTACCTACTGTTGTGAGACCCATAAACAAATCCAATTGTACCAGTGCCCCTTTGCGTAGTTTTTATACGTGCTGAAAATGAATAATTACAAATACGTGTTGGTTCCACATGATGTTACGTCATCTTCTACGCAGTTGGTCCCTTACAGGTACACGCTCTCAGTTACGAATAATCAAGTCAAAATCCAATTTGTTTCATTCTCCGAAGATTCTAAGATGAATTATTTATCAAATTCATCCGTCCGCATTTCCCTTATGATGGGGTAGGTATATCACGATTCGAACCAACCCTGATTGTTCGGCCGCCATTTTTGCCTTCAACTAGTGAAAATTTGCTGTTACGGCTTTGATGTCGACTCAGTGATCGTTGAAATAATAATAGACAACTTTCTAGCATTCGAAGTCTACATGTAAAATAAATGAGAGTGCACTGAGAATCGAAGTGTGCGCATACATTTTGGTTCTGTTATTTTTCACTACCATCTGCGCATGCGGTGTAGGTTTTTCTCTGGACAACGCGTCGATGCCACGCTATTCGTTACGTCATCTACTAAGCGCATGCGCAGTTGTTACAGATTCCAGAATATTATTGGTCAAATCAAGAACTCGCGTCGGAACAGTCGCCATATTGAGTCTGTTCGATCTTCCTAGTTTGGATTATAAGCTCAAGTGTTCCAAAACCATTAACTAAAATACACCCCACACCGAACACTCATCGTTTCAAGTGACAGTAGCAGCCATTGTGGCCCCCAGCCACTCAGCTCACCTACTAAAGTGAGCTTACTGAGCTTATTCTTATTTTTTAGCTTATTAGCGAATTTTCGAAGAAAAGGAAGCTATTGTTCTCGGTTCAAAATTTTTAAAACTCGAATTTCCGAAAGATTTTTATACCAAAATCCGTTTCAGACCATCCTGAATTCACTGCCGAAAGACACAAAAAATTATATGTATATATATATATATATATATTTATATATTTATATATATATTTATATATTTATATATGTATGTGTCATTCCAGACGATAACTCTCGAAAGAATTGAGATAAAAAGTTCAAATTTGCACGAAAAATCTGTCTTGGCAATCGACAGGCTAAGTTCGAAGATGGGCAGAATCGGGTCACTCTAAGGGGGAGTTTTGGGGAGTTTTAGGGGGGGGAAATTACCCATAAATTCCCAAAATGAAAAAGTCTGACAAGTGACACCTCATTTTAAAGGTTTTTGTACGCTGAACACGATGGTGAAATCAGAATTGCGATATCTCATTCCATTCTCAAACTGGAGCACTTTGAAGATGAAGGAACGTGGTTATTTCTTGAGATGTTCTTCCTGGTTCGTCTGCTCTAATCTGATAACGGAATGGGATATCGCAATTCTGACTTCACCATCGTGTTCAGCGTTGGAAAATCTACAAACCGAGGTGTTACTCGGCAAAAAATGGAACAAAAAATTTGTTACGTATCCAATACCTACTCTTCTGGTATTCAAAACATTTTTGATTTCCCCCTCCCCCTCCTTCCACCCCAAATTTTACTTTGCGTAAAACTACTCCTGTTTTAATTTTGTATGGTATCAAGTTGGGAAAACGTTGGCCGAAAATTAATTTTCAGAAAATTTTAGGCGGAGGAGGAAGATGCCGAAAACTTCGAAAATTCGCTCTTATAGCCATGCTGCATGACTGTGGTTTTTCTTATACTTATTAGCTTATTCTTATTTTTTTCATTTTAATGTTGGGGTGATATCTCACACAATTCTCCATTTCCAAGGGATTGTACCTAACATCCTTCACTGCCATTTGGTTAGTTACCTATATATATAAGTACTTACCTACCTATTAGTAAAGAGCTAAGATTACTTATTATTACTTATAAGAGCTAAGATTATTTAGTCTTACGCTAATACTATTATTATGAATGTTGCATCCTATTGCGCTTGTTATTATCTGTCTCCGCAAACACATATGTTGAACAGAGAGCATAATTGCGAAACAGGCCCACTTTTCAGTGAAGCTGGTCGGTACCACGTGATATGTGACGTCATCACGTGGGGGCAAGCGCGTTATCCAGGTTGCATTCTTTTAGAAGGACTGAGCTTGATTTCCCGCTTGATACTCGCTAGGTTTAGTTCTCCATATTGAAATGTGAGGAAGTTTCATTCTTTTTACCGGACAGGTATTTTGGAGAGAACTAAATTAGTATTAAAACCACATCTGACCTAAATAAGTTTTGAGCATATACCTTAGATCTCACTTTATAGCATGTATATGTATACATACAGAGGAATGTGACGCCCGCCTGGGCGATATTCCAGTCTTCGCAACATTATGATTAAGAGTAAATAACTGGTCATTTTCACGAGCTAATTAATATTACATTCTTCACATCCATTCATGTATCGTACATAATTATTTCAATTCACACCTTCATGTGTAGTTTTTAACCGAGTAGTTTTAACCAAGCATCATTTGAGTGCATCATCCCGCTCAATCCAAAAAAATATGAAGATGATTCGAAATAAGATGGAACAAATTTGAAAATAGAATGCTGACGTCCATTTCCAGCTTAAATTATGATTTTCTGAGCTGAACATGGGGCCATAGGGTTTACTACTGACCTGTGAACCCTCCCTCAAAACTTAGGCTATGAAACAATCATCATAAGCCAATGAAATTTAGTAGGAACCTACCTGTAATAAATACCTAACATCGATACAGAACTAATCCTTACCATTTAGGTCAGCTCCAACATCTGTAGAGCAAATGCTAAAATAGCTTTTCCTTCCAAGGAACGTGCATATTCACAAGGGTATCTGAAATGAATAGTCAATACAAAAAAAAACCACAGTCATGCAGCATGGCTAAAAGAGCGAATTTTCGAAGTTTTCGGCATCTTCCTCCTCCGCCTAAAATTTTCTGAAAATTAATTTTCGGCCAATGTTTTCCCAACTTGATACCATACAAAATTAAAACAGGAGTAGTTTTACGCAAAGTAAAATTTGCGGTGGAAGGATGGGGAGGGGGAAATCAAAAATGTTTTGAATACCAGAAGAGTAGGTAATGGATACGTAACAAATTTTTTTGTTCCATTTTTTGCCGAGTAACACCTCGGTTTGTAGATTTTCCAACGCTGAACACGATGGTGAAGTCAGAATTGCGATATCCCATTCCGTTATCAGATTAGAGCAGACGAACCAGGAAGAACATCTCAAGAAATAACCACGTTCCTTCATCTTCAAAGTGTTCCAGTTTGAGAATGGAATGAGATATCGCAATTCTGATTTCACCATCGTGTTCAGCGTACAAAAACCTTTAAAATGAGGTGTCACTTGTCAGACTTTTTCATTTTGGGAATTTATGGGTAATTTTCCCCCCCTAAAACTCCCCAAAACTCCCCCTTAGAGTGACCCGATTCTGCCCATCTTCGAACTTAGCCTGTCGATTGCCAAGACAGATTTTTCGTGCAAATTTGAACTTTTTATCTCAATTCTTTCGAGAGTTATCGTCTGGAATGACACATACATATATAAATATATAAATATATATATATATATATATATATATATATATATATATATATATATATATATATATATATATATATATATATATATACATATAATTTTTGGTGTCTTTCGGCAGTGAATTCAGGATGGTCTGAAACGGATTTTGGTATAAAAATCTTTCGGAAATTCGAGTTTTAAAAATTTTGGACCGAGAACAATAGCTTCCTTTTCTTCGAAAATTCGCTAAAATTCAACATTGGAATCTATAATTGTTATTCATTAATAATGAATTATCTCTGTTTCAAATAATCGTATTTAACAACTGAAACTTATTCATCCTACACAAGTTTTTCAAAATCCACATATTGACTTTCATGAATTGAATTTAAAATATTTGTTGAACATGGAAATTCTCAATTTATTAAGGATAGATGAAAGTCCGTTTTATAAATCAATAAATTAAGTTTCAAACACTTGATTCATTTTTGATACCGACAGAACGGCAGGATGGATAAACCGAAGGATGGCGAATCCCGCAATACGGAAGAACAGAATGGTGCACTCAATAAGCCCAGAGAAGTTGGCCAGAAAGCAGAGAAGGAAGGAGGGATGACGGACAACGTAAACAAAGGCGAGGGACAGAATCAACACGTTAAAGGTCTGTCACATTCCACCCCTCTGTATATACTTACATGTGTATGTATGACGTTGTAAGTTATTTTGTGTCTAGTAGAAGTATTTATTATGGAATTGATGGAATGGATGCCATGGGGGGGGGGGGGGGGGGGTTGGAACAGTTCCGACAACGCAAGTCTAGTTAGTCATCCCAACACTTCATTATGTATGATACAAACATGTATACATATATCTGAATGAGGATTATTACGATGATGGAAAATTGTTTCTCTGATATTTTGGAGATTCGCCAAATTCCCTCATCCATCAACACACAACCCAGAGTGACTGAAGAAACGTCATTTCACTAGAGACCAAGGATGAACGTCAGACTCACCAAGTTCTAAGAGAAGACGTACAATCTTGCCCATTATCAACCTCAATTTTACTTCAGTTTTTTTCGTAAATTTGAGAGGGCATAAAAGAGTGGAAAAGGAGACAGAAACTCAAAATGATTTAAAGTAATAAATAAAAAATAAAAATAAGTAAAATAACATTATACAAGTATTACATTTTCAGGTCAAGAACACTCGTAGTTTTCCAACAGTACCTACTTTCAAGTATTTTGATTTAGTTTACCCTGGGAATTGTAACCTGTTTTGTCCTGGGAATTGTAACGTATCATTGCGAGCCCACTTTAGAAATTGGAATCACTAAGTTCGATGGTTTTCCAATACATCTACCCAAACTCTGTTCGGAAGAAAAAACGCGGCTTTGCTACGTGATCAGGGCTGCCCTGGAAATAAACTGACGCGTATCTGAAACACGAATAGGCAGACTACGTATTGCGCGCAATCATCTTTCAATGCCTCAGGACACGTCGATTCACTTTCGGCGGGGCTCCGCATCCAATATTTACCTAAACTTTCAGTTCTTCTGTTCGGCAAAGTTCGGCCAGCAGAGCGACCGCCGAAATGTCCAAAAGTAGAGAGTATTTCGACATTGGTTGAATCTAATCAATTCGCCGATTCACTCGAGAACCCCGCGGACCAAACATTCACGAGTACTGTTTCCTTTCGATTCAACCACCTTTCGACTGCAATCGAACTTTACATTCAATCGCTTCCTTGTTACTTGCATAATGGTTTGCTTTTGAAGGAAGTCGAGTCGGGAGGGAGACGGGTTTCGGGTATGGAATGGGGGGGGGGGGGGTCGGATTGGTTGTCGGGTTGCCTTTTACAAAATTATTAAATGACAAAAGACGGGAAGAGATAAACTCAACGAATCAAGGAGGAATAGTTCCCTTCCCAAACGACTATACTGACACCCCTGAGTATATTCCGATCGGGCTGAAAAGTTTCGGGACACAACTAGAGCCCAAATGGAGCATGTGTGCGAAAGAACGAATTTTTTAGACCGAAAATGAAGCCGGTACACGTGATACGGCGTACGGCGGACGGACATTGCATTTTGGTTTATTATTCTGTGAATAATACACCTATGTATTCGCTTAGCAAAAAATTTCTATAACACCCCCTCAAAATTTTTTCTTTTCCGTTTCAAGGTGCGTAGATTCCAAAAATGCAATGCCCGTCCGCCGTCCGCCGTATCACGTGTACAGGCTTCATTTTCGGTCTAAAAAAATCGTTCTTTCGCACACATGCTCCATTTGGGCCCTAGTTGTGCCCCGAAACATTTCAGCCCGATCGGAATATACTCAGGGGTGTTATGAGTGAAAATGTGTGTAAAAATAGGTACTTTTTGCGTTTTAGCGACATGTTGGTAACATGAGCTTTTAAGGTATCGTTTTTCATGTTTTGGGGGACGAGAAGACCTAATATGAAGTCGAATTTGACCAAAGAATAGAAAATTTAGTTTCTACCAGATGTTCAGCTCCCGAAATTGATTTTTTATGAGTCAAAAACCTGGGAAATCGTCTGAAATCACCATCAATTTGTAGAATAACACTGGAAAAAGCGTCAACGGGTGGATCAAGACGATTAAATGGTACTATCAATGATCAGAGATAATTTAAATTTAAAAAAAAGGAGCGTGCCTTATTCGTGTTTTGGGGGCCAAAATTGGTGGAAACCACCAGAGATAGCTATTTCAATTATTTTATATGAATGAAACAATAAATAAACAGCCAAAATCTCTGTAGGTATGTCCAACAGAATAATAAACCCATGTGACAAGGACTTTGCAGCGTTTTTGGAATCTACGCATCTTGAAACGGAAAGAAAAAAGTTTGAGGGGGTGTTATAAAAATTTTTCACTGTGCGAATACATAGGTGTATCATTCACAGAATAATAAACAAAAATTTGGTAGGTAGCAATATTAAATAAATAATCCTGGTATGATGAAATTGTGGAATTTGTAGGGGAAGGCTCTGCTCTGGCAAGCATTCATACCAAGGAAGAAGGAAGCAAAGCATATGCGTCTGAGCTCATTCCTGAACAGAAGCGTGTTGCTGAATCCTCGGTACCTGATGTCTCGGAAGTACCTCAGGGAGGAGGAGAAGGAGTAGAGACTCAGCAGGAACGAGCGGCTCAGAGTGACGATGAGTACAAGGCAGAAAAGGAAGCTTCAGATGGAGCTGGAGCTAACGGAGGCCAGCACAACCAAGGCAGCTCAGGAGAGAGTACTCAAACAATTGCTGGTTAGTCGATGAAATTTTATGTGTATTTGCTTAAATAAATAAGGTGTTTAGAATAAGGTTTGACTTAGGTATTTCTCTGATGGGTGTATTCCACCTAGATTTGTTCAATTGTTTATCTGAACTTCAAGTATGAACGTCTCATAAAGCTGTAATACTGTTAGAAGTTGGCCAGAACGTTCACGTCTTCTAACATCAAGTTTATTCAGGTGACGCCTGACAGGTACCTGAGGACCTACTGTACGCGGTATATAATGCGCGATTTTTCCACGTGATTTACACTCAAACTATGCGAACTTAGCTAAAATGTAGTATACTGACAAATCCAAGTAGATAAAATAAATCGGAACTTGAAATAGGAACCCCAAATTCCTGAATAGCTCAAAGCACTGGTTTGCTCTGAATCATTCACGTGGATTGTGTAGACGATAAAACCAGCTATTTCATGAATGTAAGAAAGTTATTTCAACGTGAGCTGTAGTGGAAAATCCCCACGTGAACTGGATACCATATTTTGGTGCTCCTATATGCGTACAAAACCGAACGTCCACAAAATACGGCATTACTTTTTCACTTGATTCCAACGCAGTATGAGACATAATATGCGTGATATGTACTGCAAGTCTGAACCCTGATTTCGAATAACTCCAAATTGCAAATATTCACAACCACATAATATCTGTACTCGTATCAGTCGGTGCAAGTATATAATTTGGGGAATGGGATCGCGCATGACATGTAGGCAGGTACATGTCTGTCTAGTAGATATTGCAAGTTGTGAATCATAGAGAGACCCCAATATGGTGTTCTAGACGATCGCTTTGAAAAGGAGGACGAACACGTTCAAATGGAGGACGTGAAAGATCGTGAGTTATTGCCTGGAAAGGTGCATAAAAGCACAGTGCCTAAGACACCGAATACATACCGAATAAATTCATTCATACCGAATACATTCATTGGTTTCGTGTATGGAGAGCGTCAAAGACCTAACAATGGAGTCGAGGAGGATCATGTGACTCCTTATAATGGCGACAACCCTGACAACGCTCAGGCTAAATGCGGATTCCTGGCAACTGCCTGGAAGTTATCTAAAAAAAAAACTAGGGGCGTTTTGAATCACGGAACAAATGATCGAATAATCTATCAATCTATAATACCATAATTATTCTAAAATCAGGACTTCCCCCTTCGATTCTCAAGTATTGCTGGATCGAAATATCGACCCTTAAACAAAAAACTATAGTCGCGCATTCCAACAGTGTTGCCATATGCAGTTTTCAGGCAACTAAGTGTAGGTACCTTGGGGCGGAACTTTGACTTCCGACTGATCGTGGAAGGGGGATAACGATAACATATGAAACCCTCGAATTCGTGTTGCAGACAATCCTTCTGAAAACGGGCAAGTAATACGTTAAACTTTTTGTAATGTATTATGGGCTTTTGGTTTATTATTCTGTGAATAATTTCGCTCAGCAAAAAAATGTTATAACACCCCCTCAAAATTTTCTCTTTTACGTTTCAAGGTGCGTAGATTCAGAAAATGCGATGTCCGTCCGCCGTACGCCGTACCACGCATATCGGCTTCATTTTCGGTCTAAAAAATTCGTTCTTTCGCACACAGGCTCCATTTGGGCCCTAGTTGTGTCCCGAGACTTTGCAGCCCGATCGGAATATACCCCGGGTTTTATGAGTGAAAATGGGTCTAAAAATAGGTATTTTTCGTTTTTTATTAACGTGAGCTTTTGAGGTATCGTTTTCCATGTTTTTTTGGGACGAGAAGACCGAATATGAAGTCGATTTTGACCGAAGGTGAAAAATTGAGGTTCTAACGAAGTTTCAGCCTTAAATTTACGTTAAATTTTGGTCTAAAATCGTCGTTCTTCCTCACACAGTTTGGGTCTCCAATTGGGAACACATTTGGGTCCTAGCTGTGCACCCAAGCTCGGCAGCCCGATCGGTATACACCCAGGGGTGTTATGGGAGAAAAATGTGTGTAAAAAGAGGGGTTTTCGAAGTGTTTTTGAGGTGATAGTGAATTGAGCTTGTGAGGTAAGAGATTTCCATGTTTCTTAAGGTAAGAAGACCGAATATTAAGTTGATTATGACCGAAGAGTGAAGAATTGAGGTTGTAACGAAGGTTGAGCTAATTCACTTTTTTATGAGTCAAAAACCCGGGAAATTATCTGAAATCACCATAAATTTGTATAATAACACCAGAAGTAGTATCAAAAGGTGAATCAAGACAATTAAATGGTGCTATCAATGATCAAAGATAATATTTTTTTAAAACGCCGAGCCTAATTCGTGTTTTTGGGGCCCAAAATTGGTGGAAACCATCAAAAATAGCCATTTCAATAATTCCACATGAAAAAACAATAAATGAACAGCCAATATTTCTGTACCTATGTCCGGTAGAATAATAAACCCATGTGACAAGGAATTTGCTGCGTTTTTGTGTTCGCTTCTGTCTTGGTCTACTTATTCATTAAAATTCGGGTAGACCAGGCTAATTAACTGCAACATGAAAATTAACTACACAACCGTGTATTTGTACCCCCCAGTAATTATGCATCAATCAACAACAAGTTTTAAGTGAATCAAATGCAAGGGGATCCAATGTGATATGTAGGGAAAGTCTGTGGAAGCAGGGTGTGAATCAACACTGATTTTAATAATTTAAAATGGGAAATAACGGCATACTAATCACATCAGACTTCCAAATTTCAGATTTGAGGGCCTAAACGTGTAACATACGTGCTCGCCTCGTAGAGATGGTAACCTGTGAATTATTTTAAAGCCCTTGAAATGGTGTTGCAGAAGGTCGCATTGATGAGGTGGACGATCCTACTACTGAGAGGGAGGAATTGGAAGATCTTGAGGCAGCACCTCAACTGGTTGATCTTCTAGACATCGCTGAAGCTGGAGGACAACTCCCTGGTAAGCGGGTGAGAAGTGTAAATGCATGGAACTCCCTCTTCGAACCAACTCACGCATCAGGTTATGGCCAATGTACTAGATTTCTTCCATTCAACTCATGATCGAATCATCGATATACCTACAGTACCATATTCTCAAAGCATCGCCCATTCAATCATAATGAACTCATAGATGATGGTATTTCCGGTTAAATAAAACAAACTTAAAACATGAAACCATGTTAACATGATCGCAGTCTCGCTTTCAAACGCAATATGCTATGTTTTTAAAGTAATAGAATTCCCTTCATGTGGATCACCACAGTGATGAAATGGCTCTTACTGTTGAATGTGGGTCAATCACAACCCCGACACCGTCCAGGCTAAAGAGCCCTGGTAGATGTGTGAACTTTTTAAATCGAAGAAGATCCCTACAAAACAACCTAGACCATAACGATGAGCTAGCAGCTGAGGATTTAGTATACCAAAACACATCAGTGACATAGTGTCATAGCGATTCAGTGGTAATAACCAGCATTACGGATGAAACATCAGCTATGAACTGACACTGATCGCATGAACACATCTCCGTGATTAGTTGTAGAGTAGAGAGATAAAAGTTAAAACGCTGCAAAGTCCTTGTCACATGGGTTTATTATTCTATTGGAGTTCTACAGAATTGTTGGCTGTTAAATTTATTGTTTCTTTCATCTGGATTATTTGAAATAGGTATTTCTGATGATTTCCACCAATTTTGGCTCCCCAAAACATGAAATAGGTATGCTTTTTTTTTCAACTCATCTTTGATCATTGGTAGTGCCATTTAATGGTCTTGATTCACCTGTTTGCACTTTTTCTAGTGTTATTATACACATTGATGGTGATTTCAGACAATTTTCCAGGTTTTTGACTCATAAAAATCCAATTTTGGGAGCTGAACCTTTGGTAAAACCTCAATTTCCGCAACTTTGGTCAACAGTGACATCGTATTCGGTATTCTCGTCCCAAAAACCATGGAAAACGATACCTCAAAAGCTCATGTTACTAACATGTTGCTAAAACAAGAAAAGTAACTATTTTTATACAAATTTTCGCTCATAACACCCCTGAGTATATTCCAATCGGGCTGCAAAGTTTCGGGACACAACTAGGACCCAATTGGAGCATGTGTGCGAAAGAACGAATTTTTTAGACTGAAAATGAAGCCGGTACACGTGATACGGCGGACGGCGGACGGACATCGCATTTTTGGAATCAACACACCTTGAAACGGAAAAGAAAAAAATTTGAGGGGGTGTTACAAAAATTTTTTGCTGAGCGAATACATAGGTGTATTATTCACAGAATAATAAACAAAAATTTGGTAGGTAGCAATATTAAATAAATAATCCTGGTATGATGAAATTGTGGAATTTGTAGCGAAAGGCTCTGCTCTGGCAAGCATTCATACCAAGGAAGAAGGAAGCAAAGCATATGCGTCTGAGCTCATTCCTGAACAGAAGCGTGTTGCTGAATCCTCGGTACCTGATGTCTCGGAAGTACCTCAGGGAGGAGGAGAAGGAGTAGAGACTCAGCAGGAACGAGCGGCTCAGAGTGACGATGAGTACAAGGCAGAAAAGGAAGCTTCAGATGGAGCTGGAGCTAACGGAGGCCAGCACAACCAAGGCAGCTCAGGAGAGAGTACTCAAACAATTGCTGGTTAGTCGATGAAATTTTATGTGTATTTGCTTAAATAAATAAGGTGTTTAGAATAAGGTTTGACTTAGGTATTTCTCTGATGGGTGTATTCCACCTATATTTGTTCAATTGTTTATCTGAACTTCAAGTATGAACGTCTCATAAAGCTGTAATACTGTTAGAAGTTGGCCAGAACGTTCACGTCTTCTAACATCAAGTTTATTCAGGTGACGCCTGACAGGTACCTGAGGACCTACTGTACGCGGTATATAATGCGCGATTTTTCCACGTGATTTACACTCAAACTATGCGAACTTAGCTAAAATGTAGTATACTGACAAATCCAAGTAGATAAAATAAATCGGAACTTGAAATAGGAACCCCAAATTCCTGAATAGCTCAAAGCACTGGTTTGCTCTGAATCATTCACGTGGATTGTGTAGACGATAAAACCAGCTATTTCATGAATGTAAGAAAGTTATTTCAACGTGAGCTGTAGTGGAAAATCCCCACGTGAACTGGATACCATATTTTGGTGCTCCTATATGCGAACAAATCCGAACGTCCACAAAATACGGCATTACTATTTCTCTTGATTCCAACGCAGTATGAGACATAATATGCGTGATATGTACTGCAAGTCTGAACCCTGATTTCGAATAACTCCAAATTGCAAATATTCACAACCACATAATATCTGTACTCGTATCAGTCGGTGCAAGTATATAATTTGGGGAATGGGATCGCGCATGACATGTAGGCAGGTACATGTCTGTCTAGTAGATATTGCAAGTTGTGAATCATAGAGAGACCCCAATATGGTGTTCTAGACGATCGCTTTGAAAAGGAGGACGAACACGTTCAAATGGAGGACGTGAAAGATCGTGAGTTATTGCCTGGAAAGGTGCATAAAAGCACAGTGCCTAAGACACCGAATACATACCGAATAAATTCATTCATACCGAATACATTCATTGGTTTCGTGTATGGAGAGCGTCAAAGACCTAACAATGGAGTCGAGGAGGATCATGTGACTCCTTATAATGGCGACAACCCTGACAACGCTCAGGCTAAATGCGGTTTCCTGGCAAGTGCTTGGAAGTTATCTAAAAAAAAAAACTAGGGGCGTTTTGAATCACGGAACTCATGATCGAAATGATCGAATAATCTATCAATCTATAATACCATAATTATTCTAAAATCAGGACTTCCCCCTTCGATTCTCAAGTATTGCTGGATCGAAATATCGACCCTTAAACAAAAAACTATAGTCGCGCATTCCAACAGTGTTGCCATATGCAGTTTTCAGGAAACTAAGTGTAGGTACCTTGGAGCGGAACTTTGACTTCCGACTGAACGTGGAAGGGGGATAACGATAACATATGAAACCCTCGACTTCGTGTTGCAGACAATCCTTCTGAAAACGGGCAAGTAATACGTTAAACTTTTTGTAATGTATTATGGGCTTTTGGTTTATTATTCTGTGAATAATTTCGCTCAGCAAAAAAATGTTATAGCACCCCCTCAAAATTTTCTCTTTTACGTTTCAAGGTGCGTAGATTCAGAAAATGCGATGTCCATCCGCCGTACGCCGTATCATGCATATCGGCTTCATTTTCGGTCTAAAAAATTCATTCTTTCGCTCACAGGCTCCACTTGGGCCCTAGTTGTGTCCCGAGACTTTGCAGCCCGATCGGAATATACCCAGGGGTGTTATGAGTGAAAATGGGTCTAAAAATAGGTATTTTTCGTTTTTTATTAACGTGAGCTTTTGAGGTATCGTTTTCCATGTTTTTTGGGACGAGAAGACCGAATATGAAGTCGATTTTGACCGAAGGTGAAAAATTGAGGTTCTAACGAAGTTCCAGCCTTAAATTTACGTTAAATTTTGGTCTAAAATCGTCGTTCTTCCTCACACAGTTTGGGTCTCCATTTGGGAACACATTTGGGTCCTAGCTGTGCACCCAAGCTCGGCAGCCCGATCGGTATACACCCAGGGGTGTTATGGGAGAAAAATGTGTGTAAAAAGAGGGGTTTTCGAAGTGTTTTTGAGGTGATAGTGAATTGAGCTTGTGAGGTAAGAGATTTCCATGTTTCTTAAGGTAAGAAGACCGAATATTAAGTTGATTATGACCGAAGAGTGAAGAATTGAGGTTGTAACGAAGGTTAAGCTAATTCACTTTTTTATGAGTCAAAAACCCGGGAAATTATCTGAAATCACCATAAATTTGTATAATAACACCAGAAGTGGTATCAAAAGGTGAATCAAGACAATTAAATGGTGCTATCAATGATCAAAGATAATATTTTTTTAAAAAGCCGAGCCAAATTCGTGTTTTTGGGGCCCAAAATTGGTGGAATCCATCAAAAATAGCCATTTCAATAATTCCACATGAAAAAACAATAAATGAACAGCCAATATTTCTGTACCTATGTCCGGTAGAATAATAAACCCATGTGACAAGGACTTTGCTGCGTTTTTGTGTTCGCTTCTGTCTTGGTCTACTTATTCATTAAAATTCGGGTAGACCAGGCTAATTAACTGCAACATGAAAATTAACTACACAACCGTGTATTTGTACCCCCAGTAATTATGCATCAATCAACAATAAGTTTTAAGTGAATCAAATGCAAGGGGATCTAATGTAATATGTAGGGAAAGTCTGTGGAAGCAGGGTGTGAATCAACACTGATTTTAATAATTTAAAATGGGAAATAACGGCATACTAATCACATCAGACTTCCCAATTTCAGATTTGAGGGCCTAAACGTGTAACATACGTGCTCGCCTCGTAGAGATGGTAACCTGTGAATTATTTTAAAGCCCTTGAAATGGTGTTGCAGAAGGTCGCATTGATGAGGTGGACGATCCTACTACTGAGAGGGAGGAATTGGAAGATCTTGAGGCAGCACCTCAACTGGTTGATCTTCTAGACATCGCTGAAGCTGGAGGACAACTCCCTGGTAAGCGGGTGAGAAGTGTAAATGCATGGAACTCCCTCTTCGAACCAACTCACGCATCAGGTTATGGCCAATGTACTAGATTTCTTCCATTCAACTCATGATCGAATCATCGATATACCTACAGTACCATATTCTCAAAGCATCGCCCATTCAATCATAATGAACTCATAGATGATGGTATTTTCGGTTAAATTAAACAAACTTAAAACATGAAACCATGTTAACATGATCGCAGTCTCGCTTTCAAACGCAATATGCTATGTTTTTAAAGTAATAGAATTCCCTTCATGTGGATCACCACAGTGATGAAATGGCTCTTACTGTTGAATGTGGGTCAATCACAACCCCGACATCGTCCAGGCTAAAGAGCCCTGGTAGATGTGTGAACTTTTTAAATCGAAGAAGATCCCTACAAAACAACCTAGACCATAACGATGAGCTAGCAGCTGAGGATTTAGTATACCAAAACACATCAGTGACATAGTGTCATAGCGATTCAGTGGTAATAACCAGCATTACGGATGAAACATCAGCTATAAACTGACACTGATCGCATGAACACATCTCCGTGATTAGTTGTAGAGTAGAGAGGTAAAAGTTAAAACGCTGCAAAGTCCTTGTCACATGGGTTTATTATTCTATTGGAGTTCTACAGAATTGTTGGCTGTTAAATTTATTGTTTCTTTCATCTGGATTATTTGAAATACGTATTTCTGATGATTTCCACCAATTTTGGCTCCCCAAAACATGAAATAGGTATGCTTTTTTTTCCAACTCATCTTTGATCATTGGTAGTGCCATTTAATGGTCTTGATTCACCTGTTTGCACTTTTTCTAGTGTTATTATACACATTGATGGTGATTTCAGACAATTTTCCAGGTTTTTGACTCATAAAAATCCAATTTTGGGAGCTGAACCTTTGGTGAACCCTCAATTTCCGCGTCTTTGGTCAACATTGACATCGTATTCGGTATTCTCGTCCCAAAAACCATGGAAAACGATACCTCAAAAGCTCATGTTACTAACATGTTGCTAAAACACAAAAAGTAACTATTTTTATACATATTTTCGCTCATAACACCCCTGAGTATATTCCAATCGGGCTGCAAAGTTTCGGGACACAACTAGGACCCATTTGGAGCATGTGTGCGAAAGAACGAATTTTTTAGACTGAAAATGAAGCCGATACACGTGATACGGCGGACGGCGGACGGACATCGCATTTTTGGAATCTTCACACCTTGAAACGGAAAAGAAAAAAATTTGAGGGGGTGTTACAAAACTTTTTTGCTGAGCGAATACATAGGTGTATTATTCACAGAATAATAAACAAAAATTTGGTAGGTAGCAATATTTAATAAATAATCCTGGTATGATGAAATTGTGGAATTTGTAGCGAAAGGCTCTGCTCTGGCAAGCATTCATACCAAGGAAGAAGGAAGCAAAGCATATGCGTCTGAGCTCATTCCTGAAGAGAAGCGTGTTGCTGAATCCTCGGTACCTGATGTCTCGGAAGTACCTCAGGGAGGAGGAGAAGGAGTAGAGACTCAGCAGGAACGAGCGGCTCAGAGTGACGATGAGTACAAGGCAGAAAAGGAAGCTTCAGATGGAGCTGGAGCTAACGGAGGCCAGCACAACCAAGGCAGCTCAGGAGAGAGTACTCAAACTATTGCTGGTTAGTCGATGAAATTTTATGTGTATTTGCTTAAATAAATAAGGTGTTTAGTATAAGGTTTGACTTAGGTATTTCTCTGATGGGTGTATTCCACCTATATTTGTTCAATCGTTTATCTGAACTTCAAGTATGAACGTCTCATAAAGCTGTAATACTGTTAGAAGTTGGCCAGAACGTTCACGTCTTCTAACATCAAGTTTATTGAGGTGACGCCTGACAGGTACCTGAGGACCTACTGTACGCGGTATATAATGCGCGATTTTTCCACGTGATTTACACTCAAACTATGCGAACTTAGCTAAAATGTAGTATACTGACAAATCCAAGTACATAGATAAAATAAATCGGAACTTGAAATAGGAACCCCAAATTCCTGAATAGCTCAAAGCACTGGTTTGCTCTGAATCATTCACGTGGATTGTGTAGACGATAAAACCAGCTATTTCATGAATGACAGAAAGTTATTTCAACGTGAGCTGTAGGGGAAAATCCCCACGTGAACTGGATACCATATTTTGGTGCTCCTATATGCGTACAAATCCGAACGTCCACAAAATACGGCATTACTATTTCACTTGATTCCAACGCAGTATGAGACATAATATGCGTGATATGTACTGCAAGTCTGAACCCTGATTTCGAAGAACTCCAAATGGCAAATATTCACAACCACATAATATCTGTACTCGTATCAGTCGGTGCAAGTATATAATTTGGGGAATGGGATCGCGCATGACATGTAGGCAGGTACATGTCTGTCTAGTAGATATTGCAAGTTGTGAATCATAGAGAGACCCCAATATGGTGTTCTAGACGATCGCTTTGAAAAGGAGGACGAACACGTTCAAATGGAGGACGTGAAAGATCGTGAGTTATTGCCTGGAAAGGTGCATAAAAGCACAGTGCCTAAGACACCGAATACATACCGAATAAATTCATTCATACCGAATACATTCATTGGTTTCGTGTATGGAGAGCGTCAAAGACCTAACAATGGAGTCGAGGAGGATCATGTGACTCCTTATAATGGCGACAACCCTGACAACGCTCAGGCTAAATGCGGTTTCCTGGCAAGTGCTTGGAAGTTATCTAAAAAAAAAAACTAGGGGCGTTTTGAATCACGGAACTCATGATCGAAATGATCGAATAATCTATCAATCTATAATACCATAATTATTCTCGATCTGCCAGTCAGTTATTAAAATCATGACTTCCCACTTCGATTCTCAAGTATTGCTGGATCGAAATATCGACCCTTAAACAAAAAACGCTGCAAAGTCCTTGTCATATAGGTTTATTATTCTATTGGACGTACCTACAGAAATGTTGGCTGTTCATTTATTGTTTCTTTCATGTGCAACAATTGAAATAGCTATTTCTGATGGTTTCCACCAATTTTGGCCCCCAAAACTTAAATTAGGTAGGTACGCTCCTTTTTTTTTTTTTTCAAATTATCGTTGATCATTGGTAGTGCCATTTAGTCGTATTGATCCACGTGTTGAAACTTTTGCTAGTGTTATTCTACAAATTCATGGTGATTTCAGACGATTTCGCAGGTTTTTGACTCATAAAAAATCAATTTTGGGGGCTGAACATCTGGTACAACCTCAATTTTCCACTCCATGGCCAAAATCGACCTCATATTCGGTCTTCTCGTCCAGAAAAACATGGAAACCGATACCTCAAAAGCTCATGTTACCAATATGTTGCTAAAACGCAAAAAGTACCTATTTTTACTCACATTTTCACTCATAACACCCCTGGGTGTATTCCGATCGGGCTGAAAAGTTTCGGGACACAACTAGGGCCTAAATGGAGCATGTGTGCGAAAGAACGAATTTTTTAGACCGAAAATGAAGCCTGTACACGTGATACGGCGGACGGCGTACGGCGTACGGCGGACGGCGGACGGACATTGCATTTTTGGAATCTACGCACCTTGAAACGTAAAAGAAAAAAGTTTGAGGGGGTGTTATAAAAATTTTTTGCTGAGCGAATACATAGGTGTATTATTCACAGAATAATAAACCAAAACTATAGTCGCGCATTCCAACAGTGTTGCCATATGCAGTTTTCAGGCAACTAAGTGTAGGTACCTTGGAGCGGAACTTTGACTTCCGACTGATCGTGGAAGGGGGATAACGATAACATATGAAACCCTCGACTTCGTGTTGCAGACAATCCTTTTGAAAACGGGCAAGTAATACGTTAAACTTTTTGTAACGTATTATGGGCTTTTGGTTTATTATTCTGGAATAATTTCGCTCAGCAAAAAAATGTCATAGCACCCACTCAAAATTTTCTCTTTTACGTTTCAAGGTGCGTAGATTCAGAAAATGCGATGCCCGTACGCCGTATCACGCATATCGGCATCATTTTCGGTCTAAAAAATTCGTTCTTTCGCACACAGGCTCCATTTGGGCCCTAGTTGTGTCCCGAAACTTTGCAGCCCGATCGGAATATACTCAGGGGTGTTATGAGTGAAAATGGGTCTAAAAATAGGTATTTTTCGTGTTTTATTAACGTGAGCTTTTGAGGTATCGTTTTCCATGTTTTTTTGGGACGAGAAGACCGAATATGAAGTCGATTTTGACCGAAGGTGAAAAATTGAGGTTCTAACGAAGTTCCAGCCTTAAATTTACGTTAAATTTTGGTCTAAAATCGTCGTTCTTCCTCACACAGTTTGGGTCTCCATTTGGGAACACATTTGGGTCCTAGCTGTGCACCCAAGCTCGGCAGCCCGATCGGTATACACCCAGGGGTGTTATAGGAGAAAAATGTGTGTAAAAAGAGGGGTTTTCGAAGTGTTTTTGAGGTGATAGTGAATTGAGCTTGTGAGGTAAGAGATTTCCATGTTTTTTTAAGGTAAGAAGACCGAATATTAAGTTGATTATGACCGAAGAGTGAAGAATTGAGGTTGTAACGAAGGTTAAGCTAATTCACTTTTTTATGAGTCAAAAACCCGGGAAATTATCTGAAATCACCATAAATTTGTATAATAACACCAGAAGTAGTATCAAAAGGTGAATCAAGACAATTAAATGGTGCTATCAATGATCAAAGATAATATTTTTTTTAAAAGCCGAGCCTAATTCGTGTTTTTGGGGCCCAAAATTGGTGGAAACCATCAAAAATAGCCATTTCAATAATTCCACATGAAAAAACAATAAATGAACAGCCAATATTTCTGTACCTATGTCCGGTAGAATAATAAACCCATGTGACAAGGATTTTGCTGCGTTTTTGTGTTCGCTTCTGTCTTGGTCTACTTATTCATTAAAATTCGGGTAGACCAGGCTAATTAACTGCAACATGAAAATTAACTACACAACTGTGTATTTGTACTCCCCAGTAATTATGCATCAATCAACAATAAGTTTTAAGTTAATCAAATGCAAGGGGATCCAATGTAATATGTAGGGAAAGTCTGTGGAAGCAGGGTGTGAATCAACACTGATTTTAATAATTTAAAATGGGAAATAACGGCATACTAATCATATCAGACTTCCAAATTTCAGATTTGAGGGCCTAAACGTGTAACATACGTGCTCGCCTCGTAGAGATGGTAACCTGTGAATTATTTTAAAGCCCTTGAAATGGTGTTGCAGAAGGTCGCATTGATGAGGTGGACGGTCGTACTACTGAGAGGGAGGAATTGGAAGATCTTGAGGCAGCACCTCAACTGGTTGATCTTCTAGACATCGCTGAAGCTGGAGGACAACTCCCTGGTAAGCGGGTGAGAAGTGTAAATGCATGGAACTCCCTCTTCGAACCAACTCACGCATCAGGTTATGGCCAATGTACTAGATTTCTTCCATTCAACTCATGATCGAATCATCGATATACCTACAGTACCATATTCTCAAAGCATCGCCCATTCAATCATAATGAACTCATAGATGATGGTATTTCCGGTTAAATAAAACAAACTTAAAACATGAAACCATGTTAACATGATCGCAGTCTCGCTTTCAAACGCAATATGCTATGTTTTTAAAGTAATAGAATTCCCTTCATGTGGATCACCACAGTGATGAAATGGCTCTTACTGTTGAATGTGGGTCAATCACAACCCCGACATCGTCCAGGCTAAAGAGCCCTGGTAGATGTGTGAACTTTTTAAATCGAAGAAGATCCCTACAAAACAACCTAGACCATAACGATGAGCTAGCAGCTGAGGATTTAGTATACCAAAACACATCAGTGACAAAGTGTCATAGCGATTCAGTGGTAATAACCAGCATTACGGATGAAACATCAGCTATGAACTGACACTGATCGCATGAACACATCTCCGTGATTAGTTGTAGAGTAGAGAGATAAAAGTTAAAACGCTGCAAAGTCCTTGTCACATGGGTTTATTATTCTATTGGAGTTCTACAGAATTGTTGGCTGTTAAATTTATTGTTTCTTTCATCTGGATTATTTGAAATAGGTATTTCTGATGATTTCCACCAATTTTGGCTCCCCAAAACATGAAATAGGTATGCTTTTTTTTCCAACTCATCTTCGATCATTGGTAGTGCCATTTAATGGTCTTGATTCACCTGTTTGCACTTTTTCTAGTGTTATTATACACATTGATGGTGATATCAGACAATTTTCCAGGTTTTTGACTCATAGAAATCCATTTTTGGGAGCTGAACCTTTGGTAAAACCTCAATTTCCGCACCTTTGGTCAACATTGACATCGTATTCGGTATTCTCGTCCCAAAAACCATGGAAAACGATACCTCAAAAGCTCATGTTACTAACATGTTGCTAAAACAAGAAAAGTAACTATTTTTATACAAATTTTCGCTCATAACACCCCTGAGTATATTCCAATCGGGCTGCAAAGTTTCGGGACACAACTAGGACCCAATTGGAGCATGTGTGCGAAAGAACGAATTTTTTAGACTGAAAATGAAGCCGGTACACGTGATACGGCGGACGGCGGACGGACATCGCATTTTTGGAATCAACACACCTTGAAACGGAAAAGAAAAAAATTTGAGGGGGTGTTACAAAAATTTTTTGCTGAGCGAATACATAGGTGTATTATTCACAGAATAATAAACAAAAATTTGGTAGGTAGCAATATTAAATAAATAATCCTGGTATGATGAAATTGTGGAATTTGTAGCGAAAGGCTCTGCTCTGGCAAGCATTCATACCAAGGAAGAAGGAAGCAAAGCATATGCGTCTGAGCTCATTCCTGAACAGAAGCGTGTTGCTGAATCCTCGGTACCTGATGTCTCGGAAGTACCTCAGGGAGGAGGAGAAGGAGTAGAGACTCAGCAGGAACGAGCGGCTCAGAGTGACGATGAGTACAAGGCAGAAAAGGAAGCTTCAGATGGAGCTGGAGCTAACGGAGGCCAGCACAACCAAGGCAGCTCAGGAGAGAGTACTCAAACTATTGCTGGTTAGTCGATGAAATTTTATGTGTATTTGCTTAAATAAATAAGGTGTTTAGTATAAGGTTTGACTTAGGTATTTCTCTGATGGGTGTATTCCACCTATATTTGTTCAATTGTTTATCTGAACTTCAAGTATGAACGTCTCATAAAGCTGTAATACTGTTAGAAGTTGGCCAGAACGTTCACGTCTTCTAACATCAAGTTTATTGAGGTGACGCCTGACAGGTACCTGAGGACCTACTGTACGCGGTATATAATGCGCGATTTTTCCACGTGATTTACACTCAAACTATGCGAACTTAGCTAAAATGTAGTATACTGACAAATCCAAGTAGATAAAATAAATCGGAACTTGAAATAGGAACCCCAAATTCCTGAATAGCTCAAAGCACTGGTTTGCTCTGAATCATTCACGTGGATTGTGTAGACGATAAAACCAGCTATTTCATGAATGTAAGAAAGTTATTTCAACGTGAGCTGTAGTGGAAAATCCCCACGTGAACTGGATACCATATTTTGGTGCTCCTATATGCGAACAAATCCGAACGTCCACAAAATACGGCATTACTATTTCTCTTGATTCCAACGCAGTATGAGACATAATATGCGTGATATGTACTGCAAGTCTGAACCCTGATTTCGAATAACTCCAAATTGCAAATATTCACAACCACATAATATCTGTACTCGTATCAGTCGGTGCAAGTATATAATTTGGGGAATGGGATCGCGCATGACATGTAGGCAGGTACATGTCTGTCTAGTAGATATTGCAAGTTGTGAATCATAGAGAGACCCCAATATGGTGTTCTAGACGATCGCTTTGAAAAGGAGGACGAACACGTTCAAATGGAGGACGTGAAAGATCGTGAGTTATTGCCTGGAAAGGTGCATAAAAGCACAGTGCCTAAGACACCGAATACATTCATTCATACCGAATACATTCATTGGTTTCGTGTATGGAGAGCGTCAAAGACCTAACAATGGAGTCGAGGAGGATCATGTGACTCCTTATAATGGCGACAACCCTGACAACGCTCAGGCTAAATGCGGTTTCCTGGCAAGTGCTTGGAAGTTATCTAAAAAAAAAAACTAGGGGCGTTTTGAATCACGGAACTCATGATCGAAATGATCGAATAATCTATCAATCTATAATACCATAATTATTCTAAAATCAGGACTTCCCCCTTCGATTCTCAAGTATTGCTGGATCGAAATATCGACCCTTAAACAAAAAACTATAGTCGCGCATTCCAACAGTGTTGCCATATGCAGTTTTCAGGCAACTAAGTGTAGGTACCTTGGAGCGGAACTTTGACTTCCGACTGAACGTGGAAGGGGGATAACGATAACATATGAAACCCTCGACTTCGTGTTGCAGACAATCCTTCTGAAAACGGGCAAGTAATACGTTAAACTTTTTGTAATGTATTATGGGCTTTTGGTTTATTATTCTGTGAATAATTTCGCTCAGCAAAAAAATGTTATAGCACCCCCTCAAAATTTTCTCTTTTACGTTTCAAGGTGCGTAGATTCAGAAAATGCGATGTCCGTCCGCCGTACGCCGTATCACGCATATCGGCTTCATTTTCGGTCTAAAAAATTCGTTCTTTCGCACACAGGCTCCATTTGGGCCCTAGTTGTGTCCCGAGACTTTGCAGCCCGATCGGAATATACCCAGGGGTGTTATGAGTTAAAATGGGTCTAAAAATAGGTATTTTTCGTTTTTTATTAACGTGAGCTTTTGAGGTATCGTTTTCCATGTTTTTTTGGGACGAGAAGACCGAATATGAAGTCGATTTTGACCGAAGGTGAAAAATTGAGGTTCTAACGAAGTTTCAGCCTTAAATTTACGTTAAATTTTGGTCTAAAATCGTCGTTCTTCCTCACACAGTTTGGGTCTCCATTTGGGAACACATTTGGGTCCTAGCTGTGCACCCAAGCTCGGCAGCCCGATCGGTATACACCCAGGGGTGTTATGGGAGAAAAATGTGTGTAAAAAGAGGGGTTTTCGAAGTGTTTTTGAGGTGATAGTGAATTGAGCTTGTGAGGTAAGAGATTTCCATGTTTCTTAAGGTAAGAAGACCGAATATTAAGTTGATTATGACCGAAGAGTGAAGAATTGAGGTTGTAACGAAGGTTGAGCTAATTCACTTTTTTATGAGTCAAAAACCCGGGAAATTATCCGAAATCACCATAAATTTGTATAATAACACCAGAAGTAGTATCAAAAGGTGAATCAAGACAATTAAATGGTGCTATCAATGATCAAAGATAATATTTTTTTTAAAACCCGGGCCTAATTCGTGTTTTTGGGGCCCAAAATTGGTGGAAACCATCAAAAATAGCCATTTCAATAATTCCACATGAAAAAACAATAAATGAACAGCCAATATTTCTGTACCTATGTCCGGTAGAATAATAAACCCATATGACAACAAGGACTTTGCTGCGTTTTTGTGTTCGCTTCTGTCTTGGTCTACTTATTCATTAAAATTCGGGTAGACCAGGCTAATTAACTGCAACATGAAAATTAACTACACAACTGTGTATTTGTACCCCCCAGTAATTATGCATCAATCAACAATAAGTTTTAAGTTAATCAAATGCAAGGGGATCCAATGTAATATGTAGGGAAAGTCTGTGGAAGCAGGGTGTGAATCAACACTGATTTTAATAATTTAAAATGGGAAATAACGGCATATTAATCACATCAGACTTCCCAATTTCAGATTTGAGGGCCTAAACGTGTAACATACGTGCTCGCCTCGTAGAGATGGTAACCTGTGAATTATTTTAAAGCCCTTGAAATGGTGTTGCAGAAGGTCGCATTGATGAGGTGGACGATCCTACTACTGAGAGGGAGGAATTGGAAGATCTTGAGGCAGCACCTCAACTGGTTGATCTTCTAGACATCGCTGAAGCTGGAGGACAACTCCCTGGTAAGCGGGTGAGAAGTGTAAATGCATGGAACTCCCTCTTCGAACCAACTCACGCATCAGGTTATGGCCAATGTACTAGATTTCTTCCATTCAACTCATGATCGAATCATCGATATACCTACAGTACCATATTCTCAAAGCATCGCCCATTCAATCATAATGAACTCATAGATGATGGTATTTCCGGTTAAATAAAACAAACTTAAAACATGAAACCATGTTAACATGATCGCAGTCTCGCTTTCAAACGCAATATGCTATGTTTTTAAAGTAATAGAATTCCCTTCATGTGGATCACCACAGTGATGAAATGGCTCTTACTGTTGAATGTGGGTCAATCACAACCCCGACACCGTCCAGGCTAAAGAGCCCTGGTAGATGCGTGAACTTTTTAAATCGAAGAAGATCCCTACAAAACAACCTAGACCATAACGATGAGCTAGCAGCTGAGGATTTAGTATACCAAAACACATCAGTGACATAGTGTCATCGCGATTCAGTGGTAATAACCAGCATTACGGATGAAACATCAGCTATAAACTGACACTGATCGCATGAACACATCTCCGTGATTAGATGTAGAGTAGACTATCAATACAGATAGGACCACTTGTACTATCCAATGAGGAATGTTTTTGTAAGAAACAGTCTCAAACACCCCCCCCCCCCACCCCACAAAACTGACGAACCAACTCTTGAATCATCGATATACCAGCTACATTAATATATTTTCAAGCCATCATAGAGTCAATCGCTATGATCAGAATCTTCCCTGTGCAGTTCTGATGTCCCGCTGGAATGGAATGCGAATCCATACATTCCCTCTCAAATAAAACAGTATCTTCACGAGATCTCACTCTCACCTTCCAAATAATGTAATTCCACTTGGGAAGTTTTCATGTGATGAAATTTCCTTCATGCGAACGACTGCTGTGATGAATGGCTCTTTTGACTGAATGCGGAAAGGGGACAACGAGACCGTATAAATCCCTCGATATTCTCTTACAGGCAATCCTCCTGACCAGGGGGCCGAATACATTGAAAACGGAGTCATGGAAGAACATGAAATACCTGACCCGCAAAACAACGTCGACATCTCTCAGGATGACGGCCTCCTCCCTGGTTAACTCGCTCATTGAAACTCATCCTCGTTATTCTTACAGTCCTTAGTTTCGTATTATCATATTAATGTCAGAAAACTTCCTTCGCGATCGCAGGAAAGTTTTGTAATGCTGTGTAGTCCCATATAGTTAGGTGTATAATACAACTATCGACAGAACTGCATCTTCGACAGGTCCCAGTCTCACCGCCCAACTGGTATTTTATGCATTTTCTAAGTAACTTCAGGCCTATCATACAAATAACTAGGTAACAAGAAAACATCTCCAACCGGTGAATGTTGGAGAAGTCAATGGTACTGTATGAAGTCTTTGATATGGTGTTGCAGACAATCCCGCTGCCCAGGAACCTGCACACACTGAAAACGGAAACACGTATGAAGATCGTCGCAGAGGTTATAGTGGGTACTACTCCGAACTCGATGACTTATTCCCTGGTAAGTAGGTGGATAATGTCAAGTCATATATCAATGGCGTATGTACCTGCTAATAGTAACATCAAATCATCAACTCAGTTATACCTACAGAATTCTCCTCTCGCAATTCTATAGCCTTGCTGCAAGCATGTGTGAGCACTATGGTCTCAAAAGGTACTACCCCAAAGTTGTCCAATATATTACGATAACACCAGTAGGGTAAGGGTTTGGAAATGAAGTGTAGTGTATCATTTACACCAATAGAACAGCATCTCCACAAGGTCCAACCGTCGATTCCTAGCTGTGTTCTAATATAGTTTTCAAGTCGGAATCTAATTCGAATGCTGCCATAAGGATCACCGTCGTATTGATTTGGTGAAGGACGATTGAATAAAAGAAGAGAACAATGGTACTGGGTTACGAGTAAGCGAGTAACCTACAGTCCTCAGTCCTTCAGTAAAAGCAGGTATCAAAAGCGGATTAAATCCTACCTTCCAGTTTTATCATTTTCCCGCTTGGGATCTCAATGCCAGCTGTTTATAACAGGATCAAAAGAAAATATTCATAATTACTCACTAACAAATTTCCGATTACCTACAGAATTTATAGACGACGAACAGGTGCTGGGCCCAGAACCCTTGTCTGGCACAGACGCCAATGTTGGAGGAGACCAAATTGTCTATGGCGGCTTCGCGTTTGTAGGTAGGTACGACTGTGTACTGTTAACAAGTTGCCTTCATGCAATATAACCACTGTATCATATGATTATGATCATGTGAGGTGTTCAGGAATAATTATACAACTACCTAGCTTTCCAAAAAAACACTCACAGAAGTTCTTCGTTTTTGGGGGAATTTTGACATCGAAGATTTTTTCGTACATGGTGACTTTTTTCAAAAAAACATACCGCACTGTGAGGAGTTGGTGAGACAAAAATATTAGGTACCGTTGGAAAGAGCGTTCAGTTCCAGTGAAGATGAGACCTATAGCAATGTTCATAAGCCAGAAGATCCCCCCCCCCCCCCTCCAACTACATATTTCGATGCCCCGCCAATCCTCTCGACGGAAGAAAAACATTTTTATTTACCCAGTATTAAAAAGTCTATCACACTTAATTTTTATTGGAGGACAATGAACATTTGAATACCGAAAAATGTAGGAATTTAAGCGAAATTGAGGTATTTTCTGAAGAAGAACATGTGTTAATTATGTTGAATACGTTAATAATCTTGAGCTATTTTGGTTGAGTAAACATCGGGTTACGGAATTAATTGCAGTGCGGCTCCATTGATTTGATTGGTTATAATATATATACATATATAGGGTAGTTAGAACGTACAAGAACAGATCCATCTCATTTGCCGTCTTTTTAAATCGCTCAATGTTATTCCAGAACCACCGAATGAAGAAGAAATACCTGACCAGTTCTTCGGCCAAGAGTTTATAAATGAGATAATTGGACATTTAATCGACACTGGCATCCAAGTGACAGCAGGTAGGAACGGTTAAAGTAATTGTAACCATAACATTTGCACAGGATGTAGAAATGACTAGAACACAGCATATGGGATTATCAATAGAGACCAGTCATTGAGAGTACGGAAGCAGTTAGAGTTAGTGGACGTCATTTTTTGAAGCGGTACAATTTCTCACCCCAATATTTCTTCATGTGTCTTGACCCTGACCTCGATTCTATCAATAACTAGCTGCACCCGGCATGCGTTGCAATACAAACCAAACAAAGAATGTGTTCTTACCCAGCAGTCCCACAAAATCAAATTTGAGCCTTGTAGGCTGAACATGAAAGAAATTGCTCTCAGAGCTCAATCAGCTGATCAGGGGAGGGACTCACTTTGTCGTTCTCACCCAGCAGACCTACAAAATGTTCATTCCAAATTTGAGCCCTGTAGGGTGAACATGAAAGAAATTGCTTTCAGAGCTCAATCAGCTGATCAGGGGAGGGACCCACTTTGTCGTTCTCACCCAGCACCTACAAAATGTTCATTCCAAGTTTGAGCCCTGTAGGGTGAAAAGGGAAGAAATTGCTCTAAGAGCTCAATCAGCTGATCAGGGGAGGGACTCACTTTGTCATTCTCACCCAGCAGACCTACAAAATGTTCATTCCAAGTTTGAGCCCTGTAGGGTGAAAAGGGAAGAAATTGCTCTAAGAGCTCAATCAGCTGATCAGGGGAGGGACTCACTTTGTCATTCTCACCCAGCAGACCTACAAAATGTTCATTCCAAGTTTGAGCCCTGTAGGGTGAAAAGGGAAGAAATTGCTCTAAGAGCTCAATCAGCTGATCAGGGGAGGGACCCACTTTGTCGTTCTCACCCAGCAGACCTAAAAAATGTTCATTCCAAATTTGAGCCCTGTAGGGTGAACATGAAAGAAATTGCTTTCAGAGCTCAATCAGCTGATCAGGGGAGGGACCCACTTTGTCGTTCTCACCCAGCAGACCTACAAAATGTTCATTCCAAGTTTGAGCCCTGTAGGGTGAAAAGGGAAGAAATTGCTGTCGGAGCTCGCCCAGCTGATCAGGGCGGACGCAGAAACATTCGTGGGCGGGCGCTCAACAACTCACCAAAGTTTCATCGCAACTGGATGAATGGTTTAAGAATGCATACGGGACAAAGAAAGAAAGAAACAATCACGTACACTGGTAAATAGTATGATTACGAATGAACTGACATCAGGGCAATATGGTTTTGCCTACAGAAAAAACCAGTTCTTTAATATTTTTTAAAAGTTAGGCTACGGTTACTATGCATGCGTTTTCTGACGAAATCCTCGTCAGAACAAGGGTGGTTCCACTGCACGCGTTTCCTGATATTCTGATCGTCAGTACGTTTCTGCCACTCGCCAAATATGGACGAACTTGATGAGTTATATCTGCTTGAAAATCCGTTGTTAAAGTTATTACTTTTAAATAGTGAAAAGTTGGAGCACGTGAGCCAGCTATTTGACTGTAGAGACGAGAAAGGAGAGTTCAATTTCACGTACGACACAACGTAAAACCTCGATTTTCCACTCTTTGGTCAAAATCGACTTCATATTCGGTCTTCTCGTCCCCAAAAACATGGAAAACGATATCTCAGAAGCTCATGTTACCAACATGTTGCTAAAACGCAAAAAGTACCTATTTTTACACAAAATTTTCACTCATAACACCCCTGGGTATATTCCGATCGGGCTGAAAAGTTTCGGGACACAACTAGGGCCCAAATGGAGCATGTGTGCGAAAGAACGAATTTTGTAGACCGAAAATGAAGCCTGTACACGTGATTGTACGTATTATTGTACGACGAGAAATGTCTCTGTTACGATAGTTTTTGTCCCTCATGTCCCACAAACACTGGTTTTCCTGCACACAAGCAATTAATTTCTCTATATCCATGGTGAACTAGTCCTCAGTTCCAATACACGTGGAAAAACCAACTAGGTACAGGTTGCAAAGGGTAGACCGATTCGGACGAATTCTGACGAAAATTTCAAACTAGTTTGACCGCTCAAATCGTTCTGACGCCGACGTGCGTATTCTGACGATGCTTCCCATAGTAACCACTTTCATTGGAAAGCAGGCGTTTGTTTGTTCAAGCGAATTCGTCAGAACTCGTCAGTACATATTTTCGTCAGAACACGCATCCATAGTAACCGTAGCCTAGCTAGGGATCAGCGATTCACTCACAGAAAGAAGGATTGATCGAAGTACAGGGCAGGTCTCTTCTATGACTGCTAGAAGCCACTCGCTTAGCCTCTGTGGGTAATTGTTTCACCTCGAAGATCCTTAAAACTCGCGTTGTCATTGTTATACGTCATGGTTATGAAGACAGGTTTTATACGCTTTATTTACATGCCTGTATTTTATTGTTAAGAGTGAAGTGAATCACTGAGATTTTTGACGTTTGATCCGCAGGGAGAAGTTTCTGGGTGACGAGGGAGAATGGGGAACGTCATCAATCTTCTAGCTCCGGTGACAATTCACCATCGAGGTCCATTGAGGATACTTCAGCCAGTTGCAGTGTGTCAACTTCTCCGTGTGTCACCGACTCCGATTCCGAAGACGGAAGTCAAATTTGCAAATAATACAGCGTACTGTTATACCCACCATGTATTATCACCAACCAGGCAGTAGGGGGATTTGAGGTTATAAGGGAAACTTTAACCTGATGACGGAATATACCATATTTTTGGGGTCCTGAATGGAGTTTACCCATTTTGTAAGTAAATAACCGACTTTTTAAAATACTTTTTGGCAAGAAATACAAAACAGAACGTTAAAAACGAAAAAAAGTTGAACGTCAACTTTTGGTTTCATTGAGCATCGGTATGAAAACAAGAGCGATATGATTGCTCGCGTCATTACATTGAGTTACTTGAGTGACTGTTGAGTTACTAGTTTGTTGCTCTAAACTATAAGCGATCTTTCTCGCCTGAGTCACCATGGTTGGGGTGTGTGCCTTTTTTCGTTTTACACATTCCATCACAGTATAACCTTCATGAGACGAAAAACTTCGGTTCCGAGCAATTAGAAAGGTTTTACTGTTCTGTAGTGAACCGCTATACAGTAAAACCGCTATACAGGACAGTAAAACCTTTCACACTTTTCAACAAACTTAACTTTACATAACGTTTTACAAAAACCGTGTATACAAATATAAGCTTATATTTTCATTATTTTTAGTCACATTGTTATTGTGGTTGAGTTACATATTTTATCGTATTTCCGCTATTCGTAAGTTTCAAAAGCCATAAGCTACGCTCTCATTGTTAAGCCATTACTGTCCCACATGTAAAGTGGTTTGATTAAGTTTATTGTAATACAATTTTCCTAAACCATTGGGGTTCATGGAGGATTTCTTCGCTTTTATTAGGGCAGTGAGATTTGGTTCTTCTTTGCTCTAAACTTTCATAAACTGTTACTACGATTCATATAGATTTTAGAAATATAGCAATTCCAATTCTATTGGACATTTTCCACACCAACCTGGACACTAAACTATGTCCAGTTCCAATTTTTCAATAGAATAATTTCAGCGTGGAACACGCTTTTCCCGGCACCTACTTGCCAAAAAACGACACTATTTCAAGTCACGAAAATACGACACTATTTTATGTCACGAAAATAGCGGAAGTCGAGAACACATGATCACATGATTTTCACGTAAAATCAAATGGTTGATTGGCCTCTATTTTTATTTAACCAATATAAGAATAACTGCGTTGAGAGAACAGTTTACCGGATATTAGGTAGATTTTATTCACAGAAAGTGAACAGAAAGAATGTTACACACACATATATATATGTGTGTGTGTTATATATACTACATGTGTTGCATATACATATTTATACGTCCAACTTGACTTGGAAATGCTATATCTGTATACAACTATAAGTCAATAATTTGTACTAAACCACTCTAACTATTTGAACTAAATCACTCTCGAAGAAATCGGGGAAACCTATTTCAAAGAAAAAAGGAGTTACTGAAAAGTAGTCTATTTCCAATAATACACGAAAAAACGCGAAAAATACACTGTTATACCGGTTTCGATGATCAAACCATTGTCAGTAACAAACAGTAACTGCAGGCACATTGGAGAGGTGATCTTATAAATAGTTCCAAAAGTGAATGTTTCTGAAGAAGAATGGTGAAGGGAACAAAGGAAGGGGGTCGATTCTGATTGGTCCTGGAAGTGAATGCCAAAAAGTGAAAGGAAGGTAGGGTTGAAAGGGGGGGGGGGGGGGACCAAGCTGTTACAGAAATGAACGCAATAATGGAGAAAAACTTAAAGGAATTACACCGTTCAAAGATTTGCCCAACCTACCACTCTTAATCATTTCGCATTTTTCAAGTACATTCATCCTGCTCTATTTTGGGTAGAAATGAATATATTCAACAAGCTGTCTGTCTGTAAGATCAAAATTGAAGCTATGACTAGATTAATTCAAGTGACGTGCAAAGGCCGAATCACCCTTATTATCCCTGAAAACTTGTTCCTTTGTTGTTTCTCTAAACTTCCTACCAGTTTGACCACAATAGTCAAGTCCACAAGAACACTTCAATTTATGAACACCACTTTTATCATGAACATTAATTTGATCTTTAACTGAACTTAATGATGATCTGAGATTATTTTTAGTTGTATATCCTACTTTGAACCCTTTAGATTTTACCAATTTTATCCGAAATTTGTCCATAATATGGTACACTGATCCGAATCTTCTCCTCAGTCGTAGCTTCCCTAACTAAGTTTGAAACTCCTCCCCTACTCTTTTTCCTAAGAATCCTATTCCATATTGTATCAATGAGATCTCCCTCATAGCCATTACTCGCCGCTATACTTTTAACAGTTAACTTTTCCCTAGCTAAATTCCGTTCACTCATCGGTATAGAAAAAGCTCTGTTAATCATACTTTGGAAAACAGCATGTTTGTGGACTAATGAACGATTTGAAGTTGTACTATGAATAGTAGAATCGCCATAAGTATCTTTCCTATATACGGAAAACTCATGACTACATTATTCAACAAAAGATCAAGAAAATTTAGGTGATTACGTCCGAATTCTAAGGTGAAGTTAATGAATGGATCTAGGTTATTAATTTTTGTATGATATGAACCAAGTTGTTTTTCAATCCCTTTCCATAGAATGATGATATCGTCTACATATTTATACCAATAAAGGAGGCTATCTGATTTACAGTTGCGGAAAACTGTTTTTCAAGAAAATCCATACAAATATCTGCAAGTAGTGGAGATAATGGAGATCCCATTGCAACCCCTGGTTGGGTATAATATTTCCCATCGAACAAGAAATAATTCTGATCCATACAGACAGACATTAAATTACACAATTAATCGTTTTCAACAATTTAAATTAGAATCATGAATCAACCTACTAACAAAATCTTTAGATCTATCAACATTAATGTTGGTAAAGAGGCTGACAACGTCAAAAGACGCAAGTTTAGCATTTGGAAGCACTTAAATATGCTTAATTTTACGAATAAAATCGTAAGAATTTAGAACAGTATGTTGTGGAAGAAATATTCAATTTCGCAAAACCAATTGTGGATGAAATTGAGTTGGAATTTTTTGATGGGAAATATTATACTCAAACAGGGGTTGCAATGGGAAATATTATGCCCAACCAGGGTTGCAAGGGGATCTCCATTATCTCCATTACTTGCAGATATTCATATGGATTTTCTTGAAAAACAATTTTCCGAAATTGTAAATAAGATAGCATCCTATATGGAAAGGGACTGAAATAAAACTTGGCTCATATAATACAAAAATTAATAACGTAGATCCACTCATTAACTTCACCTTAGAATTCGGACGTAATCACCGAAATCTTCTTGATCTTTCCATTTCGCTGAATAATGTAGTCATGAGTTTTCCATACATAGGAAAGATGCTTATAGCGATATTACTATTCATAGCACTTCAAATCATCCAGTAGTCCACAAACACGCTGCTTTCCATGGTATGATTAACAGAGCTTTATCTATACCGATGAGTGAACAGAATTTAGCTAGAGAAAAGTTAACTGTTAAAAGTAAAGCGGCGAGTAATGGCGATGAGTGAGATCTCATTGATACAATATGGAATAGGATTCTTAGGAAAAAGAGTAGGGGGGGGAGTTTCAAACTTAGAGAAGCTACGACTGAGGAGAAGATTCGGATCAGTGTACCATATTATGGACAAATTTCGGATAAGATTGGCAACATATTATTAACTTCTAAAGGGTTCAAAGTAGGATATACAACTAAAAATAATCTCAGATCATCATTAAGTTCAGTTAAAGATAAAATTAATGATCAAGATAAAAGTGGTGTTTATAAATCAAGGTGTTCTTGTGGACTTAACTTTTGTGGTCAAACTGGTAGGAAGTTTAGAGAAACAACAAAGGAACAAGTTTTCAGGGATAATAAGGGTGATTCGGCCTTTGCACGTCACTTGAATTAATCTAGTCATAGCTTCAATTTTGATCTTACAGACAGACAGCTTGTTGAATATATTCATTTCTACCCAAAATAGAGCATGATGAATGTACTTGAAAAATGCGAAATGATTAAGAGTGGTAGGTTGGGCAAATCTTTGAACGGTGTAATTCCTTTAAGTTTTTCTCCATTATTGCGTTCATTTCTGTAACAGCTTGGTCCCCCCCCCTTTCAACCCTACCTTCCTTTCACTTTTTGGCATTCACTTCCAGGACCAATCAGAATCGACCCCCTTCCTTTGTTCCCTTCACCATTCTTCTTCAGAAACATTCACTTTTGGAACTATTTATAAGATCACCTCTCCAATGTGCCTTCAGTTACTGTTTGTTACTGACAATGGTTTGATCACCGAAACCGGTATAACAGTGTATTTTTCGCGTTTTTTTCGTGTATTAGTAGAAATAGACCACTTTTCAATAACTTCGATTTTCTTTTCATTAATTCGTTTTTACTCATGGTATTATGGAGGTTGAATTATATATTTTATCGTATAACACTTTCAAAAGGTTCGATTCGTTACCTATTATTCAGGTGGGATTCGCTTTTTTATTCATTTTCTACTTTCATTAACTGTTATTAGGATTCACGTGCTACATTTAAGAAAAATGTTTACAATACCAAAATAAGCGATTTTCTCTGCATGCGTTATTTTCTTTTTCTTCATTTTACACTTTTTGTCAACTATTCATATTCATAGCTATTCAAAAAGCAGAGGAGTCATAGTTTTTATGCAAACAATCCCTGATAGGTGTGTTATCAGGGGTGATATAGAATTAAGAAACATCTGATGTATGATAGTATGAGCGATTGTTTCGCTTGTTTCTATTGTGGTGTGTTCGATATTACTCCTATCATACCTATCTGTTTTGATTCATGTGGTAAAAACCTTTGGAACCAGTATATAAATTTTTCAAAACTCTTAGTATGATGGTAATACGTACAAAACTACCCAATAGACGTTAACCAATAATTGTTTGAAGAAATTGAAATTTTATCAGATCCAGACTAACTACTTTGATCTGATCTGGATTGATCTATCATTATTTATTCAGCTATTCAAAATTGCATTCATTCTCCATGTACTATCACCATATGTTTGTATGTTTTCTTTCGCTCAATAATTCAGATCTGTAATTTTGGGTTTCGTTCATTTTTCTTGACTGCGACTCCAAGTAAGGGTATTTTTGTATTATCAATTTCGGATTCATCATCTTTGGAAAACTCTTAATACGTACCTACAAATGTTAAGCTAGGGAACCCCACTACCTTCCAACCCATGTTATAGAACCTTTCTCCATTTCAAATTCCAAATCAGTGGTAACAATCTGAACCTGGTGAACTACAATTAAGGCGATCACCTGTTGTACGATCCATATTCATGAATAAAATAATATAACAAATCTTTGAAGAATATTTAATACAAGATTAACAAGCCTGTGATATTCCAACAGTCCCCTACCTCTCATTTCTAGTGCTATATTTGTCTTTTCAAAACAGCAGAGACCATCAAAAAAATGTGTGGCTAAGAAGTAAAACCCTCGCTGATGGCACCAGCTCTACGAATTCCTCAGTGATTGAAGGGATAGCATCCGTGCATTTGCTAACATGAAATCTTTTTAATGTCCACAACCCCGGTCATGTTCGACCGGTTTTGATGAAATTTCCAACGGCCTATTAATCAACGTCCTGACAAATTTCTGGCTCCAAAATGCATTTGTTATCGGGAGTAGATTTTAGACAGCAGACTGACGGTACGCAAAAGTGATTTAAACGATCATCTTTCCGTGGATACTTCGATTGCGCACAAGTTTGTCAAATAGTTGGGTATGATTTGTTCCATGAGTCGGTACTATGTAGGTACTGCGCATCTACAGCGACCTATCCACGGATCAGAGGTAGGGTAATATTTTCTTCGAATCGTATTAATTGGTGTATTAGTCTGTGAATAATACACCTATGTATTCGCTCAGCAAAACATTTTTACATCACCCCCTCAAAATTTTTCTTTTACGTTTCAAGGTGCGTAGATTCCAAAACTCTGCAAAGTCCTTGTCACATGGGTTTCTTCTTCTATTGGACAAACATACAGAAATGGTGGCTGTTCGTTGATTGTTTCTTTCATGTGAACTAATTGAAATAGCTATTTGTGACGGTTTTCACCAATTTTGGCACCCAAAAAACGATATAAGCTCCTATTTTTGACAAATCATCTTTGATCATTGATAGTGCCAGTTAACTGTCTGATTCACATGTTTGATACTACGTCTAGTGTTATTATAAAAGTTTATCGTGATTTCGGACATTTCCCAGGTCTTTGGCTCATAAAAAATGAATTTTAGGAGATCAACCTTCGTTGAAATCTCAATTCTTCACTCTCTGATCAAAATCAACATATATTCAGTATTCTCGCCCTAAAAACATGGAAAACGATACATCACAAGCTCATGTTCGCTAAAACCTTTAAAAAACCTCAAAAACCCCTATTTTTACATCCATTTGTCCTCCATTTGAACACTCCTAGGTGTACTTTGATCGGGCTGCCTAGCTTCGGAGCAGAACTTGGAGCTAAATTTGTTCCCAAATGGGGACCCAAACTGTGTGCGGAAGAACGAAGATTTTAGACCAAATGTTGACGTAAATTCGAGGCCGACACTTCGTTAGAACCTAAATTTTCCACTCTCTGGTCAAAATCGACTTCATATTCGGTCTCCTAGTCCTACAAAACATAGAAAACGACACCTCACAAACTCATGTTACTAAAACAAAGAAAACCCCATTTTTACCCCCATTTTTCACCCATAAAACCCCCGGGTATATTCGGATCGGGTTGCAAAGTTTCGGGACACAACTTGGGCCCAAATGGAGCATGTGTGCGAAAGAACGAATTTTTTAGACCGAAATTGAAGTCGATATGCATGATATGGCGGACAGCGGACGGACACAGCATTTTTGGAATCTACGCACCTTGAAACGTAAAAGAAAAAATGTTGAGGGGGTGTTATACAATTTTTTTACTGACATAGGCGTATCATTCACGGAATAATAAACCAAAAGCGCTACAAATTCCTTGTCACATGGGTTTATTATTCTATTGGACATACGTACAGAAATGTTGCCTGTTCATTTATTGCTTCTTTCATGTGAAATAATTGAAACAGCTGTTTCTGATTGTTTCCACCAAAATTGGTAAAAATTAGGTACGCTCCTTTTTCATTCTTTCGAATTATCTTTGATCATTGATAGTGCTATTTAACTGTCTTGATTCACCTGTTGACGCTTACTCTAGTGTTGTTATGCAAGTTTATGGTGATTTCAGACAATTTCCCAGGTTTTTGACTCATCAAAAATCAATTTTGGGAGCAGAACCTTTGGTAGAACCTCAATTTTCCACTCTTTGGTCAAAATCGACTTCATATTTGGCCTTCTCGTCCCAAAAAACATGGAAACCGATACCTCAAAAGCTCATGTTACTAAAACACAAAAAATACCTATTTTTATGCCCATTTTCGGTCGTAACACCCCTGGGTATATTCCAATCGGGATGCAAAGTTTCGGGACACAACTAGGACCCAAATGGAGCCTGTGCGCGAATGAACGAATTTTTTAGACCAAAATTGACCAAATATTGGAAAACTGAGGTTCCAACGAAGTTTCAGCCTTAAATTTACGTTAATTTTGGTCTAAAATCGACGTTCGTCCGCATGCAGTTTGGGTCCCCACTTGGGAACACATACACTGGGTCCTAGTTGTGGTCTGAAGTTTGGCAGCCCGATCGGCATACACCCAGGGGTGTTATGGGTGAAAAATGGGTTTTTGAGGTTTTTTTTGAGAAGACCGAATATGAAGTTGATTTTGACCAAAGAGTGACGAATTGAGGTTGTAACGAAGTTTCAGCTTCCGAAATTCATTTTTTATGGGTCAAAACCTGGGAAACTGTCTGCAATCTCCATACATTTGTATAACAACATTAGAATAATTATCAAACGGTGAATCAAGACAATTAAATCGCACTATCAACGATCAAAAGTAATGCGTTAAAAAAAAAAAAAAATAGAAGCCTAATTCATGTTTTTGAGAAACAATTAATGAACAGCCAACATTTCTGTAGGTATGTCCAATAGAATAATAAACCCATGTGACAAGGCCTTTGCAGCGCTTTATTTTTTTGAAGGTTTTAGTGAATATGTGCTTGTGAGGTATCGATTTCCATGTTTTGTAGGGCGAGAAGACCGAACATAAAGTTGATTTTGACCAAGGAGTGAAGAATTGAGGTTTTAAGGGAAGTTCAGATCTCAAAATTCATTTTTTATGAGTCAAAAACCTAGGAAACTGTCTTAAATCACCATAAATTTGTATAATAACACTAGAAGCAGTATCAACGGGTGAATCAAGACAACTAAATTGCACTATCAATGACCAAAGATCCCAGTTTGTGTTTTTGGGGGCCTAAATTCGTGGAAACCATGAAAAACAGCTTTTTCAATTATTACACATGAATGAAACACCAAATGAACAGCCAAAATTTCTGTATGTATGTCCAATAGAATAATAAACCCATGTGACAAGGGCTGTGCAGCGTTTTTCAACAGAACACAAACCTTACTTTGAATGCCAAGACCCCAAACCACAAAATTTTTCATTTTTCAACAGACCGACACATCGCACCCGATGTCATGTTATTTTACCAGATCTTATCAATTTACTGGCCTACGTCTTTGCGGGATTTGAACATGGTTTATAACGATGTGTAATGATAGGTTTTCATGGGCAGAAAAAATAGCGATCTCATTCTTGACGATCCATCAGAATCAAGGACGTTCTTTGGCACTGACTTTTGATCTGGGACTCTCCTGCCTTTGTGGCATTGGATACGTATGACAACAACTGCATAGGAATTTACCAGGATTGGAATAGTTCCGATACGAATAAAAGTGGAGAAAAGTTAATTTCTTACGAAGTGCCTAATAAGTAGGCAGAAAATCTGGGGGAATTCTCTTCAGTCGTCCAATCGAACTTTTGCCCAGGACGAATGGTTGAGACTTTTCATTCGTCAATAGCCGTTGCCATGAAGCATTCATTGTTGACCAGTGCGATTCCGAAGGTCTAGGATCGTATGGAACAGGAACTTAGTTTTGCTGACTTTACTGCTCTTTTGAATACCGCACTCGATATTTTGTACTACCTACATGAAATGCCGAGCGACGCGGCTCGCTTCGTAAAGTTTTTCGGGCTTTATTTCTTCAGTAGGCAATCAGAAATCCACCACATATTACAACACTTGGAATGACAGTTAACTGCTCCGGTTATCCGGAATCGCGTCTTCACGGCACAAGGGTACTGATCAAGTGCTCGTAAGAGTGAGATCATAGGGGGATATCTGGGCTTGATAGGTCTTCGTTGCATTCATTGGTAATATATATCTCTGGGTATTCTGTGGTAGGTAATTCTATATAGAAATTGACGATTCAGAAAAGTACTTGTGTTTCCAGTCTCGGGAAAAATCTTTGGCCCACTGCGGTCCACAAGCGACCTGGAATATAATTAGGAAATTCACGAGCCTATCAGTGAGCCATTTATCTATTTTGGGCACAAATTATTATTATTATTTTTTTTTAAAGAAATTTTATCAAATGCGCATTTGAAACATATATTAGGATTTCCTTATGCGTAGGAAGACCTGAAGACCAACTCGCCTGGGATAAATAATCGCAATATTTCTGCCCCTCAAGCTCGTTCTGTCGTCAAAGCAGTTACCTACAGTCATTGCACGTTTTCGGCTTACAAAGCCGTAATCCAGAGAGAAAATACAGAACTCGTTGGCAGAATACGTTTTCAATTCACTTCCCTGTTTCGTCACTTCCATATTATATCCCACGTAAATTCGGTGGTGCGTATAATGGAATTCCATGCGTTTGGAAAGCTAAAATACTACACTAGGTATGTGAAAAGAGTGTCAGGAAATGTTGTCATTTGGCTGTTTAGCGTTCGACTTTAAATTGTATTAAAATCGCGACCATATCAAAACCTTGATCCCGAGAAATATGTAGGTATCCGAAGAGTACGAAGACACAAAAAATGGGCTCAAAAGTTGGGTTGATCAATATTGTTAACAAGTGAAATATTATTGGTACGCAATTACTTCAACGAAATAAATTAAAAATAGATGAGCCGTTGAGTAATAATTTACCATTGTGTAATAATTTGCCGGTGTGTAATAATTTGCCACTGTGTAATAAATTACCCATCAATAATACTTCAACGTTTGTTCAAGTTGCAAAAGTACCTACCAACAAAATCCAATAGTCCATCACTTGTCAAATGAAATAGTATTGCAGAACAACCAACTCGACTTCATACAGCCATCCTTGAATATAATCAGATGCTCCGTAGTTATGATATCCGAGCCGGATTTATACCGTTTGATTCACGATCGTGTTGACGAAGCTTTTTGGTGCTCACGAACGGCTGGACGTACGATGCTCCGGGTGGTCTCAAAAAATTGTTTAGCTCAAGACAAATTTAATATCGTAAAAAAACCATACCCTTCTATCGGAAGTATTCGAGCTACGGCGTTCTGAAAATGTCAACCCTTATTTTGAACCCCTTAGAGATGACTGACAGTAACGTCGAGCTTCGAGGACCAACTAGACCCCGAACGGAACATATAACCGGAATTTCATCAATTTTGTTTCATGGTAACTAAGAAATGGCCGGCGTACGGCGGAAAGACAGCAATATTTTTATTGCAGTTTTGGATTCTACATACCTTGAAACGTAAAGCATCAAATTTTGAGGGGGGGTAAGATTTTTTTTCATGCTCGATTCCAATGGTTCATTATTGAAAATAATAAACCATAATATATTATTCTGATAGATAGAACTCTGAGATTATTATTCTATAATATATTGTACGTCATGATGTAATTTTCAGTTTATGTACTAAAGTATTTATCCAGTGCCTCCAATATCCTAGTACAAGTGGACAAATCCTATTGGTTCTAGCTCTTAGCCAATCCAGTGGAAGTGTTTACTGCTGACGGCAGCAGCGCAGACGGTCTCATTCGCCAGTCTAAGGACAACCACCAAACAGCTCACCGGCTTGGCGATCAACTAGAGCTCAACCATCTTGTTCTAATCAGTCTGGGACTTCCTCGGATCAACTTGGTATGAACGTTTTATTCAATCTTCGACTCGATTGCCGTTAAAATATTGTGGCAAAACAAAAATAAAAATGAATCTCGGCAATCTAAATCAGCATTAGAAGATAATCCACGCCCTTCTCTCTAGTTTTTGCATAACATTACTATAGTGCCACTACATTTGGTAAGGCCATGTTATGAGACTCATAAACGCAGTAGTTAGTGTCACTGCATATTTATTATTGTTTTCTATCTTCGCGTCACTAATTATGTACTTATACCTACTGGAAAAAATATACCTTTATCACAACGATTTTTGGAGGAATAACGTTCTGGGACAAGATATGCAACGTCACTCACTGAGCGCGTTCACAGTTGGTTATCAACAGACAAACCTCTTATAAATACCGATGAATCAATGCAACATCAAGTCGGTTCGATTTTCCTAAGTGAGAATCGAAGTTCACACTACTTATATCTTCGGGTTTTATCATGAATAAATACCCTGACGGTTTTTTATCCTTGCCCGCCTCATCCAGCGAATCAATAATTGGTAATTTCAATAAATAGGTACCGTTAAGAGAATCAAGAATGCATATAATATATTAGAATCCCTTCGCGTAGACATCTGCTCGTATTACTATTGCATACACCTTGGGAATTAGGAATACCTACCTATATAATAAGTATAGATTCCTATTTTCAAAATATTGCATGACATACATTGCCCACCGGTACATTATGATAGAGCAGATATATATGATCAATCCACTTTAGTAGTTAGCCTCCATTAGCTAACCTCACATAGTGAAGTTTTTCTGTTCGTAATGCGTGACGTCTAACCGCATGCGCTGTTGGTTTCATCGCGCTGAATCTATTAGTTGCCATATTCAGTTTGACGTCCCAGTTTGTCATAGAGGCGTTTCACATTGTCTTCATACATTTCAAAATATGTACAACATTCAAGTAAGTCTAAACATAACTACTAATAAGTACACAACATGAATTGAACTCTCCCTAATTGTTTGGTACATGATTATTACAACCGCCACTATCCTCACCAATAATTCAAGCAGCTCATGATGACGGACGTAGCCATTTTCAATTCTCATCTCAATTCGGGATCAGAATTACACTCTCTTGTTACATTGTTGACTAAAGTAACATTACAATGATGTAACACCTCCAAAGTCCCCGATAGAATAAATTCGATTATATCATGTACAAGTTTACTCCCACAAAATTTTCAATTCCCAAAGATTGTGGAACAATACTTCAGCGCCACTTTGTCAGTTAGGTTATTTAAATTGTAAGAGTTAGGTTAGGAGTCATTTGCGTACCTACCAAAGAAATATATATTTTTTTCAATATATGGATATTGTTATTTCCTATATATGTATTTCGTTATACACTGTACCAGGGTGAAGGAATCTGACACGTATGCTTAAATCAGGGAAATGTTTCAAGTAGTCTATGTCGATTGAATCTTGACGGTATCCACTAAGTGCACGCGAAGCTGCATGGATGGTTCACATTCTCCCATAAATTCTTTCTTCACATTCATTCAGAACATAAAGTGATTTTGAATCAGGCGGCCATAATAATCACATATTGGTTTTGGTTCTTCATCATACTATTACCATATACTTACGTAAAATATGTTTGTACCTACTCCAAAAAATCTAGTACTTCGTACCTAAAATTTTAAGCAACAAGTAATTCCTCAGACAATAACTACGCTCTTCGGATAATTCCTAGCCATAGTAGCGTCAAGGTCTAGTGTCAGGAGAATGCGATCCCAGTCAAGGGTATTAACAAACACGCATCCTTATATGATATCAAGCCACAAACTTCAGATTTATACCGAAATGAAATATTGATGTACCTACCTACATATTAATCAAGAACAAGTTCCTAGCCATTCGAAACTGACCATATTAACTATTACTAGTGAACTCAGCATCATTCGAAGGAGGAAGCTTCTAAGTGACGATTTCCTAATTCTGCAGGATCTGTCAAGAGTTATTTTTTAAAATTTATTTCTTCATTTCTTTTTTTTGTAGATTTATATTCCTAGTACAAGTCTAGGCATACCCAAAAACTGTCACTTGGGATGTTTCTACTTACATAGCTCTTATGATGAAGCTGAGAATAGGCTCTTTCCCAAAAATGTCAATAAAACATTAACAAGTGGGTATTGCAAGGTACATTTCTTTTTGGACAATGCTTTTTGATAAAAATTTAAGGATATGTCTCGCATGGTTTATTGTAAAATCAAATGGTACCTAATAAATTTGTTTGTTGATGCATTTGTTTGTTGTATGTATTTATAAAATATTTATTTTAGAATTCACTATGTTACGAAATTTGCGAAATAATGGGTTTAACCCATTTATGTGAGAAATCGAGGATTAAGATCTGTCTTCATGTCTGTTTCTCAGCATATAAAAATAATCCTTACTTATTATTCAGATAAAATTCAACAACAAAGGAAGTGCTGAAAAATATTACCTGAGACAAACATGCATCCTTATAAAGGCACTGCAGGATGTAACAATAGTTTGTTTCCATAACGATGCTATTCAATTCAGATTTTATTAATATTTTTGCAAATAATCAAATTGAACAAATGAAAGTTCTAGCCGAAGATGTGAAAGTGCAAGTAGATAGGTACCCGAATTTGATCGCGTACCAACTTGCTGTGAACATGGAGGTACGCTAGTAAGAAGAATTGACAATGGCAATAGCTGATTGGTTCCAAGGTGTAATACCTAAGGTATAGGGCTCATGAGGGGGCACTAATCCGAGGGGCTGTGAAGGGGACTGTTGTATTTACGCCCTTCCACCTCTAGTCCATTCATCTCTAGGGCCTCCTAAGGAGGCGTCATAAAATGATGTGGGTAGGACTTAAGCGGAGCCCCCCAAACCCCCCCCCCCCACCATGATTACCCAAAATATCTAAATCAAGGCAATGAGGAGTGAGCAATAACGAAAATTCGTTCGTGTTGGCGCATTCGAATATTTTCTAATTCCAACACGACGTCATAACTAGGTAGGTAACATTATTACTTAATGTAGGTATTCATTTCTGTAAACTTGATAATTTGTCCACCCTGCCCCAATACTGAATGCACAAAATATTGTTTGTGGAACATTTTCAAATCTCCAAGGGCAGAACAATTTATATTATTAATTCTGAAAACGCATAAATTAATGAAACCCAGGAATTGTATCGGAATCGAATGTATGCGTATCAATTCCTCCAGCTTTTGGAGAGAGAGAGAGAGAGAGAGAGAGAGAGAGAGAGAGAGAGAGAGAGAGAGAGAGAGAGAGAGAGAAAAACCGCTGCAAAGTCCTTGTCGCATGGGTTTATTATTCTACTGGACATACCTACAGAAATGTTGGCTGTTCATTTATTGTTTCTTTCATGTGAAATAATTGAAACAGCTATTTCTGATTGTTTCCACCAATTTTGGCCCCCAAAAACACAAATAAGGTACCCTCCTTTTTTTCCAAATTATTTTTGATCATTGGCAGTGCAGTTTAATTGTCTTGATTCACCTACAATTTTTCTAGCGTTATTATACAAATTGATGGTGATTTCAGACAATTTCCCAGGTTTTTGACTCATAAAAAATCAATTTTGGGAGCAGAACCTTCGGTAGAACCTCAATTTTCCACTCTTTGGTCAAAATCGACTTCATATTCGGTCTTTTCGTCCTAAAAGACATGGAAAACGATACCTCAAAAGCTCATGTTACTAAAACAAAAAGAACACTAAAAATACCAACTTTTATACACATTTTTCACTCATAACACCCCTGGGTATATTCTGATCGGGCTGCAAAGTTTCGGGACACAACTAGGGCCTAAATGGAGCCTGTGTACGAAAGAACGAATTTTTTAGACCGAAAATAAAGCCGGTATGCATGATACGGCGGACGGCGGACGGACATTGCCTTTTCTTAATCAAATTTTGAGGGGGTGTTATAATTTTTTTTTGCTGAGCGAATACATAGGCGTATTATTCACAGAATAATAAACCAAAAGGTGCTGTTGGTATTCAAATAGCATAAAAACTGGTGAGAAACATAACTTCCGGAACTCTGATCAATTTACGCATATGCACTTACTTTACGTGATCTTATCAGTTATTAATAGAGTACATTCTTCTTGTCAATTAACCAAACTCTCTCATAATTTATTAATTTTGAATTTCTCACACTTTTTTTTCTCTCCCATACTCACTTGTTCAAATAATATTACTGGGGGGCTCCAAAGAGAATTCTGTAGGTATGGATTATGTTAAGGTGCAATGGATTTCGGCATTCTGGCATTCTTGCAACTATCGGAGTAACAACAGAAACATGGCGTTTTACTGGGGCAATTCCACAGATGTTATGTACAATACACACTTGGATTGATATATATCTTAATGATTGATAATATATATATATATATATATATATATATATATATATATATATATATATATGTAAATATATATAGGGGACCCCAACCCCCCCATTTTAAACCATACCAAATTAAATTCCATCGTATAAATCATTCAACCGAATTTCAAACCTTCTTCGACTTAAAAAGCTTCTACTCCATATTGTTTCTTACAGAACAAGACGGGAAGGAGGAAAAAATGGATAACCAGGATGAGAAGAAAAGTGCTGCCAAAAACACTGGAGAAGTTGGCCAAACAGCTGAGGGGTCAGGAGGGATTACACACAACCAAAACAAAGGTGACGGGTCCAATTAACACAGCCCAAGTAGGCATGCCATAACACATTCCATGAAATTCGGGGTCTGAGGGAGAACACCCGAAAACGATTCTACGGATGCAACTGAACTCAAATACCACAAATCTATGGAATTCCTTTCGTGATCTGTCTATTACTACAGCTGATATCGTTTACAATGTCAGTAATCATTCTAGGTGTATTTCATTTCACATTATAGATTCACTGGGTAGAGGAATCTCATCTATCAGTGGTACCGCTATTATAACATAGCAATGCACTGTAATCGACGGTATCGATGGCTTGTTCCGCTTGAGACACCGAAATTCTCCTGCTGAGAATCTCAAGTTTCTTGGGTTTGAGGAGGCGTTCTTCGTGCTTCCTTGCGAATTTTACTAACATTTCGTACACCATCCGTAAATTGCGACGTATGTAATATTAATCCGCGGGTGACATGGGACGTTGAATACACTTCTAAGTAGTAGTGTACGTAGTATATGGGAACATTTCCAATCAAATATAATTAAAAATCAATTTAATTATACTTTTCAGTTTCGAGTCACCATCCTACACTACTTTTGGTGGATTCACCTATATCAATTTTGGTGGTTTTAGTAAACTGTATCCGATAATTAGCAGGTTTTTACTCACAAAAACTCAAATTCAAATTTACTCACAAAAAGCCCACATTCAGAATTTTTTTTAAATCTCGAAGACCAGGACAGGTATACAGCTGGGGGACACATATAGGTATACATAAATAAACACATATGTATATGCAAATATAAACTTTTACATATATGCAAATATACATATAGGTACATGTTATATACATGTCAAAAAGAAGGACATTTTAAAAATTTATCGAGTAACAAGTTGGGGCATTCCAACAGCCAATTTCAACGAAAATGAGCTAAAAATAAAAAATTGGCTTCGATTTTTTTTATCGAATATAGGGGCTGAGGAAACATGCCCAAGAACATTTTAACCCATACCTAATTAAATTCCATTGTATGAATCATTCAACTGAATTTCAAACGTTCTTGGACTTGAAGAGCGTCTACTCCATATTGTTTCTTACAGAACAAGACGGGAAGGAGGAAAAAATGGATAACCAGAATGAGAAGAAAAGTGCTGCCAACAACACTGGAGAAGTTGGCCAAACAGCTGAGGGGTCAGGAGGGATTACACACAACCAAAACAAAGGTGAAGGCTCCAATTAACACAGCCCAAGTAGGCATGCCATAACACATTCCTTGAAATTCGGGGCCTGAGGGAGAACACCCGAAAACGATTCTACCCACGCAACTGAACTCAAATACCATCAAATCTATGGAATTCCTTTCGTGATCTGTCTATTACTACATCTGAATATCCTTTACAATGTCAGTAATCATTCTAGGTGTATTTCATTTCACATTATAGATTCACTGGGTATAGGAATCTCATCCTACAGTGGTACCGCTTTTATAACATAGCAATGCACTGTAATCGACGCCACCAATGGCTTGTTCCGCTTGAGACACCGAAATTATCCTGCTGAGAATCTCAAGTTTCTTGGGTTTGAGGAGGCGTTCTTCGTGCTTCCTTGCGAATTTTACTAACATTTCGTACACCATCAGTAAATTGCGACGTATCTAATATTAATCCGCGTGTGACATGGGACGTTGAATATACTTCTAAGCAGTAGTGTAGAATATGGGAACATTTCCAATCATACAATAATTAAAAATGAATTTGACACTTAGAGCGGAACATGTGTCTGACAGACACTTACAGTTCTCAAAACTACCTCAGGAGCACCCAGGTTCCCCATTTCGGGCGCAGGTGTTGTGAGAGTCTTCGGTCAGTTGTCACAGGTCAAATTGTGAAGCTCGCATCCACTTTGCAATTTTCCCGCCCAACTCCATCATCGCCCTTGAACTGCAGTATCTGAGAGACACGTATTCCACACAGAAATACGTTCTCAGTTTCTGACAGACACATAGCCCCAAACTCGCACCATTTTCTTTCAGGTGTCTCAGAGACACACACTCCACTCACTCTTATATTATTTATTACATATTTATTCGTACATATTTTCATAAGTACTCTCTTCTGATCTACAATGCTGGCAGTTATAAATACTTCAAACCATTGTTGCACTTGTAGCCCGTCTTATTACCTTCATTACATTATCAATTTATTTTTTGGTTTATTATTTTCAACAATGAACCTTTGGAATCGAGCATGAAACATTTTTTTAACCCCTTCCCCACCCTCAAAATTTGATGGTTTACGTTTCAAGGTATGTAGAATCCGAAAATGCAATAAAATTTTTTCTATCCGTCTGCTGTACGCCTTACTTCGCACTTTTCCTAGTTAACATGAACCAAAATTAATGAAATTTGGTTTGTATCTACCGTTTGGGGTCTAGTTGGTCCGCGAACCTCGGCGTTAATGTCAGTCATCTCTAAGGGGTGAAAAATAGGGGTTGCAATTTTCAGACCGCCGTAGCTCGAAAACATTCAATAGAAGGGTTACGGTTTGTTTAAACGATTTTGATTTGATCTTGAAATAAAGAATTTTTCGCTCGTGCTTCATGAATAACAACAAAAAATAAATAAATTACTGAATTAGTGAATCCCTCGCATTTTTATGAAACGTAATTCCTTGGCTGGTTCCATTACGCGATTTAGGGCTTTCCTGGGAGGAGCACGAAGGTAGGTACTGACCACAGAAAACAGTGATCTACGCAGAAGGGGCATCTATATAAGTAAATAATAAACCGTTGTGTAATAATTTGCAGTGTTTTTACGGTTATGTTTTAACAAATGGTTCTGGAATTAAATATTTCCTGTTACTTTATTTTGTTTATAATCCCATGATTAATCCCATTTTCATGAGACTATATATGGTTAATAATAGGGCAGAAAATAAGTTTAGATAGCATTGAACATATAGGATGTGAATGTTCTGATATACTAGGAGTACACTGCAGAAAATGGGTTCAGTGTCTCTCAGACATATTCCAACTCTGGATGTGCCTGAGGGACACACGTTCCGAGGAACGCAGTAGGAAGGGATGTTCGCTCAAAATGTTAATTATATTGTTCAGTTTCGAGTCACCATCCTACACTACTTTCGGCGGATTTACCTATATCAATTTTTGGTGGTTTTAATAAATTGTAGCCGATATTTAGCAGAACATTACTCACAAAATCTCAAATTACATTTTTTTTAAAACCTTGAACACAGGTTTCTTACTCACAGACACCCAAATTCGGGATTATTCTTTATCTCGAAGACAGTTTTTACTCACAACAACTTAAAATCGAATTTACTCACAAAAACCCAAATTCGGATTTTTTTAATCTCGAAGACAAGGTCAGGTATACAGTGGAATGACACATAGGTATATAAATAAATAAATACCTACATAATATAGGCAAATGTACATTTATACATATTTGCAAATAAATGAATAAATGCAAATAAATGCATATATGCAATTATACATATACATAAATGTCAAAAAGAAGGAATGCATTTTTTAAATTTATCGAATAACAATTTGGGACACATCCCAAAAGCGTATTTTCAACGTAAATTCGCTAAAAATAGAAAATTGACCTTGAAATTTTTGATTGAATATGGTGGGGGGGGGGGGGTGAGGAAACACATCCACGGACATTTTAACACATAGGTACCAAATTAAATTCCATCGTATAAATCATTCAATCGAATTTCAAACCTTCTTCGACTTGAAAAGCTTCTACTCCATATTGTTTCTTACAGAACAAGACGGGAACGAGGAAAAAGTGGATAACCAAGATGAGAAGAAAAGTGCTGCCAAAAACACTGGAGAAGTTGGCCAAACAGCTGAGGGGTCAGGAGGGATTACACACAACCAAAACAAAGGTGAAGGCTCCAATTAACACAGCCCAAGTAGGCATGCCATAACACATTCCTTGAAATTCGGGGTCTGAGGGAGAACACCCGAAAACAATTCTACCCATGCAACTGAACTCAAATACCATCAAATCTATGGAATTCCTTTCGTGAACTGTCTATTACTACATCTGAATATCCTTTACAATGTCAGTAATCATTCTAGGTGTATTTCATTTCACATTATAGATTCACTGGGTAGAGGAATCTCATCTAACAGTGGTACCGCTTTTATAACATAGCAATGCACTGTAATCGACGGTATCGATGGCTTGTTCCGCTTGAGACACCAAAATTCTCCTGTTGATAATCTCAAGTTTCTTGGGTTTGAGGAGGCGTTCTTCGTGCTTCCTTGCGAATTTTACTAACATTTCGTACACCATCAGTAAATTGCGACGTATCTAATATTAATCCGCGTGTGACATGGGACATTGATATACTTCTAAGTAGTAGTGTAGAATATGGGAACATTTCCAATCATACAATAATTAAAAATAAATTTAATTATACTTTTCAGTTTCGAGTCACCATCCTATACTACTTTTGGTGGATTTACCTATATCAATTTTGGTGGTTTTAGTAAATTGTATCTGATATTTAGCAGGTTTTTACTCACAAAACTCATGTTCGAATTTTTTATCTCGAGGACAAGTTTTTTACTCACAAAAACCCAAAGTCGGATTTTCTTTTTTTAAATCTTGAAGACAAGGTTTTTACTCACAAAAACTCAAATTCTAATTTACGCACAAAAAACGCAAATTCGGATTTTTTTTTTAAATGTCGAAGGCAAGGTCAGGTATACAGCTGAGGGACACATATATACATAAATAAATACATGACGGAGCCATGGACGGAGCCCTCACCCCCGGGTCTCACGTGACTGACAGTGAGCTCTAGTGGAGCTTTCCAAAATACTCAGGGGCACCGAGCGTTCCCAGCAGTTTTTATCTCGAGCCTTGCTTGTTAACTATTGAGAGTCAGTAGCGTACCCATAGCGGGAGTTGCGCCATATTGTCCATTCGCCATAAAGCTCTATTAAATCCTTAACTGACTGTGACTAAACGAAATGTCTTCCATTACTACCTGATTCGGTATCTAACAGTTGTAAATAAACTAGATTACGTCATCGAAGTGATTGTTGCTGATTATTAACGCCCACAACTATGGATGAATTGGAAGAAGGAGAAATTGGGGGCTCGGACCCTGCATACATATATGCAAATATACATTTATACATATATGCAAATATACATAAATCTATGCAAATATACATAAATCTATGCAAATGTGCATATTCATAAATGTCAAAAAGAAGGAATACATTTTTTAAATTTATCGAATAACAAGTTGGGGTATTCCAACAGCGTATTTTCAACGAAAATTCGCTAAAAATAAAAAATTGGCTTTGACATTTTTGATCGAATATGGTGGTTGAGGAAGCATGCGCAAGAAAATTTTAAACTATACCAACTTAAATTCCATCGTATAAATCATTCAACCGAATTTCAAACCTTCTTCGACCTGAAAAGCTTCTACTCCATATTGTTTCTTACAGAACAAGACGGGAAGGAGGAAAAAATGGATAACCAGGATGAGAAGAAAAGTGCTGCCAAAAACACTGGAGAAGTTGGCCAAACAGCTGAGGGGTCAGGAGGGATTACACACAACCAAAACAAAGGTGACGGGTCCAATTAACACAGCCCAAGTAGGCATGCCATAACACATTCCTTGAAATTCGGGGTCTGAGGGAGAACACCCGAAAACGATTCTACGGATGCAACTGAACTCAAATACCATCAAATCTATGGAATTCCTTTCATGATCTGTCTATTACTACAGCTGAATATCCTTTAATCATTCTAGGTGTATTTCATTTCACATTATAGATTCACTGGGTAGAGGAATCTCATCTAACAGTGGTACCGCTTTTATAACATAGGAATGCGCTGTAATCGACGCTATCGACGGCTTGTTCCGCTTGAAACACCGAAGTTCTCCTGTTGAGAATCTCATTTTCTTGAGTTTGAGAGGACCACCATAGACCATCCGTAAATTGCGACGTCTGTAATATTAATCCGCGTGTGACATGGGAACCTGAATATACTTCTAAGCATTTCATTGAGATAAATTTGGATTATTTCCATAATAAATTTGACCTCTTGCAAAGAGCGTCGTAAAATTAGCGTGTAGTTCAATACCTAATTTATTGTGAGAAAGTGTAGCGCTAGTTGATATTTTCTCCCATTAGCCACTACATGCTTTTGAATACGATTTTCAACGTGTTTTTTCCAGTTTATTTTGGAGACCAGAGTGATATTCAAGTATTTCATTGTATCAGCATTTGGTACCAAGTTAGAATAATTGATTTTAATATCTTCACTTGTAGTGATTTTTCGGTCAGTGACGATAACATGCATTAATTTGGATTTTTTTCAGCTTTATCCTACACTTGGCTTGGTTGCAGTTGATATGTAATTCCTATCAGTGAGACAGCTGTATCGCCGGCAAATGCAGCAGCAGTGCTGTCCTCTCATGCTGGATTAGGTCCCAGTTGTATAAAAATAATGGAGTGAATCCAAATTTCATTTTGGTCATTGGAGTTCTCCGTTTATTGTCGAGGGATTGCATTCCGTTCCACGATTCTATTAGTTAATTCAGTTTCAAGCAGTCTTCTAACTGACTGATTTAATCAAAATTTGTTTCCAACAGAACAAGACGTGAATGAAAATACAATGGGAGGCGAACCTCAAGATATGGAAGAACAGAAACCAGGTACCAAAAAGACTGGAGAAGATGGCAAAAAAGCTGGGGCTGAAGGAGGGATGATGGAAAACGAAAAGAAAGGTGAAGGATCAATGAAGACATTGTATCTCTCTGTATAGACATAGATTTGGATAGGGTCCTTTGTTTTCTGGGTATGTAAATTCCATCAGTCCTTAATCATGTAGACTCGACAGATGTTACTCTGCTATGTGAAAAGCGCTGCAAATTATTACACAACTGTTTATTATTTACCTGTATAGATGCCCCTTCTGAGTAGACTTCTGTTTTCTGTGGTTAATACCTACCTCGTGCTCCCCCCAGGAGAGCCCTAAATAGAGTAATCAAAAGAGTACTGAAGGGAATTAGAGTTTCATAAAAATGCGCGAGATTCAACAATTCAGTAATAATTATTTTGTTGTTATTCACGTTTGTTCAAGTTACAAAATTGCCTATCGACAAAATCCAGAACAGCCATCATTCTTCAAATGAAATAATATCACCGAACAACCAACTCGGCTTCATACAGTCACCCGTGATTATAATCCGGTGTTCCCTAGCAATGATATCTGGGCCGGATTTCTTTCACGATCTGTTGACGAAGCTTTTCGGTCCAAACGAACGGCTGGTCGTACAATGCTACGGGTGGTCTCAAAAATTCTTTAGTTCGAGATCAATTTAAAAACGTTTAAAAAAAACATGCTTCTGTTGAAAGTTTTCGAGCTACGGCGTTCTGAAGATTTCAACCCCTATTTTTGACCCCTTACAGGTGTCTGACAGTAACGCCAAGCGTCGCGGACCAAGTGCACCCCAAACGGAACCTACAAACCGAATTTCATTCATTTTGGTTCATGGTAACTAAGAAAAGTGGGAAGTACGGCGTACGGCGGAAGAAAAGGATTTTTTAAATTCCATTTTCGAATTCTATGTACCTTGAAACGGAAACCATCATATTTTGAGGGGTAGGAGGGGGTTTAAAAAAAAATGTCATGCTCGGATTCCAAAGGTTCATTATTGAAAATATAAACCAAAATTATTCACATCGCTATCAATTATTGCTCCCATAATTACGCGCATAATAACTTGTTTTTGATAACTTGTTTGAGTCGTCTTGTATGAAGATGAGGATTGACAAATTATTATTGACGGTGGCAGGAAGGAAAAAGTTGGCGATAATGAAAAGGTTGAATGTAATATATTATTCGCTCAACCATATTTGTCGGGAATGATGACAATGTAGAATTTGCAGGTGAACGATCTGTTTTGGTGAGTGCATCTATCGAAGAACCAAGAGCCGCAAAAAGTGTGCCTGGTGTCATTCCTGAGCCAAAGTGTGATGCCGAACCTTCGACATCTTATGTCCTGGAATATCTTCAAGGAGGAGGAGTTGGGACTCACAAGACTGCAGCTGAGAGTGGAGCAAAATATGGAGTGGAGTTGGATGGACAACACGACCAGGACTGCTCAAAAGGTTAGCTCCATTTCTGGTTAGCATAATGAACTCTCGTACGAGTATGTGTATCTGTTTATCTAGATGAGGAAATAAAGCTAGTCATGTCATTATGTTCCTTGCTGGGCTATTGCACCAATTTTGTTATATTGTAGAAGGTTATTCAACGATCAGAAGTGAGCGGAAGCGTGCGAGTTTTGTGAAATACAAACTAGTTTACGTAGCGTGACACTTACCCCGCCGTTCCCTTGAAATACCATGTCCATGTCGTTCGACATCTTTCACCGGTATATGGCAAAACTATACGGAATTTTGAGCGAAAAATCTGCGTAGATCTGCCTCATGATCAATTTACTTAAAATTCCACAGCACAACTGGACACATCGGCATTGAAACACAAACTAACTCTCTATTCAGTGTAACACAATCGGTATCTGAGGAATCATTGAGAGTTCCTCTCCTAATGGGATGCAGATTTCCAAACATCGGAATAATATGCGATACGAGGGAATGTGACCCCAAGTAGAAGTTATTGACTGCGCATGCTCTGGAACTCGATTCGGTACCTAACAGTTCATTCGTCATCCGAATGGAATTGAGCCACTCAGCGAGAAGACGCTCGTAAACGAGGCGTTTGGTATATGAGGGGGGTTAGATCTTGTCGGGGAGCGGATTGCTTATTAGTGGTGGTTGAGAGTAGTTCATTTGAGGGACTCAAGTTCAGTTAGTTCACTCCTTGAAAGGAGTAGGTAGTTCTTTTGAGTTAGTTCAGTAGCTCATTCTAGTTCCTTTTCGTTTCCATTCACACTACACAAACACTGAACTAGAACGGAGATATACGATACCACCGTAGTTCCTTATTCCTTTGAACTGTCGTTCCGGGATACTATAAACTCCTTATGTAGTATCCAGCCCATCTGAAATAACTCCAAGTGAACTGACCCCTATCTAAATAACTCCTAATGAACTGAGGAACTATCGTTCAGCGGATACTATCAACTCCTCATGTGTAGTAAAGGAACTACCGTTCTGTGGATGCTATAAACTTCTCATTATTAATTTACCCCATCTGAATCTCCTAATGAACTAAAAGAACTATCGATCAGTGGATACTATCATTTCCTCAGGTAGTTCCTACAAGAACTAACTCAGTCGCCCTGCGAGTGAGTGAGTTGCTAGTTCTTTCGTTCTTAGTTCATAATGCACAGAACGATAGTTGTTTAGTTCCCCCTTCCTACATCTAGTATCCATCTCTAGACACTGGGTCCTTGATTCTTTTACTCTGTGGTCCTGGTGAACGAACGTTCAGTGAAATGAACTAAGTCGAGGAGTATTTCAGTTGGTGGAGTTATTTCTTCAAGAGTAGTTCAGTCAGGAACTACCAACCTCTACTGCTTATTCATATTCAAGGTAATTACGTTAGTATCCGCTGCAAGCTCGCTCTATGTGCTGTTACTCGTATTCGGAAGGTTACCGAGGTGGATGGGCTGCATGAAGTAAATTAAAAGTAAAGTAAACAGTCATTTCAGGCTGGGGCTTTTCGTCCAACTGCCCTGCCAGCGTCACGGACGTGATCAGCTGTCCTCCAGTGAGAGTATCAGAATTCGGTCTGATCATTTCGCTCTTTACTTGGCTACTCATTGCCTCGCCCTCTAGAGTGGAGAGGGGTTCGCCCAACAGCTACATGGGTCATACTTGGACGTGTCACCACTTGTCACGGCGGTCACCCATCCAAGTAGGAACAACGCTCGAGGTATCTTAACTTCGGTGATCTCACGGATACCGGTTTATTCCACCTGATAAGGCCGTTGGGCTGGGCTGCATGAATGTCTCCACTATCCCAGTTTCATCATTCAAACTTTCCCACTAGGTCACCAGCAGCTACCGTCCGTCCTGCTCCAGCCCAGACAGCCTTCCCCTTGCTACTCTTTTCAGCGCCCATCCTGGCTTTCTTAGTATGGTTTCGATTTTCTGCCGTGTCGAGCCTTCATCAGCCTGTGAAGCTTTGGAGAGAGCAGTGGTGAGGGATGGTGCAACTTTAATCACGTCTACTTGAACCTGCAAAATGTTCTGTCGTTACTTTTCATCACGGGACTCCGCCGGTAATCTCGGACTATATAGGTGGTGCTCCTCCGCGATGGTCTGTTGATCATCAAACTCTCGGTTTCTTGAAAAGGAATGCTGGAGTAAGGAGTTCACGAGCATCGCAGCTATAAAACTGTATAACGCTGTATAAAGCACTTGTTCTCCATATACTCGAGTATACCTCAACAGCCTGGTCATCCGTGTATGCTGCACAAATGTCGTATTGAAAGAGTGCAAACGAATTCCTACGCCATGTGGCTTTCATGTTGGTTATCCCGTCGGCCTACGTCGACTACGATTTTTGAGGCAAAAGTGTCACCTGGTTACGCTCGAATGGAAGAGAAATTCAGCGGATCTCACACTGCTCCACAAAATTTTGAACAACACCATCGACTGCCCATCGCTACTCTCGATGAGGTACATGCTGGCTCCTCGAATCGCTTCGCGCTCGCCATTGTTGTTCTACGTCCCATTTCCCCCTGCGAACTACGTGGGAAATCTACCCCTTCATAGACTCCCTCGGACTGCGGACCCTCTTCTCGACTGTGAACCCTTACTTCGTTTTTTCACTCCTCCCTCTCCACCAAAGACTCCGATCACCTCCTCCCCTTTTGGTTTATTATTCTGTGAATAATACACCTATGTAATCGCTCAGCAAAAAATTTTTATAACACCCCCTCAAAATTTTTTCTTTTCCGTTTCAAGGTACGTAGATTCCAAAAATGCAATGTCCGTCCGCCGTACGCCGTCCGCCGTCCGCCGTACGCCGTCCGCCGTATCACGTGTACAGGCTTCATTTTCGGTCTAAAAAATTCGTTCTTTCGCACACATGCTCCATTTGGGCCCTAGTTGTGTCCCGAAACTTTTCAGCCCGATCGGAATATACCCAGGGGTGTTATGAGTGAAAATGTGTATAAAAATAGGTACTTTTTGCGTTTTAGCAACATGTTGGTAACATGAGCTTTTAAGGTATCGTTTTTCATGTTTTTGGGGACGAGAAGACCGAATATGAAGTCGATTTTGACCAAAGAATAGAAAATTGAGGTTCTACCAGATGTTCAACTCCCGAAATTGATTTTTTAGGAGTCAAAAACCTGGGAAATCGTTTGAAATCACCATCAATTTGTATAATAACACTGGAAAAAGTGTCAACAGGTGGATCAATACGATTAAATGGTACTATCAATGATCAGAGATAATTTATTTTAAAAAAAAGGAGCGTAGTTTATTCGAGTTTTGGGGGCCAAAATTGGTGGAAACCACCAGAGATAGCTATTTCAATTATTTTATATGAAAGAAACAATAAATAAACAGCCAACATCTCTGTAGGTAGGTATGTCCAATGGAATAATAAACCCATGTGACAAGGACTTTGCAGCGTTTTTTTATGACCACTATATTGTATTTTTCTCTACCCTTTCGTTAGAATGATGTATCGTTAGGATTTTGTAATAAACTGGGCTCGTCCGAGAATAAAGGCCCATCTACAGACGATCCTTCCCTGTAAATAATACGAAATTATCAACACCATAGCTGCTAGGTATAATCAAACCCTCTTCGAAACCCTCCTCCCTCTATGAGTCGTTCAATTCTCTCTGCAGAGCTACGAGTACATCCATTTGAAGGGTCTGACTGCCCCATAATCGGCCATTCATTTCTTCTTGAATTTCTTCTTCTTGACACTTACAAGAGCTTTGGTTTATCATTTTCAGTAATGAACCTTTGGAATCGAGCATGGGAAATAGTTAGCCCCCCCCCCCCTCCCAAAATTTGATTGTTTCCGTTTCTAGGTAGGTACGTAGAATCATGAAATGCAATAAAAAAATTGCTGTCCGTCCGCCGTTTACTTCGTTTTCCCTTAGATATCATGAAAGAAAGTTAATGAAATTTGTAGGTCCCATTTGGGGGAGAGGGGAAGAAGTTGATTCGCGAAGCTTGGTGTTACTGTCAGTCACATCCAAGGGGTGAAAAATAGGGTTTGAAATTTCCCGAATGATTTTGGGTTTGTTGATAGGTATTTTAACTTGAACAACCGTTATGATTCATGAATAACAACAAAATTAATTATACACTTATTGAATCCACCGCATATTTATGAAACTGTAATTCCCGCCCGGTACCAGTACCCGATTTAGGGCTTTCCTGTGGGGAGCGCGAGGGTACGTATTGACCACAGAAAACATTGATCTACGCAGCATCTTTAGTGTTAAATAATAAACATTTTGTAATAATTTGCAACGTTTTTTAACGCTTAAGGAACTCTCGAAGTGTAAGTAATTAAAATTTATTGGGCTTATTGACCTAATGTTAATAATGAGAATGATCCTATAGCTTTCACATCGCGAATAACGAGTGGTAGGTATATAACCGTTCTCAGCCTACCTCTTCTTGTAAAACACGGTGTGTGAATGTGTAGACCATGAAATTGTTGACTAATATGTAAAATAAAATTGTAAATTATTAATAAGCTTACCAGTGCTGGAAATATCAAATAAATAACTAAATCACTATCAGTAAATCGGATAGTAGTATCAGTAAATAGGATGTAAAACTATCAGTTTTAGGATGTTCAGGTCGAGGGGTGTCAGTAAACTTCAGCACCTAGTCTTAAATACAAAAATTATTGTCAAATCCCACCAATTCCCAGTATACCACCAATTCCCCAATATGGAATAGTAAATCATTGTTAGAAAATACTACATAAATGTTAAGAACAAAATATTGGCTGCTTAGACCTATCTCGACTCTTATTTTATCAAACACAATGACGTCTATTTCACCACTGTTGGTGAGAACTGTATTGAGCGTAGCTCCATCGGGAATAAAAATGGATTCCAAATTAACGTATCCCTTATTATCAACACAAATTGCCTATAATTTTGATAGGACTTTTGCTTAAACGATACATTTTAAATCACTCATTATTATGGCGTGATAACATTGACACCAAAACAGTGATATGGGAGTACCAGCATCATATACATAAAATCGAAAGTTGTCCGAAAAAAAAGCTTCAAATAATGTGGAGGTGATAGAGCATTTACTTCCTAAATTTGACTATTAAAATTGACATTTACTTGACTAAATTTGACAGAACCTTTTGTGCCATCAAATATTTTACGGCAATACGCTTTCATACGCTCAAGAACATAAAATTTCACGAAACGTCTTCAGATCCTCTGCATCATAAATGGACCAGTTTTGGAGGAATCGCGGTAGTTGATCCCATTTATGTGTTGTAAAGAGGGTTCATCAATTTCGCTACCTCTAGCCATCTTTTTTTTATAGATAATATTCTTGCAATGTTTCACCTTTACGCATTTTCCGATTTGACAACGTATCATGTAGTGCTTGACAAATAACACTTGCCAAACTCATACATTATTTCGTTAGTCCATTCAATGTATTTTTGGTAAAAATGAGGCAATGCAAGTCGCTCCAACGCACCGCTGGACAAAAGTGCGCAATTGACATAGTCATAATCATAAACCATTTCTCGGCGGAGTAAACGCCCTGCGGCTCGCCATTGAAGGTGGTCATCAACCCTTAGGCATCCTTGAAGGTCGAAGTAAACAGACGTTGCCCCTTTCCTTCCCCTGGAAAATCCACAACCGTCACAACACTGCTACCTTCGCTATCACCATTATCGAACTGAACTTAGCGATCCTCATCGTCCTACGTCATAATCAAACAGCAAGATACTGTTCAGCACGTTGTCGATCTATCAAGTCGATTATCTTACCCGTCGTTTTGAACCTGAGCTTTAGTCGGCCCCACTTGGATCTCTGGCACTTTCGACTTCGATACATCCGAAAGTTTAATGTCATTTGTTGCAGTAGCCATTGAAATGTGGTTGAAAAACACACAGTCGAGCAAAACAAAACCCACAGAAATTTGAACTCGGAACGAGTCACGCAGTTTTCAGGACGCCGACACAAACAAAGCTGCAATATTCTGTAACATATTTCTTCCAATATTATTTTAGGAGACTGCGACCCAAGGGCGACAACGCTGATTTTCAGGCACTCCGTCCCTGTTGTAGGTATTGCAATATGTTTTGGTTTATTATTCTGTGAATAATACACCTATGTATTCGCTCAGCAAAAAATTTTTATAACACCCCCTCAAACTTTCTTCTTTTACGTTTCAAGGTGCATAGATTCCAAAAATGCAATGTCCGTCCGCCGTACGCCGTCCGCCGTACGCCGTCCGCCGTATCACGTGTACAGGCTTCATTTTCGGTCTAAAAAAATCGTTCTTTCGCACACATGCTCCATTTGGGCCCTAGTTGTGTCCCGAAACTTTTCAGCCCGATCGGAATATACCCAGGGGTGTTATGAGTGAAAATGTGTGTAAAAATAGGTACTTTTTACGTTTTAGCAACATATTGGTAACATGAGCTTCTGAGATATCGTTTTCTATGTTTTTGGGGACGAGAAGACCGAATATGAAGTCGATTTTGACCAAAGAGTGGAAAATTGAGTTCTACCAAATGTTCAGCTCCCAGAATTGATTTTTTATGAGCGAAAAACCTGGGAAATCGTCTGAAATCACCATCAGTTTGTATAATAACACTGGAAAAAGTGTCAAGACGTGGTTCAGGACGATTAAATGGCACTACCAATGATCAAAGATAGTTAAAAAAAGAAAAAAAAGAGCGTACCTAATTTGTGTTTTGGGGGCCAAAATTAATGGAAACCATCAGAAGTAGCTATTTCGATTATTACGCATGAAAGAAACAATTAATGAACAGCCAACGTTTCTGTAGGTATGTCCAATAGAATAATAAACCCATGTGACAAGGACTTTGCAGCGTTTTTTTTTTTTCATGGGCTTTTCATCATTTTTTCCCTACCCACTGATTTGGGGTAGGGTACAGATTTTCAAGCAGGAACAATTTTTTTATCTAACAAAAATAGAATTTCGGGTACCTACTAAGGTATTATACGGAGGCCAATAGTTTCCACCGCGCTGCGGCGGTGTAATTAGGGGTTTCCCCTTCCTGGGGAAACGAGAAAACTACATCGTTTTGTTGGACAGACTTTAATGAACTAACAGTAAGAATTTGAAGCTATTACGACGACTGGTTTGCCTTCAACGCCTCCCAAAAGGCACCAATGTCGGCCAGAATAGTGCGGAACGCATCGCCACCTGGCAGTGTTTGCGAAGTCCGATCCTATTAAACGAACAGTTGTTCAGTGGTCGTTACAGAGCACAACCCAAGGATTTTCACTGATTATAAAAGTTGTTGTTGTTACTGACGATGGTTTGATCAACGAAACCGGTATAACAGTGCAATTTTCGTGTATCAGTGGAAATAAACAACCTTTCAATAACTCCATTTTCATATTTATAATAAAAGGTCAGAAGTTGAACGGAATAATGCACAAGCACACATAACAAATAAACAAAACATGGAAACATACAACAAAACCACTACATACATAAACTACGTGATATTTTGTTGCAGACGAATCAACTAATCAGGAGGATGAACCGATTCAGGATGTAGATGAAAGTGTACTTCCTCGTATCGATGACCCTATTGACAGTGCTGAATGTGATGGCCAACTCACTGGTAAGTGTATAGGACATGACCTCTCCTATGAAGCAATTCGTGATTAAATCATCTTTATACGTACCTAGATTATTATCTCATACCAGAAGTCAGTTATCACCGTAAGAGTCCTCCTCTCACAGTAGTATTATTGTGATGTTTTGTAATACAATGTAGTCCCATAATAAAAGGTAAAATCCGTTGAATGAATCAGCGTCTTTAAAATGTACAGCTTAACTTTCAAACTGTAGATTTCAAGTAAGTACGACTGATTCCGGTTCTTTCATGTCAGTCAGTATTGTGGTACATAAAGACCGTGATATGATGTTGCAGACGATTCCTCTGACTCGGGACTCGCATACTTGGAAAATGCGTTCATGTATGAGCAGACTGAAACAGATATGTTAAATGGCGACTGGTTCGACACATCTACGAATGCATCCTCAGACGATGAATTATTCCCTGGTTAGTGCTTCAAAAATTCCATTCTCGCGAACTTTTCCTTTCATTATTCTTGAACCATTTAGTCAGTTACTGTTTTGCCCTTCCCTCGAATTGAATGGTTTTTCTGCCAAGTTGTGTAAATCGCTATTAAAATAGCAGTTGAACTGGGTTTTGTAAATACACATTTCCCGTCAGTAAAATCGCATCTTCACGAGGTCCCTGTCTCGATTCCCACTTGTGTCTTAATGTAGTTTTCAAGTCGGAACCTAATAAATAACAGATCTGCTATGAGGGTCACTGTTATGTAGAAAGTTTTGCAATTTTTTTTAAATTCCAGGATTCTTTTTCGAGGAAAGTATGCATCCCCTACACCCCGTGCCTTATGGAGGCCTCAATGGCGGGGATGACTCGAATGTCCACTCCAGTGTGGTATACGTGGGTGAGTCTTTGTTCCTTCCTTACCGGCAGTCTTTGCATAAATATTATACAATGAGGTGTACCCACGACTTCTGTTTTTTCCATTTTTTATATGAAAGTAGGTTACATTATGATAATTTTGTGACCAACCGCACTCTCCTTCGATGAATAGTTATTTTTCTATAAGCTTTCAAAATGTCGGCAACAAGTGACGTCATTCCACCCCCTCCCGCCTGGGCGGGACCCCCTTGCCAAGTTTGACGTAGCTTGTTGCCAAAAATTTTAAAGCCCTTAGAAAATGGACTATTCATCATATGAGAGTGCGGTTGGTCTTCAAATTCTTAGAATGAAATCTAATTCCATTCAAAAATATAAGCAGGGGGCCTATTCACTAAAAGATATAGTGAAAATAGAGTATCTATTTTGAAAATCTCCTGGGAGAGATAGTCTCCGTCGGGAGACAGTCTCTTCACGTGTCTCCCAGGTTCGTCTATTTTACTGAGTAGCTCTCAACCCGTACCTACTCAGACGTTTTTACTCATTAATTTGATAATATGTATATATTTTAATGAACAATCGACTTACCTTTAAGAGATGAAAAAACATACATCAAAATGACCAATATGGTAGCCGATGAAAGAAGGATGATACAAACTCAATATCAAACAAACGAGAAATGAGAAAGGGACTCTCTCTTTCGAAAAGACACCTAATTTGGTGTCTCTCTGAAAGAGATCGAAAATGCCAAGATGGCCGCCAACTCTCTCTTTTAGAAGTTACTGAATAACCATGTCGTGGATATTACAAAAACGCTGCAAAGTCCTTCTCACATGGGGTTTATTATTCTACAGAAATGTTGGCTGTACATTTATTGTTTGTTTCAAGTGAAATAATAAAAATAGCTATTTCTGATGGTTTCCACCAATTTTGGCCCCCAAAACACAAATTAGGTAGGTGGGTAGTTCTTCAAAAATTGGGCATTTCGACCTCTGTTTGTGATCAATACAATTCATCATTTTTTTGCGGTTTTTTTTTACGATTCGTCTTCTTTACAAACTTACCTGTATATAACCATAGTAAATCATTCATTTACTTGCTTAGTATAGCTTATATTGCACATGTTTATGATTACTATGGACAAAGGAGTGAGGCAATGGACAAAGGAGTGAAAAATAGATTGGCTTTTCGTAAAGAACTCTATTAAATGCATTCATAAACTCTGAATATTAGCAGTTAATAACGTTATAGAACTCTTAAAGTACAAAATAACAGGTATAAAAGTAACAGTTGTCTGTAACACTGTAGAAACCAGCCAATTGTCAGCCTTTTCAATGTAGCTGTAGGTAACCAAAATACCCTGGGTATTTTTTTCTCAACTTCTACCTAAAACCTACGTAAAATCTTAATCACAATATTCACTGAACGGTTTTAAAAACATCGATCAACATCACTAAACAACTCAACTTTCTTCAAAATTTGCTACAATAAAAAAACTGTTGCTGACTAACTTGAAGCTTGACAAGAACTTTCAATGTGAATAGAATTGAGTAAAAAACTGAAAATTCACTAAAACTACAAAACTAAAAAAAATCATCACATAAACGGAATGGAACAGAGCAAATAAATATTCACAAGTTTGTCTGAAACCCATAAAAGTCTACTTATTTCTCTCTCATCTGAACAGAGCAAGGAAAAATAAACCTGGTGGATTTTCTTTTCAAAATCTTCATTTTTGGTGCAGGTAAAATTTGTAAAATGTCGGTATTTTCAATGCTGCACTTATCATTTTCACAGAGTGTAAATTCCTTAAGCGAGCCAGCAACACTTCGTAGTCCTTGAACTCTCAATCCACATTCTTCGGATTCTTCCAAGATGCAGCAAACATACTGGTAACTTTGAGAGGAGGATTTGGTTGCAAACGAATCAAACCTGACCTGAATAGTCAATGGAACCACTGGGAATAGTTGGAGAAGCTGTTGCCACTGCGCTGGAGCCTGGATCAGTGGAAGAAACATTTTCGCACAAGACCACAGTCAGTTGGTCTTCAACGTGTTGCAGCGGTTCTGATGAAGGCTGTGGAAATGTGAGAACTCCCAAGGAAAATTTGTCACATTGCAGACATTTCAAGTAGCTTAATGATTTCATTGTAAGGCAATTTGGTGAGCAATCTGAATAGACGACCTGCTGCACTTGCATGGTCCCTTTGAATGCGAGGATTTCTTCAGAAGGAAGCATTGTTTTCATCCCAGTGATCTCACTCTCATCCACTACGTACAGTTGAACATTGCCGAGTTTTTGCCATCATACTATACAAACAAAGGAAAAATGAACATACTTAACAGGTTTTACCAGTAAAAAAAGGGTTGGCGATGGAGAAAAACCCCCTCTTATTTACCCAGCATTTATCAACTATCAACATTAAAAATAGAATGGATTGTTGGTTAAGTGGTTAGAGCATTGCTTCCACATCATGAAGGTTGGAGGATCTGGCCAAGAAACTGCAATAAAGAATTCCAGGGCTCAACATTTTTACCAACAGTGGACTTTGCTACATAGTGCTGTGATAGGTCAAACTCTGGTGATATTCTTGCCAAAAATGAGCATTCAATATTTTAATCTTCGAAAAATCCTCAAAAATGGAATATATTCACTCCTATGCCAATGGTTTTCACTCCTTTGTCAAGGCTGGAACAAAGGAGTGAAGCACAAAGGAGTGAAATTTTCGATGTAAACAAGTGATAACGTTGGTCCTATTTCATCTAAAAAATACAGTTTCTGGACTATTGCATGTCGATACTCAATATCTAGTTGCTAAGATAATTACTAATGCAAAATTGCTTACCATGAGGTTGTTCTGATGGGAACGGGAGTGAACTGAAATGAATGCACAACTTCACTTTTCACACTTCATGATGACTTGTAAGCCACTAACCTCTTATCAGGAGAGTGGCAGAAGGGTCAATGGTTTTGACGCCATTGAGCAGTGTTGCCAACCCACTGCTTGATTTTACAGAACTCAACGCCTGTTGTTGGCGGTCAATTCAAACTTGAACAAAGGAGTGAACTGCAAAAGTAGGGACACTCATACTTGGGACTGTAAATCAGTCTAATGAAAGCAATAAATTTTCCGTTTTCCTCTTATCGTGTACAACCTCTCTCTGCTGAATAAAAATCACGAGGAAAAACTCTCAGAGTCACTACCCTTTCCCCCCTCAAGACCTAGAAGTGAGAGAATCGTGGTTAGGGACATGACAAAGGAGTGAAATTTAGGTACTTCATAAATTCGGTTTATGGGTCAATTTTGATTATTTTCATATGAGAAATGGCCCATTTGGTAGGGGAAAACACAACCTTTAATAAAAAAATGTGAAAACCCAAAAAAATTACAAACTGACACCTCAGGACTCGTAAGACAGGGAATGCCCTATATTTGAAGAACTACCCAGGTACGATCTTTTTTTTCTTTCTTCAAATTAACTTTGATCATTGGTAGTGCCATTTAATCGTCTTGATCCACGTGTTGACACTTTTCCTAGTGTTATTCTACAAACTGATGGTGATTTCAGACGATTTCGCAGGTTTTTGACTCATACAAAATCAATTTTGGGAGCTGAACATCTGGTACAACCTCAATTTTCCACTCCTTGGCCAAAATCGACCTCATATTCGATCTTCTCGTCCCCAAAAACATGGAAAACGATACCTTAAAAGCTCATGTTACCAACATGTTGCTAAAACGCAAAAAGTACCTATTTTTACACACATTTTCACTCACAACATCCCTGGGAATATTCCGATCGGGCTGAACAGTTTCGGGACACAACTAGGGCCCAAATAGAGCATGTGTGCGAAAGAACGACTTTTTTAGACCGAAAATGAAGCCTGTACACGTGATACGGCGGACGGCGTACGGCGGACGGCGGACGGACATTGCATTTTGGTTTATTATTCTGTGAATAATACACCTATGTATTCGCTCAGCAAAAAATTGTTATAACACCCCCTCAAAATTTTTTCTTTTCCGTTTCAAGGTGCGTAGATTCAAAAAATGCAATGTCCGTCCGCCGTACGCCGTCCGCCGTACGCCGTCCGCCGTCCGCCGTCCGCCGTCCGCCGTATCACGTGTACAGGCTTCATTTTTGGTCTAAAAAAATCGTTCTTTCGCACACATGCTCCATTTGGGCCCTAGTTGTGTCCCGAAACTTTTCAGCCCGATCGGAATATACCCAGGGGTGTTATGAGTGAAAATGTGTGTAAAAATAGGTACTTTTTTGCGTTTTAGCAACATGTTAGTAAAATGAGCTTTTGAGGTATCGTTTTTCATGTTTGTGGGGACGAGAAGACCGAATATGAAGTCGATTTTGACCAAAGAGTGGAAAATTGAGGTTGTACCAGATTTTCAGCTCCCAAAATTGATTTTTATAAGTCAAAAACCTGGAAAATCGTCTGAAATCACCATCAATTTGTAGAATAACACTAGAAAAAGTATCAAGAGGTGGATCAAGACGATTAAATGGCACTATCAATGATCAAAGATAATTTGAAAAAAAAAAAAAAAAGGAGCGTACCTGATTCGTGTTTTGGGGGCCTAAATTGGTGGAAACCATCAGAAATAGCTATTTAAATTATTTTATATGAATGAAGCAATAAATGAACAGCCAACGTTTCTGTAGGTATGTCCAATAGAATAATAAACCCATGTGACAAGGACTTTGCAGCGTTTTTTGAATCTACGCACCTTGAAACGGAAAAGAAAAAAGTTTGAGGGGGGGTTATAAAAATTTTTTGCTGAGCGAATACATAGGTGTATTATTCAGAGAATAATAAACCAAAATCTCTTCTGCCAAAAGAGAGAGTCAGACCGAAAAGAGGTGTCTCTTTGGCTTAGTGAATAGGCCCCCAAAAGTCATGTGTACCCCTCAATAAAAGTCAGAATATCCACAGGTAACTCATCGGGGGTTCCTCTCCCCACAAGATACTGGTGTTATATCACACCAATACCCGCTCGATTCGATTGCTCACCCAAAGGAAGTATACTTGTACTTAGATCATTGGACGATTATACCTGCTACATACGCATATTTTATGGACAATTTATAACTAACCTTACTGGACTGGTTAGTCCTTTTCAATTGTCTTATCAACCCATCTGCAGTTCTTGCAGTTATTACATTTCAAGTCATTCAAGCCAGTTCAAATGGGGGTTCACACCGAACCAAGACCCCCCCCCCCCCCCCCCGTAACACCTCAAAAATCAGTAAATATTACCCTCTTCGTGTCCTGACTGTACTGCCCATCCCGTCCGTGCCTTACCTCTGTATAGCTTATACATTCTGCATATACGAGCATTAACTACCGTTGACCATGATATCATGTTATTAAAAACTTCTGCCAAGTGTAGGGGCTAGTATACTTCCCAGAGATTGTTAGTCGGGTCCATATAATTCTTGGGGTGCTCTCAATGTATACCTACTAAATGTATGGCACAACCTCCCATGAAAAAACCACTTCCCAATCACCTATCAAACTTCGAAGTCAGCGTGAGCTCAGCATCACCTATCAAAAGCGAAGTCAGATGAGGTAGGCATTCAAGGCTTAATGTTTCAAAATAATTCAGTTTAAAATAATCCATTTTCCATCATTCACATTGGGGACATCAACCTGTGAACATTTCTCCAACATCGGTTGGAAGGAACCGGAGATAATTGCTTTAATAGGCCCCTGTAGTAGGCCTCCTTTCTTGTCGTCGACCCAGTGGGCCATTCAATTCTGTTGATAAATTATCATCAATAACATTACCAAACTGTACTCCTTACTTATGTCCCGTTAATTGCGGAAGATTTTGTCAAAGTATTCCCAATATGTCCATCTGTCTTTCCTGGACTACTTCAAACATAGAAGACAAAAAACAAAAACAAATTCAATTAACAAGCAGATTAAGACTTTAAATCAATACAATATTTCGAACCCCCCCACCCCCCACCCACCAGTACCTACTCAATAGTCAAAAACCCAATTTTCTGACCTTGTACTGTAGTACCGTTAACTTGGGGAATTATTTGGGCTATAAAAAAAACGCTGCAAAGTCCTTGTCACATGGGTTTATTATTCTATTGGAGTTCTAGAGATTTTTGTTGGCTGTTAAATGTATTGTTTCTTTCATGTGGAATGATTGAAATAGCTATTTATGATGATTTCCACCAATTTTGGCCCCCAAAACATGAAATAGGTACGCTTTTTTCTCTCTTTTTTTTTAAGATCATCTTTGATCATTGGTAGTGGCATTTAATGGTCTTGATTCACCTGTTTACACTTTTTCCAATGTTATTGTACACATTGATGGTGATTTCAGACAGTTTTCCAGGTTTTTGACTCATAAAAAACCAATTTTGGGAGCTGAACCTTTGGTAAAACCTCAATTTCCGCGTCTTTGGTCAAAATCGACTTCATATTCGGTCTTCTCGTCCTCAAAAACATGGAAAAAGATACCTCAAAAGCTCATGTTACTAACATGTTGTTAAAACGCAAAAAGTACCTATTTTTATACACATTTTCACTCATAACACCCCCTGGGTATATTCCGATCGGGCTGAAAAGTTTCGGGACACAACTAGGGCCCAAATGGAGCATGTGTGCGAAAGAACGACTTTTTAGACCGAAAATGAAGCATGTACACGTGATACGGCGTACGGCGGACGGCGGACGGACATTGCATTTTTGGAATCTACGCACCTTGAAACGGAAAAGAAAAAATTTTGAGGGGGTGTTATAAAAATTTTTTGCTGAGCGAATACATAGGTGTATTATTCACAGAATAATAAACCAAAATCAGTGCCTGAGAGTTCAAAAAAAATCCTTGAAGCCGAAAGTGACTAAGAAAAGCACTGATATCGACCAAAATTCACATCGAAAAAAAAAATTTACAATTGTACTCCGATTGTATGACAATTGTGATATTTTCATGCTGGTATCGCTAATTTTCAAGTTCTTTTTGGTTTATTATTCGGTGAATAATACACCTATGTAATCGCTCAGCAAAAAATTTTTATAACACCCCTCAAATTTTTTTCTTTTACGTTTCAAGGTGCGTAGATTCCAAAAATGCAATGTCCGTCCGCCGTCCACCGTACGCCGTACGCCGTCCGCCGTATCACGTGTACCGGCTTCATTTTTGGTCTAAAAAAGTCGTTCTTTCGCACACATGCTCCATTTGGGCCCTAGTTGTGTCCCGAAACTTTTCAGCCCGATCGGAATATACCCAGGGGTGTTATGAGTGAAAATGTGTATAAAAATAGGTACTTTTTGTGTTTTAGTAACATTTTAGTAACATGAGCTTTTGAGGTATCGTTTTCCATGTTTTTGGGGACGAGAAGACCGAATTTGAAGTCGATTTTGACCAAAGAGTGGAAAATCGAGGTTCTACCAAAGTTCAGCTCCCAAAATTGATTTTTTATGAGTGAAAAAACTGGGAAATCGTTTGAAATCACCATCAATTTGTATAATAACACTGGAAGTAGTATCAGCACGTGGATCAAGACGATTAAATGGCACTACCAATGATCAAAGATAAATTGAAAAAAAAAGAAGCGTACCTAATTCGATTTTTATGGGCCAAAAATGGTGAAAACCATCAGAAATAGCTATTTCAATTATTTCACGTGAAATAAACAATAAATGTACAGCCGAAATTTCTGTAGGTATGTCCAGTAGAATAATAAACCCATGTGACAAGTACTTTGCAGCGTTTTTGTGATTAGTAACATGTTAATAAAATGAGCTGTTGAGGTATCGTTTTTCATGTTTTTGGGGACGAGAAGACCAAATATGAAGTCGATTTTGACCAAAGAGTGGAAAATTGAGGTTGTACCAGATGAGTCAAAAACCTGGGAAATCGTCTGAAATCACCATTAACCCGCCATTAGTGAGTTGCCTGAAAAATCGTCCGTTGGTGAGTTGCCGAGGGATTCCTTCAGGTCGGGCGCTTGTTGCTTCATCAGCTAATATCGTTGAGAAAAGTGCTTGAAAATGGTTCAAACTAGTGTAGAATTTAATTTGATAGTATCCCAACAGAATAGTGCATGGAAACAGAGCTGATCGTGGAATTTTTCAGACCAATAGTGAAGGGATGTGAAATTCACTTAGGTACCTACTCGAAGACTTTCAGTTCCTAAAAAGCTATATTATGTATTCATAAAATGTTCCATTTCTTCTTCCTTCTGATATTTCTTGTTCGGATTCGCTGTTGTCTTCCAGCACTATTGACTCAGCATCCGACATAGAGTCATCTGAATCCAAAAAAATCGCGTTGTTCCTTCTTTCCTCTTCTCACTCCTCCTCTTCTTCGAGTTCCCTCAGCCAACCACGAATTCTGATCGCTTCACTGTCATCCATATTTAGGTACAATCAAGTGTAAACACCGATTTCGAGTACAACTAATAATGAATGAAAAACCGTACTACACGAGTTGAAAGTCAGTGCAATAATGAGCCCTCTAACACGTTGGTGAGTTGCGGAGAGAATGCCTCAGGTACCGGGTTTACCGTCCTCCGGCCAACTTTTTCATCACAGATTATGCTTAAAATAGATCCTTTCACTCTAAAAATAAGATACCTGGAGGCTAAAATTCGTAACTAAAGGTGTTTAAGAATTATTGAGAAAAAGTCGAGTGACCTGAGGGATTCCCTCAGGACTCACTAATGGCGGGTTAATTTGTAGAATAACACTAGAAAAAGTATCAACAGGTGGATCAAGACGATAAATGGTACTATCAATGAGCAAAGATAATTTGAAAAAAAAAAAAACGCTGCAAAGTCCTTGTCACATGGGTTTATTATTCTATTGGACATACCTACAGAAAGGTTGGCTGTTCATTAATTGTTTCTTTCATGCGTAATAATCGAAATAGCTACTTCTGATGGTTTCCATTAATTTTGGCCCTCAAAACACAAATTAGGTACGCTCTTTTTTCTTTTTTTTTTAAACTATCTTTGATCATTGGTAGTGCCATTTAATCGTCCTGAACCACGTCTTGACACTTTTTCCAGTGTTATTATACAAACTGATGGTGATTTCAGACGATTTCCCAGGTTTATCACTCATAAAAAATCAATTCTGGGAGCTGAACATTTGGTAGAACTCAATTTTCCACTCTTTGGTCAAAATCGACTTCATATTCGGTCTTCTCGTCCCCAAAAACATAGAAAACGATATCTCAGAAGCTCATGTTACCAATATGTTGCTAAAACGTAAAAAGTACCTATTTTTACACACATTTTCACTCATAACACCCCTGGGTATATTCCGATCGGGCTGAAAAGTTTCGGGACACAACTAGGGCCCAAATGGAGCATGTGTGCGAAAGAACGATTTTTTTAGACCGAAAATGAAGCCTGTACACGTGATACGGCGGACGGCGTACGGCGGACGGACATTGCATTTTTGGAATCTATGCACCTTGAAACGTAAAAGAAAAAAGTTTGAGGGGGTGTTATAAAAATTTTTTGCTGAGCGAATACATAGGTGTATTATTCACAGAATAATAAACCAAAAAGGAGCGTAGGTACCTAATTCGTGTTTTGGGGGCCAAAATTGGAGGAAACCACCAGAAATATCTATTTCAATTATTTTACACGAAAGAAACAATAAATGTACAGCCGAAATTTCTGTAGGTATGTCCAATAGAATAATAAACCCATGTGACAAGGACTTTGCAGCGTTTTTTTGTGGAGTAAAAGGGCGGCTGGTGATGGAACGGCGGCCTGTGAGTGGAGCTGGCAGTGGCGAGGTTTCACTGAGTGCGATGTCAGTCGTGCCATAACATTATCTCACCTGTCGTCATCGTTCACCATTAATAATGATTATTCAATGGTAATTCTTTAATTCCAGGTGATGTAGCGGGGTTAAATCCATATCATCCCCTGTTCGAGGTCTTAAGAGACGAGATGATTTATCGTATGATCACTATGGGCATGCACGACAACGCGGACCGAAACGGTGAGAACAGTTGCAACTATGCTCATATCGTCAAAACAACTATATTGTGTATTACATACCGTATAAGTAGCAGTTGTGAGTGAAATCATTTTGAACTGGTTCATCTTGTTACCCCAACAGTTCTTCATGTGTGACGATCTTGATGATACCATGAAAACATCAAACTCCGTACCACCTCGTTTAGGATGGAATTTTACTAAGTTAATCTCTCTTACAAGTTATTACCATCAAGTAGAACAAAAAACAAAAACAAAAACAAAAAAACAAAAAAAAACAAAGAAAACAATGAAGTAAACAGGCATCAGGGCAGTGGGTAGAAATCGATTTTTTGGAGTCAACCCGTCAACTCACAGTCCTTCCTCAAACGGGAAAAGGTACCCAAACAAGCAAGTCAAGAAAAATATTGTTTTGCCCTGTCACCTCAGGGAGAGAGGATCATGCATGGCACCTAGACTTGCATTCATTCTTACTTCTCACGAAAGATTCCAGATGCCTCAAAAACTAGTATGAGTACCACTCCAAACCAAGTATGAGTATCACCACAGCAGGAGGAGAGGAAATGACTCTCAGGCCGTCAATGACGTCGATATATCAGTCAAGATCGACGACGGGGATGACTTGGTGACAGCTCAGAACGTTCACACACTCCTGGTATTGCGGAAAACCTTCTCTCCGTCGGAAAAATCGTAATAAAAAATAAAAAAATAAATAAATAAAATAAATAAATAAATTAGGTGTCAAGGAAATCAATCCCGGCGAAGTTATCGTAACGGAAACTCTATCAAACGAAGTTTTCACGGTGGATGTGAGTCGGAAGCCATCCATGTCTCTGGGGGACACTAGACCGGATTGTTTTGCAGAACCCGACGATTTTTTGGGGTAAAGACGTCTGGGACTTCTGAGCTGAAGGCGAATGGGCCAAATCAAGAACACTGCCACCGGAATTAATGAAACTCATTTGTGAACGTCCACACGAAATTTGCCTGATGGAAAAACAGGGTAGAAAACTGTCGTCCAGCAAAATCAAATATGAAGGAGTATTAGATCCAATCCACGTTGACTATTATGGCCCTCACGATCGTCGGCGATTACTCTAGGTACATGCACGTATACTTCCTAGAATCCAAGGAAGCCGTACCTACACGCTATGATCGAAGAATTCATCACTCTTCTATAGTGTACTGACGATGGTGTAACAACCGAAACCGGTCTACAATTTGCTAGTGTACGTGGAAATAGACTCTTTTATTTTTATCCTGTAGTTTTTTGCTATGGATTTCCACTATTCCGCCGCGAGTGATTTAAGTTATATTCATCACTCTTGCTGAACGGCAGACTGGAAGAAAACTGAAGAAAAACAAGTCAACCGAATTTGCCATCGACAAATGACAAACATAATGAAACAAAGAGGAATACCTGTTGCATCAACATTCCAACGTCTACAAACCTCAACAAAATGGAGTTCTGGAGCGATCAATGCACAATCGTCGAAAGAGCAAGATGAATGCTGGCAGGTCACCCAAAACCATATTGGGCAGAAATGTGTCTACGGACGTCTGTCTCAGTATTAGAGCTCCCACCAAATTGACAAAGAAGAAGAGACAGAACGAAGTGTGGCATGGAAAGGAGCCTGACCTCATTCACATTGATTTTCGGTTGTCAAGCCACGGAGATAATACCTTCTGAAAAACATAAAAAGTGGGATTCGAAATTGAAGAAAATGACGTTTATCGGATATGGATTAAGCGTAAGAGGTTATCGGCTGATGGATCTCGATATCGGTTAACTCACCAACTCACGGGACGTTAGATTACTGGGAACAGAACAGATGAAACGTGACGTATCTACCTGGAAATGAGGAACAAGCGAACACGTCATCTTGCCGAACCCCCTACAATTAGCGAGGTAGGACAGGTTCTAGCTGATGACGACAGCAAAAGCAATTCTTCCAATCCCGAGACACAAACCGCAAACATTTCGACGAGCTCAGAATCAGATGATGAGGGGAGGGGGAACCGTCAGAGGATCCGACGACGGTGAACTGGTCCCGACGCGACCGTCACGGAAACGACACGGTACTGATCACATCTCATACCCGCCATACACATCCCCCAAACGAAAAGCACTCCAAGGACCGCAAGCCAAAAAAACGCTGCAAAGTCCTTGTCACATGGGTTTATTATTCCATTGGACATACCTACCTACAGAGATGTTGGCTGTTTATTTATTGTTTCTTTCATATAAAATAATTGAAATAGCTATCTCTGGAGGTTTCCACTAATTTTGGCCCCCAAAACTCGAATAAAGTACGCTCCTTTTTTTAAAAATAAATTATCTCTGATCATTGATAGTATACCATTTAATCGTCTTGATCCACCTGTTGACACTTTTTCCAGTGTTATTATACAAATTGATGGTGATTTCAAACGATTTCCCAGGTTTTTGACTCATAAAAAATAATTTCGGGAGCTGAACATCTGGTAGAACCTCAATTTTCCACTCTTTGGTCAAAATCGACTTCATATTCGGTCTTCTCGTCCCCAAAAACATGAAAAACGATACCTTAAAAGCTCATGTTACCAACATGTTGCTAAAACGCAAAAAGTACCTATTTTTATACCCATTTTCACTCATAACACCCCTGGGTATATTCTGATCGGGCTGAAAAGTTTCGGGACACAACTAGGGCCCAAATGGAGCATGTGTGCGAAAGAACGATTTTTTTAGACCGAAAATGAAGCCTTTACACGTGATACGGCGGACGGCGTACGGCGGACGGACATTGCATTTTTGGAATCTACGTACCTTGAAACGGAAAAGAAAAAATTTTGAGGGGGTGTTATAAAAATTTTTTGCTGAGCGATTACATAGGTGTATTATTCACAGAATAATAAACCAAAAGCGGAAGGAAGCGATCTCGTCCGAACTCAATTCATTCAAGCAGAAACGCTGCAAATTATTACAAAACGGTTTATTATTTTCCTGTATTGATACCTTGTAGCGACCGAGTCAAATCGAGTACCTACAATTATCTAGGACCGCTCAATTCAATTTATTAATCCGACCGACTGAGAAGGAGAAGGCGTGGGTCCAGAAAGAAGACAGCCCGAGCCAGTTATAGGGCCTGAATTACTTTGGACACCTTTATTTGAAATTAAACAATTAGTAAGAGGGGAAAAATCTTCTAACTCCGAACAAAACAAAATAATAAGTAACATAATACAACTTACACCTCAGAATTACTCTTGGGTAGGTATAAAGTTCAGTATGAACGTAGGAAATTGTAAATTATTGCAAACTTGCAGGTTCAGAAAGTATATTACTTTTAGTTTAGTTAGGAAGTGTGATTAAGATTTTAATAAATAATTTAGTTTTTACATGAAATCCTAGGATCCTAGGTTACGATGAAGTTAATTTTTAATCCAGTATTGGTAAATCCTCTCCTTCAGGCTTAAATTTGAAGAAAATTATGGTGGTGGGGGGGGGGGGGGGGGGGGGCACCCGGGACAACAAGTGCTTATTGAACTTTAATTCTATTGCTGAACTTTAATTCTGAACTTTAATTATGTCTATGACTCAGGGCGTGAGGGCTCACTTGCCTAATATAAGAAGGGGAAAGTGGTAGAAAAAACGCTGCAAAGCCCTTGTCACATGGGTTTATTATTCTACTGGACATACCTACAGAACTTTTGGCTGTTCATTTATTGTTTCTTTCTTGTGAATTATTGAAATATATATTTTTAATGGTTTCCACCAGTTTTGGCCCCCCAAAAAACGAACTAGGCTCGGCTTTTCCTTTCAACAGATTATTTTTGATCATTGATGGTGCCATTTAATTGTCTTGATTCACCTGTTGATACTACTTCTAGTGTTATTATACAAATGTTTGGTGAATTCAGACAATTTCGCATGTTTTTGTCTCATAAAAAATGAATTTCAGGAGCTTAGCCCTCGTTAAAACCTCAATTCTTCACTCTTCGGTCAAAATCAACCGAATATTCGGTCTTCTCGCCGTAAAAAACATGGAAAACGATACCTCACAAGCTCATGTTCACTAAAACCTCAAAAATGCCTCGAAAACCCCTATTGGTTTATTATTCTGTGAATAATACACCTATGTATTCGCTCAGCAAAAAATTTTTATAACCCCCCCTCAACATTTTTTCTTTTCCGTTTCAAGGTGCGTATATTCAGAAAATGCAATGTCCGTCCGCCGCATCACGTGTACCGACTTCATTTTTGGTCCAAAAAAGTCGTTCTTTCGCACATATGCTCCATTTGGGCCCTAGTTGTGTCCCGAAACTTTTCAGCCCGATCGGAATATACCCAGGGGTGTTATGAGTGAAAAATGTGTATACAAATAGGTGCTTTTTGTGTTTTAGTAACATGTTAGTAACATGAGCTTTTGAGGTATCGTTGTCCATGTTCTTTGGGACGAGAAGACCGAATATGAAGTCGATTTGGACCAAGGAGTGGAAAATTGAGGTTGTATCACATGTTCAGCTCCCAAAATTGATTTTTATGAATAAAAAACCTGGGAAATCGTCTGAAATCTCCATCAATTTGTAGAATAACACTAGAAAAAGTGTGAACACGTGGATCAAGACGATTGAATGGCACTACCAATGATCAAAGATAATTTGAAAAAAAAGGAACGTAGGTACCTAATTCAAGTTTTGCGGGCCAAAATCGGTGGAAACCACCAGAAATGGCTATTTCAAATATTTTACATGAAGTTAACAGTAAATAAACAGCCAAAATTTCTGTAGGTATGTCCAATAGAATAATAAACCCACGTGACAAGGACTTTGCAGCGTTTTTGTGTTTTAGTAACATGTTAGTAACATGAGCTTTTGAGGTATCGTTTTCCATGTTTTTGTGGACGAGAAGACCGAATATGAAGTCAATTTTGACCAAAGAGTGGAAAATTGAGGTTCTACTAAATGTTCAGCTCCCAAAATTGATTTTTTATCAGTAAAAAACCTTGGAAATCGTCTGAAATCACCATTAATTTGTATAGTAACAATGTATAGAAAACAATGTGAACACGTGGATAAAAAAAAATGGCATGGAACGCACTAACAATGATCAAAGATAATTTGAAAAAAAAAGGAACGTAGGTACCTAATTCAAGTTTTGCGGGCCAAAATCGGTGGAAACCACCAGAAATGGCTATTTCAAATATTTTACATGAAATTAACAGTAAATAAACAGCCAAAATTTCTGTAGGTATGTCCAATAGAATAATAAACCCACGTGACAAGGACTTTGCAGCGTTTTTGTGTTTTAGTAACATGTTAGTAACATGAGCTTTTGAGGTATCGTTTTCCATGTTTTTGTGGACGAGAAGACCGAATATGAAGTCAATTTTGACCAAAGAGTGGAAAATTGAGGTTCTACTAAATGTTCAGCTCCCAAAATTGATTTTTTATCAGTAAAAAACCTTGGAAATCGTCTGAAATCACCATTAATTTGTATAGTAACAATGTATAGAAAACAATGTGAACACGTGGATCAAGAAAAATGGCATGGAACGCACTAACAATGATCAAAGATAATTTGAAAAAAAAAGGAACGTAGGTACCTAATTCAAGTTTTGCGGGCCAAAATCGGTGGAAACCACCAGAAATGGCTATTTCAAATATTTTACATGAAATTAACAGTAAATAAACAGCCAAAATTTCTGTAGGTATGTCCAATAGAATAATAAACCCACGTGACAAGGACTTTGCAGCGTTTTTGTGTTTTAGTAACATGTTAGTAACATGAGCTTTTGAGGTATCGTTTTCCATGTTTTTGTGGACGAGAAGACCGAATATGAAGTCAATTTTGACCAAAGAGTGGAAAATTGAGGTTCTACTAAATGTTCAGCTCCCAAAATTGATTTTTTATCAGTAAAAAACCTTGGAAATCGTCTGAAATCACCATTAATTTGTATAGTAACAATGTATAGAAAACAATGTGAACACGTGGATCAAGAAAAATGGCATGGAACGCACTAACAATGATCAAAGATAATTTGAAAAAAAAAGGAGCGTACCTAACTCGTGTAAACATTTTTGGCTGAGCGAATACATACCTAGGTGTATTATTCGGTGAATAATAAGCCAAAAGGGGAAAAAAGGTAGTAGGTCAGAGAGTGAGAGTGAACTCACAGTGGGGAGGGTGCGTGTCCGATGATGCCCCGGTTGGCTACTGATGACTCGCCGATGAAGACAATGGAGGGATTTTGGTTTATTATTCTGTGAATAATACACCTATGTATTCGCTCAGCAAAAAATTTTTATAACACCCCCTCAAACTTTTTTCTTTTACGTTTCAAGGTGCATAGTTTCCAAAAATGCAATGTCCGTCCGCCGTCCGCCGTCCGCCGTCCGCCGTACGCCGTCCGCCGTCCGCCGTACGCCGTCCGCCGTCCGCCGTCCGCCGTCCGCCGTCCGCCGTACGCCGTCCGCCGTCCGCCGTATCACGTGTACAGGCTTCATTTTCGGTCTAAAAAAATCGTTCTTTCGCACACATGCTCCATTTGGGCCCTAGTTGTGTCCCGAAACTTTTCAGCCCGATCGGAATATACCCAGGGGTGTTATGAGTGAAAATGTGTGTAAAAATAGGTACTTTTTACGTTTTAGCAACATATTGGTAACATGAGCTTCTGAGATATCGTTTTCTATGTTTTTGGGGACGAGAAGACCGAATATGAAGTAGATTTTGACCAAAGAGTGGAAAACTGAGTTCTACCAAATGTTCAGCTCCCAGAATTGATTTTTTTATGAGTGAAAAACCTGGGAAATCGTCTGAAATGACCATCAGTTTGTATAATAACACTGGAAGTAGTATCAACACGTGGATCAAGACGATTAAATGGTACCTACTATCAATGATCAAAGATAGTTTAAAAAAAAAGAAAAAAAAGAGCGTACCTAATTTGTGTTTTGGGGGCCAAAATTAATGGAAACCATCAGAAGTAGCTATTTCGATTATTACGCATGAAAGAAACAATTAATGAACAGCCAACCTTTCTGTAGGTATGTCCAATAGAATAATAAACCCATGTGACAAGGACTTTGCAGCGTTTTTCTGTTTGAAAGAGGAGTTGATGCGGCGCTGCTGCATTGGCCGAAAAAGAGGACGCAGGTCGCTCCGGATTGTCCCTGGACCAGGGAAGACGTCAGTCACTTCACAAAGTAGTAAAGGTGTCCTCTTTGAACCTCAGATGCTCTCGTGCGATGGGTGGGGTCGGTCGCACTTGTTTGATTTGAAATCGCATCGCCTACATCACCCCATCGTGTAAGCAACAAACCTATCGTTTTCGAGGGGAGTGTCCTATTCAGTTACAGACTCCCACAAGCCAGCGCGAGCGCCAAACGCCTCAAAACAAACCAGTTTGTTATTCAACGCGCGATCAACAGTAGTTGTGCAGTAATGAATTCGAAGAACAATTAATTAACGAAATTCGTGTGTACCCAATCTTCGACGCCTATTGGTATCTTGAAATTCATGACTGTGTGGCTGCACTCTCATTCATTTTCCTTACAGATAACAGTCAAAAATGTTGTAACCAGGCGTACTTTTTACAAAGAAAATGAAGCTGTTGCGATGGGTCAAAATTTTCAGAACGTGAATGTTTCAAATTTTTATAGGCAAATCCGATTCAGAGCATCCTGCTTTATCCCAAGATTTTAACAAAATGTGTATGTATTATATATTTAAATTTGTTTATGTGTCACCCCAGACGATATCTGTCCTTGGGTACGGGATAAAAATTCCAAAATTCTAAAACGTTCGTATTGCCAAACAGAAGGATGAGTCCGAAGATTAGCAATTTTCAAAATCTCTAATGGCAAAAATCGTGAACAGTTGATATAAAATTACTGAAAGTGGTATGGAAGGGTGATAAAGACATAAAAGGAACATTTCATTTGTTTTTCTTACAGAATAGAGGTCCATTTGGGATTTTCGGGGGTCAGAAACTGTTCTTAAGGCTAAAGTCAATGTTAATTTGTGTGGGATGGTAATTCACGACTTGGGGAATATTTCGACTATAAAAATATTTTCCCAAAAAACAGTTGTCAAATTTGACTTTATAAGAGTCAAAAATTGGTAAAAATGGCTAAAATCACGAAAAAATGATACAGTTTTACGAAAAATCCTATAGTTTGTCGCTATAAATATCATCTTTATACAACACTTCTTACCAGCTGGTCTCGTGTGCATGTGTGTAAATATTTAAAGATCAGAAATACTCTAAAAATGAAAAAAAAAAGGTCTGCCAAGTGGATGAGGCCAGATTCCTCGTATTTTTAACTGGGTTGTTTAGCACATTATAACTTATCTAGATATCAAAATGTGCGCATGCACATATTATGTTAATTACTGGTCAAAATGCGATTCAGTTTATGCAACAGTCCCCAACTAACATCCAAACCTAGAAGAACCAAATGAAAACCGAGGGAGTTATCTGTGTTTCAAAGATATCAGGTTTGCGCATGCACAGTGGTTACAACTGATCTATGGGATGAATTTCATAGGATTCAGCTTCACCAAAAACGGATAAAAACGGTGAGAATTATTCGTGAGACACACAGACACACAAACCCTTAGTTCTGAGACCAAATTTGTTCGGAAAGCTCTGTAACTCAAAAATGCAAAAGACACCTTATTTTGATTTTAGAGTGCAAACATTTTAATTTCCCAACATCATGAAGGGTCAAAGAAATTTATGTAATCGGCCTGAAGAAAATGTTAAAATATCCACAGAAGTGATCACAAGGCTTCCAAAACCGTGATTGAACTGGAAGAGAAATTGAATACCTAGGCCTTTATCAATGAAAACTATAAGCATAGGTATTTTTATATCAACATTTTAATGGTTCTTTGTAAATTGGTTAGAAGCTACATTATAGGAGGCTCTTGATTCATCTAACGTTTGTCAAGTGACTAACTAACTAGAAGCAAGGCTAAAGAGTACAAAACTTGGGTGAAGTCACAGGGGCTGTATTCAATTGTCACTAGACTGTCTTCAGGTGTTCGTAACAGGACAGCCCAGTGACTAGTGACATTTGAGAGGTTTTTTACAAGATTATGGTCGACAGATCTGTAATGGCTGATAGCCAAAAGTGTATTTGTTTGTCTTCAATGTGAGTAATTGTATAACAAAAATAACTGAATGATAACCATACACTAGCACCAGCAAAATAGGATATAGGTACATTTTTTGCGGTGGATACCTGCCTACCCACGCACGCACACACACACACCGAGACACTACAAAAATGCCACCAGAACCGAGGTATAAGCCCCCAAACGTTCGGCAATTACAGTTCCATGAATATGCGTTTTTCCACCGGCCGTTTCCTTGTAACGCTTCTCCCTACGCGAAAAATAGTCCTAGAGAGCTGAAATTTTGAGGGTACACGCGGGATGGATCGCAGATGGACCCGTATCAAAACGAACCTACCCAACTACTCCATACGTTCATGTGATTCAAGTGAGGAAGCTGTACTGCCTGCTCGAATTGGCATACATATCTATTTATCCTCTGTTATTATGTACCTTTTCGAAAAACATGTTCCATGTTTCCTTGCTTTGATCCTTGATCTAAACTCTTATAATCCGGGGGTCTGGGGGACACACTCAGATTTCATTCGACAATAAATGTACCATCATGAACACAAACCACTGGCAGGTAGACACCACCTACGGCAGCGCTTTTTTTCATCCCATTTTCGGATTCTTCGTATCTACTTGAAACGCAAACCATCTAATTTTGTTGGGGTGCAGCTTTTTTTCTATGGTCGATTCCAAAGGTTCATTATTGAAAGTGATGAACCAAAACAAAAATTTTAAATGGACTTATCTTCCAGACTCCTGAAAACCATTCAAAATGATAAGGGTTTTCTGCGAAACCTTCAGACGACAAAGAACTGAAATGCAAGGCTCGCTTGGTCGTAAAAGGAAGTCAGTAAAAAGAGGGGATGGACTACCAAGAAGCAATCACACGTGTTTTACGATACGCTTCACTGAGATACCTGTTTGCACTGGCTGTAAAGGAAAACTTCCAGACAGAACTTGGATGTCGCTACTGCCTACCTACATGGTATATACCTTGAGGAAGGGAATTACGTGATACGACCTGGAGAGGCCAATGAAAGTGCCTAACATAACAAAGTTTGGGAACTCAAGAAATCCTTATACGAAGTCAATCTGAGTGGAAGGTGCTGGTTTAAGCGACTTCACGAAGTCTTCATATAACTTGAACTTCGCCAGTGGAAACCAGATACACTTCAAACGATCGTGAGTGGAATCGTCGTTCATGATGTGCTCTTATTGACTGAGAGCACCTAAGCCAAAACAAAGAGCAACAATGAACTCCTCAAGCACCTCGTTATGAAGGACCTTGGAAAAGTCAAAAACTTCCTTATTAGTATTCAATTCACCCTGAACGAGCAAGAACCTGAGCCATGAGGACTGTTTCCAATCCACTCTAAAGAGGTTGAACATATTGTCGTCCCGTCTCCTATTCACTGGATCCTGGAACCCACTGGAAGGAAGGAAGTGAAATGTGTTCAAGTGATGTGCCATACCGTGAGCCATTAGGTACATAACCTGTTGTACCTGTCACAAACCACCAGTCTTGACACAGCCTACATTGTAAACCAAGTGAGTGAAAACTCTAAATTTATTCAGTGGGACGCATTAAAGAGAATTTGTCGATACCTAGAAGGCATTTCAAACTTGAATATGACGTTCAGTAATGAGGAAAATCGAATATAAACAAGCATCTTGTTCCCTTGCAGATATTATGCAAATATGGTACAGCTACTACTAATGTAATACTTGTAAAAAAAAACCAGCATTACTGTGGTGATGGGTAGGTTGAAGGAGGGCTAACGCCCCGTGGTTATCACCACAGCAGGCGTTAGTGGAAGAGGAGGCTAGCAGCCCCCTGGTTATCACCACAGTGAGTGCTAGAGGAGAGAGAGGCGTCCCACGGTTATCACCACAGCAGATGCCGGGAAGAAGGAGGCTAGCACCCCGCGGTTATCACCACAGCATCTACTAGATGAGAGAGAGGCGTCCCACGGTTATCACCACATCAGACGCCAGAAAGAAGGAGGCTAGCCCCCCCCCCCCCCCGCGGTTATCACCACAGCAAGTATTAGAGGAGGGAGCACACCCACACCCCCGGCTATCACCACAGCAGGTGCGAGGAATTGTGGGGGGAGAGAGAGGGAGGGTGTAAGGTGATCGACAGAGAAGTCGCAAGTCGGAGAGTGGTCGGTCGAATGAAGAGCTGGGCGAGCCGGGCGGTATATAAAGGTGACTCCACCAGGCCCCCCCCCCCCCGTCTGTCAACGGCCCTTGCGACCGTTGAGAAACGTTGGGAGCTCGATGGAGGGGCCCTTCTGGTCCTTTCCCCGAGGCGTCGCTCAGCTCGTCGTTCTCCTCGTTTATTTGGTAAAATCTTATACTTTACATAGGAGTGTAGTAGTTGAGGGGTACCACGACAATTACCATATTTCAACCGGAGTAACTGCCACACATGTGGTACAACCCCATGACTACCTGCCCAAACTTCAAAAAAATTAACTTTTATCACATTGACGACGATTGAACTCTAATCCAATATGTAGGGTAAAACATATTTATATCCCTGACTAGGCCATAATGGCGAAAGAAAATATAGATAGCATATACGATTTATGAAGAATAAACCGGCGATACCTTCTATCCTCACCCTCAGGATGGTAGCACTGAAAAAGTGCCACTTTTTTTGGTATCAGAACAGCAAAAAAGAAACAACAGGGAAATTAAAAAAGAAAAATAGAATCTACCAATATTAGCATCATTTTACGTTTTTATTAGAAGGAAAGGACTGAAATAAAAAAGCGATCACAATAATGCGTTGCAATATTAAGAAATGCTTCGTGAATAATGAACACTAGCCAGGTGAAGTTATCTAGTCCGCCGTTGAGATCACCCTCAGTTTCAGCAGTTTTAGCAAGTATTGTTTGACTGTGACTACACCTTTCTTGTACTTCTCCCAACACCCAACAGGCTCCTTTCATACCACTTGAGTGGTTCTTTCAATACACTTTCAATACAATATGCTCTTTTATTACTCCTAAAATCACCTTATTTTTGTCCACGTGGCTCTTACGTATTCCACCACACCCTCAAACCCGAACTGGAGTAACTGAGCAGCACCAGGCAGGAAAATATGAGGGGATGTTGACTGTTCAGCACCTCGTAAGTCGCCATCCTATCGACTTTTCTACCCCCACACTACCGTTTTTTCTCCCTAAATGGCAGAGTGCGGTCTCTCCTCCCAACCACTAATTTCCTCCCTTCCTTTTGGTTTATTATTCTGTCAATAATACACCTATATTATTCGCTCAGCAAAAAAATTTATAACACCCCCTCAACATTTTGGTTTATTATTCTGTGAATAATACACCTATGTATTCGCTCAGCAAAAAAATGTTATAACACCCCCTCAAAATTTTTTCTTTTCCGTTTCAAGGTGCGTAGATTCCAAAAATGCAATGTCCGTCCGCCGTACGCCGTACGCCGTATCACGTGTACAGGCTTCATTTTCGGTCTAAAAAAGTCGTTCTTTCGCACCGATGCTCCATTTGGGCCCTAGTTGTGTCCCGAAACTTTTCAGCCCGATCGGAATATACCCAGGGGTGTTATGAGTGAATATGTGTATACAAATAGGTACTTTTTGCGTTTTAACAACATGTTAGTAACATGAGCTTTTGAGGTATCTTTTTCCATGTTTATGAGGACGAGAAGACCGAATATGAAGTCGATTTTGACCAAAGACGCGGAAATTGAGGTTTTACCAAAGGTTCAGCTCCCAAAATTGGTTTTTTATGAGCCAAAAACCTGGAAAACTGTCTGAAATCACCATCATTGTGTACAATAACATTGGAAAAAGTGTAAACAGGTGAATCAAGACCATTAAATGCCACTACCAATGATCAAAGATGATCTTAAAAAAAAAAAAACGTACCTATTTCATGTTTTGGGGGCCAAAATTGGTGGAAACCATCAGAAATAGCTATTTCAATCATTCCACATGAAAGAAACAATACATTTAACAGCCAACAAAAATCTCTAGAACTCCAATAGAATAATAAACCCATGTGACAAGGACTTTGCAGCGTTTTGGTTTATTATTCTCTGAATAATACACCTATGTATTCGCTCAGCAAAAAATTTTTATAACCCCCCCTCAAACTTTTTTCTTTTCCATTTCAAGGTGCGTAGATTCAAAAAATGCAATGTCCGTCCGCCGTCCGCCGTACGCCGTACGCCGTCCGCCGTATCACGTGTACAGGCTTCATTTTCGGTCTAAAAAAGTCGTTCTTTCGCACACATGCTCCATTTGGGCCCTAGTTGTGTCCCGAAACTTTTCAGCCCGATCGGAATATACCCAGGGGTGTTATGAGTGAAAAATGTGTATACAAATAGGTGCTTTTTGTGTTTTAGTAACATGTTAGTAACATGAGCTTTTGAGGTATCGTTGTCCATGTTTTTTGGGACGAGAAGACCGAATATGAAGTCGATTTGGACCAAGGAGTGGAAAATTGTGGTTGTATCACATGTTCAGCTCCCAAAATTGATTTTTATGAATAAAAAACCTGGGAAATCGTCTGAAGTCTCCATCAATTTGTAGAATAACACTAGAAAAAGTGTGAACACGTGGATCAAGACGATTGAATGGCACTACCAATGATCAAAGATAATTTGAAAAAAAAAAAAAGATCGTACCTACCTAATTTGTGTTTTGGGGGCCAAAATTGGTGGAAACCATCAGAAATAGTTATTTCAATTATTTCACATGAAACAAACAATAAATGTACAGCCAACATTTCTGTAGAATAATAAACCCCATGTGACAAGGACTTCGCAGCGTTTTTTCTTTTACGTTTCAAGGTGCGTAGACGTCCGCCGTATCATGCATATCTCCTTCAATTTCGCTCTAAAAAAGTCGTTCTTTCGCACACATGCTCCATTTGGGCCCTAGCTGTGTCCCGAAACTTTTCTTCCCGATCGGAATACATCCAAGGGTGTTATGGGTGAAAAATGGAGGTGGGGGGAGGGTTTTTTTTGGGTGTTTTACGAACATGAGCTTGTGAGGTATCTTTTTCCAAGTTTTTTATGACGAGGAGACCGAATATGAAGTCAATTTTGACCGAAGAATGGAAAAATTGAGGTTTAACGAAGTTTCAGCCTTAAATTTACGTTAAAATTAGGTCTAAAATGGTCGTTCTTACGCAATCAGTTTGGGTCCCATTTGGGAACACGTTTGGCTCCTAGTTGTGCTCCGAAGCTCGGCAGCCCGATGAAAATACACCCAGGGGTGCTACGGGTAAAAAATGGGTGTAAAAATAGGGGTTTTCGAGGTTTTAGTGAACATGAGCTTGTGGGGTATCGTTTTCCATGTTTTTTAGGGTGAGAAGACCGAATATGAAGTTGATTTTGACCAGAGAGTGAGAATTGAGGTTGTAACGAAGGTTCAGCTTCCAAAATCCATTTTTTATGAGTCAAAAACCTGGGAAATTGTCTGAAATTACCATAAACTTGCATAATAACACTAGAAGTAGTTTCCACAGGTGAATCAAGACAACTAATGGCACTGTCAATGATCAAAGATAGTCTGTCAAAAATAGGAGCTTTTGGGGGGGAGCTTCGTGTTTTTGGGGGCCAAAATTGGTGGAAACCATCAACGTTAGCTATGTAAATTATTTCACAAGAAAGGAACAATTAACGTATTCCCAGCATTTCTGTAGGTACGTCTAATAGAATAATAAACCCATATGACAAGGACCTTGCAGCGTTTTTCTCTCTCTCCCTCTCGTCTTGTCTTCCAGCCATCAGCTGTGAATGATCTCCCGCAATTATAAGAATCAAAACTACTTGCAATAGGTACGTTTAATTTGCCATTAAACCCCCAAGAAATTCAAAGTGCAGTACATGTTACCTATGTTATAACTACATACTGAACTTTCATTAGGGAGAGGCAGTGTTGGTATTACGTTATTGGATCATACGTGTACCCATCTCTTCAGATTGATTAGTATGATACAGTTTAATTGACATAATCTCCTCATATGATAATGCCATTGGATTGGTTTGTTTCATATCCCCAATCGAATTGTTATAGCTGCGTCATCAGGAATCATATAAACCGCTATAATCAACGAATCGAATAAAGATTTGAAAGAAAATCAGAGCTAATAATGAATTTGACTGACATTTGATGAGTACGCACAAACGAACGGTAAACATTAGCAAAAAGATCCTTCCATCATCCTTACGTAGAGGTCACGTAATCTTCCTACCTCTATTATGCGATTATACCTGATCTACCTCTACTATACGATTATCTCATGATCGAAGATTAGGGGAAGCAAGTACAAGGGCCGAATGTTGTCTTTCCTTCATGCACGCCTTTCTTAATTATCTTTTTATTCACTATAGTTGGCAGTATAAAGTGTAAAGTTCTTATGATCAATTTTCGGCGATATGTGTTGCTGTAGTTGTTGTTTATTTTGCAGACGAATTTCAAACTTCAAGTTCCAATATGACTTCGTCTTCAGATTTCTCCAATTCGGCCGGTTTCGCCGAATTCGGAGACGATTCCGACTCTAACTCTACAGCTCCAAACTAACAAAACATACAGAAATAATCATGCAATTGTATGAAATCAGCTTTCTAAACCTAACTATTATTCCATTTGTAGTTTGTTTATCAAAATGTATCTTATGATACATACTTCTTTTTTGTTCGTTTTAGTGGGGTTTACTTAATGAGAGTTGGTAAAATGAATAGGAAAGTACAGGTCAACTATTTCATGGAGTTTCAGTGGTGGGATATTTTATTTTGATTTACTCTTTCATTTTACTCGTTTTTGCTTTTCATTTTATACGTTACTGGGGAATTGGAGTTCTAGTAGGTATATGTGTCTAGTAGGTAATGTTTACGCTTGTTATTATAGTGGTGGGTTGTTTTGATTTATTCGTTCATTTTTTCGTTTTAATTATTTTTTTCAAGCTATTAGGGTTCTATTAGTTATAACTACTCGAGAAAGTTTTTGTTTACGATTATAAGTAATGTTTCCGCTCGTTAAGGTGGTTGGTTGTTTTATTTTTATTTATTTGCTCATTTTTCATTTTTTGTTTCATTATTTTATAAGCTATTAGGGTTCTAGTAGTTATAACTACTCGGGAAATTTTTTATCTAGGGTTACACATACCTAAAACTTCCAATCCTTATGGTGGTGGGTAGTTTTATTTTGATTTATTCCCTCATTTTTTCAATTTCGCTCATTATTTTATAAGCTATTAGGGTTCCAGTAGGTATGAATTACTCAGGGAACATTTTTGTTTACGGTTATTTATGTAATGTTTCGCTTATTATGGTGGTGGGTTGTTTTATTTTGATTTATTCAATCATTTTTCAGTTTTACTTTTTATTTTATAAGCAACTAGGGTTCCAGTAGGTATAACTACTTAGGTACATTCTTGTTTACGATTATACGTAATATTTTCGCTCGTTACGGTGGTAGATTGTTTCCCTTTGATTTATTCGCTCATTTTTCAGTTTTACTTGTTATTTTATAAGCAGCTAGGGTTCCAGTAGGTATAAAAGCTCAGGGAACATTTTTGTTTACGGTTATACGTAATGTTTTCGCTTATTATGGTGTTGGATTGTTTTATATTGATTTATTCGCTCATTTTCCCGTTATATTTTTTATTTTAGAAGCAATCAGGATTCCAGTAGGTGTACTGCTCAGGGGACCTTTTTTTAAAACTATTTATGTTATTTTTTCGCTCGTTATGGTGGTGGATTGTTTTATTTTGATTTATTCGTTCGTTTTTCCGTTTTAATGTTTATTTTATAAGCAATTAGGGTTCCACTAGGTATAACTGCTCAGGGAACATTTTTGTTTAAGATTATATGTAATGATTTCGCTCGTTATTGTGGTGGATTGTTTTATTTTGATTTATTCCTTCATCAGGGTTCCAGTAAACATTTTTGTTTGCGATTATAATTGTATTATGTAATGTTTTCGTTTATGGTGTTGGGCTGTTTTATTTCTGTTTATTGACACATTTTTTCCATTTTACTGATTATTTCATAAGCTATTAGTGTTCTATTAGGTATAACTACTCAGGGAACATTTTCGTTTACAAATATAAGTGATGTTTCCGATCGTTACGGTGTTGAGTTGTTTTATTTTGATTTATTCCCTCATCATTCCGTTTTAATTTTCTTTTCATAAGCTATTAGGGTTCCAGTAGGTATAAATTACTCAGGGAACATTTTTTTTTTAAACGATTATTTTTTATGTAATGTTTCGCTTATTATGGTGTTGGGTTGTTTTATTTCGATTTATTCGCTCATTTTTCCATTTTACTCATATTTTATAAGCTGTATAACTACGCAGGGAACATTTTTGTTTACAAATATTATAAAACTATAATGAAAACTGACTATACCGCTCGTCCGTTTTTCGTTCTGAAAATTTCTTTGTAAACCATGAGCACGTAGAAATGATATGGCACACTTCTTTATTTTCATTATAAGTTTTCTGCAGTGAAAAAACCCAAAAACCCTATTAAAAAACCTACTTCGATTTTGCTATTTGTTAGTTTAACGAAATCAAAACTAAATGAAAAATTATGGCCCAGTGCCGCGAACAATGTTTACCCCCATCCGCTGCCCCCCATAAGCTAAAAATCATATAACCGCAAAGACAAATTCTAACGACATGAACCTACAACACCGCGAAGTACGTACTATAAAACTGGAACACACCGCACCACAATGAACCAAAGCAGTAACTCCCCGCTATCTAGAGGCATTTCCGAAAATTCACTTCCGGGCGCCTAGCGCCTTCTCCTCCTTTTTAGTGGGTAATTTCCCACATTTTTATTTATTTTCAAGTACGTTGTTCGGTCACCTTCTAGACCCTATACAGGCCTTAGACCCTACTATGCAGGTTAGGAAGGACCGTGCCAATCGTTCGTGTATTTATTACACCAGTGTGAGAGTAGTTGAACGTTTCGAAACGGAAATTTGCCTGGGGCATTTGATTTACCAAACCATATACCTGGGTCCATTTACCAAACATTGGTACTTCGCACGAAGACACAGTGCCAACCAGCTCTCCGCTACCAGCCCACTGCGGCCTGTCGAAGCGTTGGGTCATCCATTGCAGGGGTCCATTTAAAAATGGACACTATTCAAATGTGTTATTATGCAGCAATTAAATATTTGTTGATTTATGGCATAGTTCGTTGGGGAAGTGCCTGTTCCACGAAACTAAATAATTATGTATGTACCACTCTGAAACTTCTGATGAAAATTTTGTTGAAGAAAAGTAGACGCTTCTCCACTGATGAGCATTTCAAAATCTTTAAGGTGCCCACCCTCCTTACCTGGTAGACAGAACCACCCTGATACATGTGTTCAAGGAATAGAAGAGCGGGGTCCACAAAAGAGTTGATTCCAACACTCGAACAGGGTCCAAAATAGTAGTACTGGATATTCGTTTTAGGAGCACTGTGTTTGCTCAAAGGTCACATAGTTATGAAGGGATTAAGCTGTAATGACTTGCTAGAGGATTTGAAATGTTGTTATTCATTAGCACTATTCAAAGCAAAGCTGACAAATCACTATCAGAATTGATGTTTATTTCATGATTTTTCACAAATAAGAGGACACAAAATATTTTTATTTATCATTTGTCATAATTAGGCGAGGCAAAGTAAATTTTCCATGTGTATGTTATTTATTTTTTGATATCGCTACAACTGCTACCACCAGCGGAAGTTTTCAACTTGAAGGTGGTCAGTAGTAGGTATTTACATGCTTGTATTTTTGTCTATCATTGTAATTTTGAAAATAAATAGGTACATTATTTAATTAAAAAAAAAAAAAAAAAGCTGCGGTGATTCGGCCCTCGCATCAAGACCACTCACTGTCCGGCTCAGTAAACACAGCAAGTTTTGTCAACATCTTACTTTTTGTAATATTCCCGTTCAACAGTCCAAACAAAATCCTTTCCTTTGACTTTCCATTAATTTCCAACCTTGTCTATCCCATTTACCCACATTGATGCATAACTTTTTTTTTTTCTTCCAAATTATAATCATTGTTCCTTGTTTCACTATGTTGCAAATCAACTGACTGACATTTTTTAGTACTACCAATCGTAGCTCTAATTAATTATTCATTTATTATTACGTAACATATTCCATTCAACATGACAATTCCTTGTTCCTTGTTTCACTATGTTGTTGCAAATCAACTGACTGACATTAGTTGAGTACTACCTATCGTAGCTCTAATTAATTATTCATTCATTATTACGTAACATATTCCATTCAACATGACAATTCCTTGTTCCTTGTTTCACTATGTTGTTGCAAATCAACTGACTGACATTTTTTAGTACTACCAATCGTAGCTCTAATTAATTATTCATTTATTATTACGTAACATATTCCATTCAACATGACAATTCCTTGTTCCTTGTTTCACTATGTTGTTGCAAATCAACTGACTGACATTAGTTGAGTACTACCTATCGTAGCTCTAATTAATTATTCATTCATTATTACGTAACATATTCCATTCAACATGACAATTCCTTGTTCCTTGTTTCACTATGTTGTTGCAAATCAACTGACTGACATTAGTTGAGTACTACCTATCGTAGCTCTAATTAATTATTCATTCATTATTACGTAACATATTCCATTCAACATGAAAATTCCTTGTTCCTTGTTTCACTATGTTGTTGCAAATCAACTGACTGACATTAGTTGAGTACTACCTATCGTAGCTCTAATTAATTATTCATTCATTATTACGTAACATATTCCATTCAACATGACAATTCCTTGTTCCTTGTTTCACTATTTTGTTGCAAATGAACTGACTGACATTAGTTTAGTACTACCTATCATAGCTCTAACTAATTATTCATTCATTATTGCGTAACACAGTCCAATCAGCATGACAATTTCTTCCTATTGTTGGTGGTACCTAAATTATAATTACTGGGAAATAAGTTTGTAAATTATGGGTCCCAAAAAAGGCAATAAACCGTATGGCGAGGCCGTTACCCGGCGCAATATCATTTTCATGAATCTTTCCAGATTTTAGCATTTAATCAGATCATCTGAAAATGATCATCCAAAATTAGGGAATGAAGTTGAGGCTCAAGGGGTTTGAACAAATGTGAGTATCAGATCCAAGCCACAATTGAAGCCTCCTCTCCTCTACCCTCTAATTCATGAGCAGTCAGTTAGGGCAGAGTTCGAGGACGACTACTGCCATATTGCACCTATGGCGGAAACCATGGGTAATCTAAAGTCACTTCCTGCTGTCTCAAATACAATGGTATCCATGAAAACGAGTTAGCCTTTCCAGATAGATCCAGATGGTTATATACACCACAATGACGAAATTCTCCTTTGGAGAAATTTTACTGTTTGAGGAACTGCTTAACTGGCGTGGCCGAGGTCGTCATCAAGAACATTGAGGTTACTGAGGCTATTTATGCTGCAGCCTGGGAAATACTTGAAAAGCGAATTATTTTTCGAAAAAAAAAACACGGGTAAAAGCTCTATTTGATTTTCCAAAATACAGAGAGGATCATGAAGCTTCCGAGTTGCCGTCGATGACTGAATTCCTTACTCAACGTGCGTGAGTGTGCGTGTCAACTCCGGACCATTCATCTGACCATAGCTACAAAATGAAAAATTCCGAATTTCGCCAAAATGTTTGTAATGGATGTGCTTGCTTAAAGGTTTGGTCCGTAAAGGATGAGTTTGAAGGTGGATAAAAAAAAATAAAAGTGGGCCAAATGTGAGTTTTTGTTCCCTAAGTAAAACAGCTATCACGAAAGTTGATAATAAATGATGATGATACAAAGTGTTGGGTATAGAATGCTAACTTGAGATGGAAAATACTATCTATTTCTGTAATTAAAATTAGGTTTTTTTTCTATTAAAATATATAGGGTCAAACTGAAATTTTTTGGGCCCAAAAATTGCTACCTATCCATCACCAGAAATTGTACAGGATGCTCCTCCGTAAATTCGCTCGTATGGTCATGCAGCATGACTAGAACTTACTCCTAACTGCCTACTATGCCCTTTTACCGAAAAGTTCACTTTCAGTCTTAGGTACACTAGATGCTAATTATTTACGAGAAAAATGAGATATAAAACGAATGTTACTGATTTAATTAAATTGATGCGTATAATTGATAATGCGTTATGTATAATTTATTAGCAATCAAACAAATCATATAAATAATAACACACGAATTTATATGCACTACCCTGCTAGTTAAAGAATGCTTTGAATAGGTACCTACTTCAATCCACGTAAAACCCATCACAAACGCCATCTCTAGCTGTTGAGTGGAGTAGCGGAACGGAGTGGCCAACAGTTTCCATAACGCGAAACCGGTATTGGTGTTGGTTGTTATTCGATAATGCAAGCCGAATGTTTCTGACATAAGTACTCGTAATTTTAATTAAGTCTGCGTAATGTATTAATAATTGAATTAATTAAACCTTCTAACGATAATTAAAAAAAATTGAATAAGTAGGTATAATAATGCACTGCCATGCGAATAAAAGTTTGCTTTGATCAGGTAGTTTGCTCTACGCAGAATCCATTCAGCCACTAATAATAAGTGGCGGGGGAAGACCACGGCGAGCAAGCGACGCTGCTTATTCTACTGACAACCAGCATAGTGAACGCCTCCTTCGGAATCAACCGGAGCTCTGACCTTGAGAACCTTCTTCATAAGTGAGTACTGTCGCCATGATCTTCATTGTCAATTGAATTATAGAATTTACTAAAGAACGAAACCACGCGAATTACTACTGTAATTTGACGTCATCAATCGTCAAATTACAATAGTAATTCGCGTGGTTTCTTCTCAAAGCCACACCCTCCCCAGTCACCACTGCAACTAATTATCTACTGAAGATCCCAAAATTATGATAATTGCTCTTGTACCCGTAGCCTGACAGTGATTCTTGGGAAATCGAATAGGTATCGTGCTCTAACTTGTTGAATTTTGATCACAAAATTGATTTCATTCGCTCATTGCTGCTTTCCCCAGACGAATAGAATAGAGTCAAATTTCCACCCCTTGGGAGTAGTGAGACCCAATCATCAATCGGATCATATTACTTATACATTCCTTTTGCTTCCTCACTACCGAAGGTAGGGAAGCCCTGGATTCGTGATTGAGTAAAAAAAATTCTTGTCCCCCAAAATGAAAATTTCCACTTCCATTTTGCGTTTCAGACATCGAGGAACATTTTTGGTTCCGTGTCTGTCTGTCTGTCTGTGGTAATTCCTTGTAACGCCCATAACTACCCAAAATAATGGTCCAAATGGGCTGGAATTTGGAGGGTAGGTGCGGGTTGGGTCACAGACGGTCCCGTACCAAAACCATTGAAAAAGTACCGTAAATTTCGGCTGCGCACGCGCAAACGTAAAATACTCGAAAAGCTCATAACTACCCTAAATATTGTTGAAATGAGTTCAACGTAGAGGGTCGATCGGGAATAATACTTTAATATTTCCAAATCAATTTCATTGGAATCGTACTGTAACTTTCGTCTGCGCATCCGCGAACATGAAATGTTGATCATTTCCTTGTAACGCTTTTAACTACGCAAAAAACAGTCGTACAGAGCTGAAATTTTGAGGGTACACACGGGTTGGATCGCAAATGGTCCCGTTTCAAAATCATGGAAATCGTTTCGTCTACGCATGCGCAAACGTGAAATACTTGAAACGCTCGTAACTACTTTAAATGTTGTTGAACTGAGCTCAGATTTGGAGGGTCGATCAAGAATAATTCTTTGATAGTTCCATATGAATTTCATTCGTCTGCGCATGCGCGAACATGAAATGTTGCACGTTTCCTTGTAACGCTTCTAACTACGCGAAAAATAGTCGTAGAGAGCCGAAATTTTGAGGGTACACGTGGGTTGGATCGCAGATGGTCCCGTATCAAAATGAACCTACCCAACTATTCTATACGTTCATGTGATTCAAGTGAGGAAGCTATACTGCCTACTCGAATTGGCAGACTTTTTTTGTTGATGCTGTATTCACATCACTTATGATCTTCATCGTTGGAATTCCCTTTGAAATTGCCTCCATTACACCAGTTACCTGACGTTAACTGCAGACAAAGTAATCTACATTACCAACCAACACAACTACTAAATATCACGGTAGTCTTGGATCTCCATGCTTGGAATTAAAGCAAGTAGGTATCTACCAAGTTACATGGGGATCCCCCAGTACTGTCCCTATCACAACGTGACATAAAATTTCAGCTTTGTTGAAAAAAAAAAAAAATTGCAAACTATTACACAGCGGTTTAGTATTTTCCTACAGATGCCACTTCTGCGTAGGTCACTGTTTTCTGTGGCCAATATCTACCCTAGAGCTCCCCCCCCCCCCCCACGGGGAAAGCCCTAAATCCAGTACTGGAGCCGGCCCGGCAATAAATTACAGTTTCATAAAAACGTACAGGATTGAATAATTCAGTCTTTAATTATTTGTTGCTAGTCATGAAGAATAACGTTTGTTCAAGTTACAAAAGTACCTGATAACAAAATCCAAAAGAGCCACCATTCTTCAATTGAAATAATATCACAGAACAACGAACTCGACTTCAGCCTTGCGTGATTATAATCACGTGTTCCCTAGCAATGACATTTGGGCTGGATTTATACCATTTCATTCAAAATCTTGTTGACGAAGCTTTTCGATGTAAATGAACGGCTGGAGGTACAATGATCGGGGTGGTATCAAATAATTCTTTGAGATCAAATTAAAAACGTAAAAAAAAACTACACCTTCTATTGAAAGTTTTCGAGCTACGGCGTTCTGTAAATTTCAGCCCCTATTTTTCACCCCTTAGAGGTGACTGACAGTAACGCCGAGCTTCGCGAACCAACCCCAAATGGGACCTACAAACCAAATGGCATTAATTTTGGTTCATGGTGACTAAAGAAGTACGAAGTACGGCGGACGGACAGAACTTTTTAAATTCCATTTTCAGGTTCTACGTACCCTCAAATTTTGAGGTTTTTTTTCATTTTTTTTTTTTCATGCTCGATTTCAAAGGTTCATTATTGAAAATAATAAACGAAAAATCTTCGAATGATTGTGAATGGGATTTTTTCCATAATATGTAGTCTTTGCTTGAAATGCAGATGAACGTATTCTAATTTGATGAAGTGCTATACACTTTTCATTACAGCACATACCTATGTATCACTCACCAAAACGTGATGAGTATTTGATCATAATCACCTACGACTCAACAGCTGCCGAGGCACATACCTGAAACATGAAATAGAAATATAAGCACATTACAATGTAGGAAGATAAGATATCTTATCGACTGAAAACACACAAGTTCTCAAATCTGAAACATAATCATATTTTATATGTGATGTGTCACTACCAGTCTGATTATCATCGATGGATAACGAATAGGTCTGCGTTTTTCAAGCTATAAAAAAGATAATAGAAGAACAATACTCAGTCATTCTTGTCGTTCTGCATTCAGGTGCGCTCCGGCAACTACAACGTGCAAAACGTGAGCAACGCCTGTTCTTTCCAAAGAATTATCATGCTGCCGACTGCTGACTCTGCGAAGAATGGCTCAAGTGAGTATTCTATGCATCACAACTTAGATAATTTACCTTTATACTGCTCCACAGCTCCAGTTAATTTTTGAAGTAAACCAACTATTGTAATGGGTCCAAAATTATTATGAGTAGGTACCTACACGATTCTTCAACAAGTTTTCCAATAGAACAGAGAAAATCGCTGAAAATCGTTTGAAATATCCTAAAATTGCAAAACGTGCAGGAATAGACATGGAAAAATTATTTGTGTAGCCCAAAAATATTGGTACTTTTCATCTTTTTGACATACGTAAAAAAAACCCAATTTAAACAACAAAACCGGAATTATACAATTTGTAAACATTATCTCTGTAATATCTTTATTTTTTGTTTCTTTTATTTATTTTTTAATAATCTTTGTTTTGTATTACATTGCGCATACCTAATAGAAAATTGAATATTATAATTCTATGAGCATGCATATTTGCTGAAAAAATGTTGCAAATTTTAGTTCAAAATGAATGATGGGTACGTTGTGTCATCTCTCTATAGTAAGATTAAATTCATATTGAATAATACTTCTTAATTTTTTTATAATGCTCAAAAAATCTAAACGGTTAGTTACATGGAAATATCAGTTAATTTGGAAATATAAATTAACCGTGAATTGTTATACTTTCACTAAATACAGCAAAATATCACAACAACAATAAATTTAAATGTTGATATAAAGTTTTTGACGAGTTTAAATTTCATTTTTACTCAATAAGCTTAGCTTAGCTTAGCTTTGGATTCAGCTTCCGAATCTACCGAGGTAGTGGAAGCCTTGTGATTACTAGGGAAGAGGGAGGGGTGTCCCTCCAAAATCAAGATTTCTACATGCATTTTGGGCCTTTCTGAACAAATTTGTTTCTGGTTATGTGTGTCCGCAAATCCTTGCCACGTGCATATCCACTCAAAGTAATGGTCGTAATAAGCTGGCACTTGAAAAGTTACAGGACGACAGTTTGTAAATTAAATAGGTAGGTCGTACTCAGTTTCCCTAGGTATCGGGAAAAAATGAAGATTTACAGGAAAAAAAACAGATACCACCATAAGATTTAGCATTAAAACATAATTATATTGTCGTGATATCCTCCCGGAATAACCCCTCAATGGACCTATTAAGATTGCCCAAATAAACCGAATGAATGAAGGGTATACGTGACGAAAGTAGGGTAGGCCTCTATTCCCTCCGTCAGTCCCTCAACGGTTCATAACGACTGTCGGAGGACTGGAGAAGGGTGGAAGAGCTTCTATAAAACTCGCTTCTATAAAACTCGCTGTTCTCACCCGGCTCGCCATTCTACGCTCAAACCTCAATTCGAAGACTAGAGGGAATAGGGGTAAGTTAAGAATAAGTAGGTTCATGTCCATTAACACGTTCAGAAAACGGCATTTTTGGATTCCTCGTCAAAGAATGGAAGAAAACTGATCGTTTCCAAGTTCGTGATTTGTTATGTTTTGTGAAAGCAATTCACTGTATGGTCATTAGACTGTACAGAGGATCAACCACCTTACGTGCAATGGAAGCTTTATAACAACTCTTGAAGAACCCCTGAACTCACAAACTATTTGAGTAGATCCATCTCTTTCCACGTTTCACACTCAATTCTATCTCCTCATGCCGTGGATAGCTGACGGTTAGATAGGATTGTTCCCTCTTTTAGGCAGCTGACCACTATGACGGAAGAAAGAAGACGAAGCCAATAAAAAGTGCATTTTGAAGCGTATGAAGTTTGAGAGTGCTGGCAATAGTTGAAGCGCTGTCAACAATGAGTGTCTTTACCTTATAGGTACCTATCAATGACTGTAAATTATTTTTGAAAATCGGACAGATTTTGATGCTGCGGAGGAGGAACAGAGCGTGACTGGCTGTAACAGCTCTCAATGCTGTGTACTTTATTACCTATGTTATCATCATGTTATATCATCAGGAAAATCTGGACAATTTTGTTTAATGAAGTTTTTTCTGGATTATTTATGTTCCTGTTGAACGACAGGTATTCTTTATATCTTTATTGATTTATGTTAATTACAGCAGGCGGATCCATCAAGTTGGGTGCAGGCGACGGAGGGGAAACAGCTGCTCTTCCTGAACAGGTGAATTTGCCTGGCGAAGAAACTGCACAGCAAAGTACTGTGGAGCCACCAGATGCGGGTTCCTCCAGTGAGGAACAGAATCGGAGCAGGGAACACCAGGACATGGGAGTGGATGAGGAGATTGAAACCGAATCCGCAAATGGTGGTTTGCCAGCATATGGTTCAGGTTTGTTTAACCTATAAATAACCACCCTACAACGAAGCGAATAACTTTCACGTCATAGAGAGGTATAGAACAGAACTGTTGGCTTTTTATCCCAATTTAGTGTTTCAACAGTTGGTTTCAATGCATCCTTAGTAGAGATCCCTCACAACCAAGAGCGTAGAGCAGGGGGCGGACCTAAGCAATTATATAATCATATCAAAGTAGTATCTAGTTAAACTAAGCTAGTTATCTTACATGTTCATATTGTTCATATACAAAGAGTATGAAGAACACATAAATACAAAATAATATGCCGTCAAGGAACAACGGCAAGCTCTTAGGAAACGACTCTATCCATTTCAAGAGTTTTGGTTTATTATTCTGTGAATAATACACCTATGTATTCGCTCAGCAAAAAATTTTTATAACACCCCCTCAAACTTTTTTCTTTTCCGTTTCAAGGTGCGTAGATTCCAAAAATGCAATGTCCGTCCGCCGTCCGCCGTATCACGTCTACAGGCTTCATTTTCGGTCTAAAAAATTCGTTCTTTCGCACACATGCTCCATTTGGGCCCTAGTTGTGTCCCGAAACTTTTCAGCCCGATCGGAATATATCCAGGGGTGCTATGATTGAAAATGTGTGTAAAAATAGGTACTTTTTGCGTCTTAGCAACATGTTGGTAACATGAGCTTCTGAGATATCGTTTTCCATGTTTTTGGGGACGAGAAGACCGAATATGAAGTCGATTTTGGCCAAAGAGTGGAAAATTGAGTTCTACCAAATGTTCAGCTCCCAAAATTGTTTTTTTATGAGTCAAAAACCTGGAAAATTGTCTGAAATCACCGTGAATGTGTATAATAACATTAGAAAAAATGTAAACAGGTGAATCAAGACCATTAAATGGCACTACCAATGATCAAATATGATCTGGAAAAAAAAGAAAAAAAGCGTACCTATTCCATGTTTTGGGGACCAAAATTGGTGGAAATCATCAAAAATAGCTATTTAAATTATTGCGCATGAAAGAAACAATAAATGAACATCCAACGAGAATCTGTAGAACTCCAATAGAATAATAAACCCATGTGACAAGGACTTTGCAGCGTTTTAACTTACTGTAGTCATGTGGACTGTACAACGAAATTTGAAGATATTTTCGTATAAATACCTACGTAACATAAAAGGTAACATATTTTGCGCCAATAACCATTAGATTGAACGCGCCAAATAAGAACAAACTTGATTCCGCTCATTCTCTTCTATGTTTTTCCAGCTCTCCACTGCAGAGAAGGCTGTGACCATAGTATAGCAAGCTTCATTGAGTACCTCAGTGAGATTGTGGTGGAACAAATGCTCGGGATGCGCGTGTCTTCCCAAGTACCTGGTAAGATAGCTAGATATCCATTTTCGTAAAAAATATTTTACCTGCGAGCTTTTGTTCTTACGGAACAGTGACTAGACTGAAGCCCATTGATTGGTGCATCTGTACCCATTATATTTCTCCCCCATTTTCCCCTTCACGTTTCTATTTAATGGTTACGAATAACGAGGGTGTAAAAGTAGCGCCTTAAGCACGGAGTAGTTAGTTGTATACTACCACAGTATAACAGTTTAAATGGTGCTACAGATCTCTGTTAGTGTATGGGGTATTCCACTCATTATTATTACTATTTTTCTTTCTTTGCAAAGTATATTGCTTGGGGTTAATAAAAATCGGGTATGTCCGTCGAGAAAATGTTAACATAAGATTAGAGAAGCAAATAATAGAGAATTTGGAAAAAAAGAAGAAACAAGCGGGCCGGTACGTAGTGAAAATTTACTGCCTCCTAGTATCGGGGACAAATTAAAACATAATCAACAAGATCGAGATGGAAATAATACTATTATTTTATAATGATATTATTTAACAATAATAATAATAATAGTAATAATATACTATAATAGCTAACGTTAGCTGGCCATTTTTGAACGATAAAGTAACGTTAGACAAAATGAGCGGAGACCATGATCGCCGAGGTCCCTATGGATAAACTAATACCTTACGACACACACCTACACACGCGACTGAGCTTCCTGAAAAATAGTTCATTAAATATGAACATCCAAAATTCGTTATACCGCGGCGAAACACTTGGGACCAGGAATTCGGTTCGTTAAATCACGAAATTCATTAAATCGAGTTCCGAATGTAGTTTAGGGCTGTTCTTATAAATGGGAGGATTAATCCCAGGCCAAGCCTACGTAGCTCAGAGAATGTACCTACATAATACTACACGTTTGGAGGTGGGCATGTACATAGCGAAATTTCAAATCGTGATACGAGGAGGTCCGGCGCAAAACCTACTTTCTCGCCAATTTTTAAATTGAGTTTTTGACTGTATATCGAGCTGCAAGTTGAGGGCGACCTTTTAAACCATAAAGAGCAGTAAAACCGACTTTAAAGGGGTAAAATCGACATCTGAAAATAGGGCATCTGAGCAAAACTGACTTTATTCACTTGTAGGATCGGATCAAAGTCGGTTGACTTTCATCAATCAGCCAATCAGAGAGCAGCATCGCTGTTACCGCTCGACAAGGTTACAAAAGTTTGATGTATATAGAAGAAATGTTTCTGCCCACGGACTTTCTTCATAGTGGAGTGGGGGGGGGGGGGGGGGGGTTCAGAGCTTTATTTGAGTTAGAAACCCAAGAGGTGTTCATGTTCCTAATGGATAGAACAAACCCGTCTTTATCCGTACCACTGCTGGTGGTGCACCACCGACTTTGTGTTTGGAATGCTGGTGCAGAACCGACCTTCTCCAGCCATTCTTGTGCAAAGCGGACTTTATCAATACTAAACTGTTGAATATTTCAAAAATGAGAGATTTTTCGATTTACTTCCACTATACAGGAAAGATCCATTGAAAAATGTGTGAATTTAGAAAAAAAAAAGATAATGCAACTTTACAACTTAACTAGAAACCCGTTTTGGTTTATTATTCTGTGAATAATACACCGATGTATTCGCTCAGCAATAAATTTTTATAACACCCCCTCAAAATTTTTTCTTTTCTGTTCAAGGTTCGTAGATTCTAAAAATGCGACGTCCTTCCGCCGAACGCCGTACGCCGTATCACGCATACTTACTTCATTTTCGGTCTAAAAAATTCGTTCTCTACCGCACAGGCTCCATTTGGGCCCTATTTGTGTCCCGAAACTTTGCAGCCCGATCTGAATATATCCAGGGGTGTTATGAATGAAAATGTGTATACAAATAGGTACTTTTTGCGTCTTAGCAACATGTTGGTAACATGAGCTTCTGAGATATCGTTTCCCATGTTTTTGGGGACGAGAAGACCGAATATGAAGTCGATTTTGACCACGAGTGGAAAATTGAGTTCTATCAAATTTTCAGCTCCCAAAATTGATTTTTTATGAGTGAAAAACCTGGTAAATCGTCTGAAATCACCATAAATTTGTATAATAACACTGGAAAAAGTGTCAACACGTGGATCAAGACGATTAAATGGCACTACCAGTAATCAAAGATAATTAAAAAAAAAGAAAAAAGGCGTAGGTACCTGATTTTAGGGGCCAAAATAGCTATTTCGATTATTAAGCATGAAAGAAACAATAAATAATCAGCCAAAATTTCTGTAGGTATGTCAAATAGAATAATAAACCCATGTGACAAGGACTTTGCAGCGTTTTTTGTTAATACTCAACATTCTGATTTGTGAGAGAAAGTAGATTTTGCGCCGGACCTCCTCATAGATGGATACATAGACCGTTTATTCCTTTAAATAACAACATAATTATACTATGTAATGTTACTGCGTATATTGTATTATTCTTAAGCGACTATACGTAATGAGCTTTGCTATTCGGTGAGTCACTAAATTATTCACCTATCTGCAGAATATAGCCAACAGGGGTGGTAGAATTGTGTGTATGTTGACTATGAAAATGTACCTCATCTTCCCCAGCAAGTATGCCTCCATCCTACCGATTTATTTCTCCTTTGTTCTACATTAAGACTGATGATGTTCAAATGAATATTCGTTTGCAGAGCATTGGAACAACACCCCCAAGCGTTCAATGATCCCCGACGAAGAGAATCCTACCATCAGTAAGAAACCCAGGGTTGAGGAACCGGATACTTCCAGCGACTCGGATTCTGATGACTAACCGATATAACAGAGCACATCATCTTTAAGATCTCGTCAAGCCATACCACGACATTGTTATAGGTCCATCCAAAATCTACATCCTAAAATAGACTCTCCACTTACATCGTGTGCCTTGCACAGGACCAAAGTGACCTTTTGGCCCAACATACTCTAAAAATCTATCCTCTGACGTTATATCCCACAACAACCACAAAACAACTCAACCATATTCCAAAGTCAATGGAGGCAACGGAGCTTTTGAAATCAACAAACCCTATTAAAACCAACACGTGTGTTGCCACAATAGACGGAGCTAGCTGTATGCAATTTTTAACAATTTGAATGGATCACTCGTTAAACAGGTCAAGAATATTCATATCATTAAATATTACTCCGTTCGTTCTCGCTATTGCAGCTCACCTACGCTGTGAGGACAGTGGAAATAGTAGAATTATGGCAACGAGATCTGAAATTTATGTCTGTATTTGTATTTAAACGTAGATATAAATGAATTATAATAGCATATGGCACACATTATGTTTTTGTCTACCATGTATGTTTTTGATACAAGCAGTGTGAATACAATTACTCTCAAAATTGCGACTTATTATCGTATTTATTTTCACCTCACTTTGCTATCATTATTTCTTAACAGTAGTGTCACTCGTATCTCAAAGGGTTCACGGCTGATTCCTCACTGTCCCCCTTGGTATGCAATGATTGAGTTTCGTAATCATTAGTGTCATGAGTAATGGGATTTTCGTTACACCAATAACTGCTGAACACATGGGACGGGAGAAATAGCTTTGTCGCACTGGTGGGATTGCCCCCTGATTAGGTACACCTACCCACACAGTGATGTTATTCAGGTGTGATCGGCCATTATTACGTCGACCTCCTCAAGGAACGCAGCCTTCTGGTATATTATTCTGTGAATAATACACCTATGTATTCGCTCAGCAAAAAAATTGTATAAAACCCCTTCAAAACTTTTTCTTTTACGTTTCAAGGTGCGTAGATTCCAAAAATACAATGTCCATCCGCCTTAAGCCGTCCGCCGTATCATCCAAATCTGCTTTATTTTCGGTATAAAAAATGCGTTATTTCGCACCCTAGTTGCGTCCCGAAGTTATGGGTGACAAACGGGGTTCTTTAGTGTTCTGGTAACATGAGCTTGTGAGGTATCGTTTTCCACGTTTTTTTAAAACGAGGAGACCGAATATGAAGTCGATTTTGACCAAAGAGTGGAAAATTGAGGTTCTAACGGTTTCGGTCTTGAATTTAGGTTAAAATATGGTCTAAAATCGTCGTTATTCCGCACACAGCTTGGTTGCCCATTTGGGAACACAATTGCGTCCTAGGTGTGCTACGAAGCTCGGCAGCCCGATCGGAATACACCCAGGGGTGTTAGTGTTACGGATGAAAAATGGGTGTAGAAATCGGGGTTTTTGAGGTTTTAGTGAACATGAGTTTGTGAGGTAACGTTTTCCATGTTTTTTAGGGCGAGAAGACCAAATATGAAGTTGATTTTGACCGAAGAGTGAAGAATTGAGATTGTAACGAAGGTTCAGCTCCAAAAGCTAAGTACCTATGATATGAGTCAAAAACCTGGGAAATTGTCTGAAATCACCATAGATTTATATAATAACACTAGAAGTAGTTTCAACATGTGAATCAAAAAATTAAATGGCACTATCAATGATGAAAGATAATTCGTAAAAAAATAGGAGCCTAACTCGTGTTGTGGGGGGCCAAAATTGGTGGAAACCATCAGAAATAGCTATTTCAATTATTTCACATAAAAGAAACTCTAAATGAACTGCCAACATTTCTGCAGGTGTGTCCAGCAGAATAATAAACCAATGTGACAAGGACTCCTCAGCGTTTTTTATCTTCGCAATCGCCCCTTCGCCCAAAACTGGAGATTCATCCCTCAGGAACCAGTTACTTCTCCATCCCCATGACCCTGGAGTCAGTCGGAATTGCAACGAAGGTGAGCACTGACAGACCTCAGTCCATCGAAGTTTAGATTGTATTGTGGTTCCTTGCTCAGTTAGGATTCACAATACAAAATATTTGACACTAGCAGCTGTAGTGTTGCCTAAAGAACGGATAGAAAAAAGAATCATGGAAATCCGTCCAATTATAACTGCTCTATCAATCGGGAGAATTATGCATATCATGAATATTATGCATATATGCATAATATATATGAATACTATTCTTTTGGTAAGGGCAGCAAACACAGGAAAAGTGAATGAAATGATCTTGTTAATACGAAAATTCGAGAACTACATAGAATTTTAGTGAAACACTAAGAGTCAAAATAATATCCCTGTTATTTCGGCAGTGTAAGTTGTAGCGGATGTGAGGGGCGTGGCCTCGAGTCCGGAATGCCAGTTGCATCGACGCTGTAACTGTCGAACGTTGAAGAGGCTTGATTCGGTATTTTCGGTTTTTTCTTATGACTTGAAATTTTGGCGGTACAGGCCATCACAATTCGCTGTATAGTTTCGGTGTCACAACGGCGCCAGGGAGTGAACTAACGGCACTGGAAATGGCAACTGGCGACTGGAACGATCGGTGGCTTACTGAATTCAGCCAGAGTACCCATTGCTGCACTGCATTTCGAGGTCAAATGTCATTGTACAGGACTTTACTTCAAAAAGTATACTAATTAGTGATGGGGACTGGGAAGTGCTCTTTAAGAACTGCTCTTTGAGGTGAACGGCTCAGACGAGGGAAGAACGGTCGTTCAGTAGATCGCTCAGGTGTGTTGTTGTACAAGCGGGAAACGGGAAATGGCCCGTTTGTATCAGGTGCCATTTCGCAGTTCCTATATGACAATCACATTTACATTTAGTACACATTTGGTAAACGTTTTAGTTTTCATGGTCGATTCCAAAGGTATACTATTGAAAATAATAAACCAAAAGAGCTGATTCCTGGTCTTAGACTTGAAATTCTGGCGGTATACTCAATGGACCAATAGAAATTGCTCATTTCTCTCTCTCTCTCTCTCTCTCTCTCTCTCTCTCTCTCTCTCTCTCCCTCCTCACTCCCTCTCCTCACTCCCTCTCCTCTCTTCCTCCTCACTCCCTCTCCATCACTACACTCCCCTTCTCGACCATCTACCATTTGTAGTCCCACATTCCCTTTTAACTACCACCGAACCGAAACGTGAAGAGGATATCAGGATGATCCGCAAGACGACACGCCCACCGGAAGGACACACCTACCTTATCGAATGCGAACGAGGACACGTCACGATGAAAAAGAATAATGGGCGATAATAAACGCTCACCGAAAGAATCTCGCGATCGTCATATATATTCTTTTAAATTTTTTATAAGATCCAAATTAATCGAAATATTCAGACCGAATATAATCGATGAACGACAAATAGGTAGGCATTCGTACTTCTAGTTTAATATGCCCTCTTGCAACGATAACTATATTTTAAGGTATGTCCACTGTCCACCAATGAACGCACAGTACACCAGTAGTCGTTCTGATTCCAGGGGAGCAACTACAACGTGAGCCCTGTTCTCTCAGCAGAAAATGCTTCAAAGTGAGGGCGTAGCGGAGGAAACAAGTGAGCACTTCATATTTACTCATTTCAATAATTAATTAACCATTCCATTGTTCTCTGAGAAAGAATTTCATGTTTTTCTTTCTGATATATTACATGGGTAATACATCCTCCGCCACCCATTATGAATATTTTCATAGCTCATCATAAGTGGATTCAATCTATAGAATTGAAGGAAGATTCATAATTAGTAACAATGCAATTAACAGATAATTAAGTGAATGATGGCAAATCGATATTGCATTAATTGATGAGATTCCCACTTCATACGAGTACATCGACAATCATTTTTCCCTAACGTTATTTGCCAGTGAACTTAATTTTAATTGTTACCGAGGGTAGTCTTACTTGTAAGCGCTGTGCTCATGAATGTGTGAAAAAATCTACAATCAGCCCACTCTTGACGTGGTTTCTAAATGGTGAAATAGGTACCTACACATAAGTGGATAGTCCAATATATTTAAAGAAAAAGTGCTAAATTGATTATTTTTGCCAGTGTTATCTCTTTGAGAAAAACCTGACTATTCCAAACGCGCTAAACACAGAGTTAAAATACCATTTTATTTAATATCCGTGGGAGAAAATGTTATTAATATCCAGCAAGTGAGTACAAATTTTAACGCTGTTGTTATTTTAACTAAAGCGCTAGGTAGAGACAAACTGCTGAATTCTGTAATGAAATGTTCAATGTTTAGACCGGTTTTACCCTTGAATCTTTTCTCTAAACCTAGCCTGATTGCATGAGCCCTAAAGTAACACATTTATAAAAGAAAAATATGTATTTTAATGTTTGATTATATTTTGATCTTATTCGACGATATGATTTTCACTTGTGATAATAAGTTATTCTTCTTCATCATTAACTGCGATAAGAAGTTGTTGTTTCGAAACAACAGGTCGAGGAGGGGTTGTTAAGGATGTTGCCAAGAGAGCGCATTGCTATTCGAACATGGATCGCATCTATGATGAACTAGTGTCCATATTATTGTTACGGTTGACGATGCTTCACCTGCCAGCTGACTGTTTCTCGTCCCTCATTTTATCGACTGCTCTTCCAGCCGGTTCCCGATGTAAACACGTATTCATCTCTTTTTAATAACAGTATTTCGTATTCAAAAGGTCAGTACGTATTGATTCAGGTTGTTAACCGAAACTCCGCTAGTTTTACAAGATCAGTATGAATGCTATGGCGATAGGGATTTCTGAAATGATACCGAGGGTTTGGATGTGGAAGGCGAGGGGGGGGGGGGGGGGGGGCTATCTCGATGGCCCGATTTGAAACATGAGGAATTATAGGTATCAAAAATAGTATGAAAACGAATGAATGAATGCGAAGCATGTAGATATATATTTTTTGATAAACGCAATCTGACATGAGTGAATGATTATTTACATGATATGACAGCAAACCGTCTGCTGCGGGCTGTCCTATGATAGTGATACGAAGACCCTATTTATTTTTGTTCCACAAATATTTTATGGAAAAAAAGAGTTCACGAGGTTTTATGAAGCATGCAATAATAATAATGCTTGAAATTTCTTATCAACAATTATAAATACTTGACAGAAAAAAGTTCAACTCATATCAGTATGGGTAAGTGTTAGTTCATAAGAGAAATGAGAAATTAGTTCCGATTTTATTGCGTCACCAACTCTGGTCTCATGCAGCTTTACTATATTCGGCAAGTCGGGACCCAGGTATTAATTAGTATGACTTTTAATTCAAATTTAAAGAATCAGAACCAGTTTTAGAGTGGTGAACAAAAAGGGAGGATTGTTCTCAATGACCTCTTGATTTACGTCTTTCCAGTTTTTGAAGGGTCGCGACTTTTAGCGAATTTTCGAAGAAAAGGAAGCTATTGTTCTCGGTCCAAAATTTTTAAAACTCGAATTTCCGAAAGATTTTTATACCAAAATCCGTTTCAGACTATCCTGAAATCCCTGCCGAAAGACACCAAAAATTATATGTATATATATATATTTATATATATATTTATATATATATTTATATATTTATATATATATTTATATATGTATGTGTCATTCCAGACGATAACTCTCGAAAGAATTGAGATAAAAAGTTCAAATTTGCACGAAAAATCTGTCTTGGCAATCGACAGGCTAAGTTCGAAGATGGGCAGAATCGGGTCACCCTAAGGGGGAGTTTTGGGGAGTTTTAGGGGGGGGAAATTACCCATAAATTCCCAAAATGAAAAAGTCTGACAAGTGACACCTCATTTTAAAGGTTTTTGTACGCTGAACACGATGGTGAAATCAGAATTGCGATATCTCATTCCATTCTCAAACTGGAGCACTTTGAAGATGAAGGAACGTGGTTATTTCTTGAGATGTTCTTCCTGGTTCGTCTGCTCTAATCTGATAACGGAATGGGATATCGCAATTCTGACTTCACCATCGTGTTCAGCGTTGGAAAATCTACAAACCGAGGTGTTACTCGGCAAAAAATGGAACAAAAAATTTGTTACGTACCCAATACCTACTCTTCTGGTATTCAAAACATTTTTGATTTCCCCCTCCCCCTCCTTCCACCCCAAATTTTACTTTGCGTAAAACTACTCCTGTTTTAATTTTGTATCAAGTTGGGAAAACATTGGCCGAAAATTAATTTTCAGAAAATTTTAGGCGGAGGAGGAAGATGCCGAAAACTTCGAAAATTCGCTCTTATAGCCATGCTGCATGACTGTGGTTTTTTTGTTAATTCGGCCAGTATAATATTTTGTGTGAACTTCAACACGGGAGGCACTTAACATGGAACTCGAAACACAAACGGTGATCCTCATATCCAGTGATTGCCAACATAACCGTCGTTTAGCTTAGCTACCGTATATGAAGTTTTGACGCAATACAATTTCAGAAGAACCACACACTGTAAGTGAGCCTATCAAAAGTTGATATGGGTATATTTGATTTCTGCTCGGTTGGCTGATTCGGGTTTTTTACATTTTATTCCATCTTCCAAAGAAATTTTGACGTATTTGCAGTATTTCCACGTTTCGTAGGGGGCCAGAATGACCAGCGTGTGGCGGTAGTTTCCCCCGTGCTATCACAGCTCTGCAGCGTGGGAAACTCACTCGATGACTAACCTCGATTCATTATTATGCCGCGGCTTTATCGAATATTTTCTACTCCTCTTGCAGGTGATGGAGTAAGGAAGAGTCTCCTGCCAAATGTATATCTTACAGGTGTGGGCGAAGGATCAAGACTGCACTCTTCGTTTCAATACTTCTATTATGTCTAACTAGTTTCGCCTTGCAAGCGATTGTCGGTTTTCATTTTGGGCTTTCTCTCGCCATTTTAATTTACCTCATCTTAGATCGTCAGGACATAATTATTAAAAAGTGTGATCATCTTTGCTTTAAAACATGTCGAAAAAAGAGCGAATGAGGACAGCAACAAATTTTAGAAAGTCTTTCTGTACATTTTTTTTAAAACAATGAACAACTTCCTCTCGCTGAGGCGTTTGTTAAAACTCAGTACCCAGTAAATTCATAGTGGCTTTTACTAAGATACAAATTCATGTTGAATCCTGGGCTCATATCCTATTGTAAATAGGATATTTAGGAATATGAACGACTCGGTCGGAGACATTCGAACCAGTGAGATTTTATTGCGCCAATACTATAGTAGCTAAACGGCGATAATGAGGGTCCATTACCAAAATCAATGAACTCCAAAAAGCCTGTGCAATTACACGGGTTATTCCCCTTGTGAATCGGTTTGGAGCTGAATTCAATTATTTGCTGTACTTGTTGCAGGAGGAAGCGCTGCCCTTCCTGAGCAGTTAGGTTCGCTTGATGGATACAATATGGGAGAATATGGGATTGAAGCACCTGCCACCATAAATGCTCCGAGTAATCTTGAACCAATTCCGGAGGAAGATGAGGAGGAAGATGATGAGAGAGATTCCCTGGATTTGGAATTGGACGATCGAGGGAGTAACGAAGGCTCGACTGACTATAATGCTGATTCTGGTTTGTTACACAACGCCATAATATATTTTTGTAGCGAAGAAGTTTAAAGTCCTGGAGAGGTTATGAACACAACAGTTGACTGCATTCCTATTTATTCTTTCAACAGATGATTCCTATGGTTCCCGAGTCACTGAGATCTACTTCGACCATCACAATGATGAAGACGAACAAGGAGGGGGAGCGAACAGCTCATACAACTCCGGTGAGTCGAGTAGAAGTTAGACACTTCTTGAACGTATAATATAATACAATGTAGGTACTAAAAAAAAAAGAATAATTATGCTGTACGCCTTAGAACTTGGAGCTCGGATGAAGAAAACTTCATAACGTCGATTTAAATCGTACCTGTTTAAAAAGATGATACCTACTCTTTCTCCTCTTCGGCCTGCCGATTATAAGGGAATGCCATGCGACATTTCGCTAATCCAGCAATGCAGTCAAGCTATTTAAAATCACAGTGAGATATGAATAGTAACCAAAACTGCTGCCATTTTGGTTTATTATTCTGTGAATAATACACCTATGTATTCGCTCAGCAAAAAATTTTTATAACACCCCCTCAAAATTGTTTCTTTTCCGTTTCAAGGTGCGTAGATTCCAAAAATGCAATGTCCGTCCGCCGTCCGCCGTTCGCCGTTCGCCGTACGCCGTCCGCCGTATCACGTGTACAGGCTTCATTTTCGGTCTAAAAAAATCGTTCTTTCGCACACATGCTCCATTTGGGCCCTAGTTGTGTCCCGAAACTTTCCAGCCCGATCGGAATATACCCAGGGGTGTTATGAGTGAAAATATGTGTAAAAATAGGTACTTTTTGCGTTTTAGCAACATGTCAGTAACATGAGCTTTTAAGGTATCGTTTTTCATGTTTTTGGGGACGAGAAGACCGAATATGAAGTCGATTTTGACCAAAGAATAGAAAATTGAGGTTCTACCTACCAGATGTTCAGCTCCCGAAATTGATTTTTTATGAGTCAAAAACCTGGGAAATCGTTTGAAATAACCATCAATTTGTAGAATAACACTGGAAAAAGAGTCAACAGGTGGATAAAGACGATTAAACGGTACTATCAATAATCAGAGATGATTTATAATAAAAAACTCGGCGCTTCGCGCCTCGCCAGGGGGGCAAGCCCCCCTGGACCCCCCGGATGCTTACCGTTTGGAGCCTGCGGCTAAAAATCGAGAAACATGGAACATGCTTTAGCTATGTCTTCTCAACTCACTATTTCTCACTACTTCTTATAGTTGTCATGACGGCAATGGATACGATGTATGTTTTCTAATTAGCTTCCCTGGTAATGAAGCTTCGACCCTCGCAGATAAGATTGTTTACTAACCATTTATAACATCGCATTGTTGGATTAATATCTCGTAGATAAATATAAAACTGCGACATAAATGCGTGATAAATCGAGAGCTTTCCAACGAATGGAGAACGATTTTTGTCCGATGAAAACTAAAGAAGTTTCATTTCCCTAGAAACGACTCGGTTGTACGTGAAAATCATTAAAAAATTTCGTCACCCATTTTTTGTGACCATTTTTTGTGACCAATTTTTCGTGACACATTCCGCGTGACATTTTTCGGCTAGTTAGTCCAAGGCTAAAGCATGTTCCATGCTAAAAAGGAGCGTACTTTATTCGAGTTTTGGGGGCCACAATTGGTGTAAACCACCAGAGATAGCTATTTCAATTATTTTATATGAAAGAAACAATAAATAAACAGCCAACATCTCTGTAGGTATGTCCAATGGAATAATAAACCCATGTGACAAGGACTTTGCAGCGTTTTTTCTCTCAGTTTGGTTTTCTAATGAAAGTTCTCACGTTTCCATTATCTCGCATCATGATTATTATTATAGGTAACTTATTTCATCATATAATTAACTTTTCGGGACCCTCTTAGAAGCCTGTAGTTGAGTTCAACTGGTGGCGAATTCCTGCGTGTTGAAGTGTGGACTCTTGATGCTCCTGACGGACACTGTTTTTCTTTCCATAAAACCTCAGAACATTTGAAAATGACGTTGACATAGAGCCTGAAAATGAAATTTCAGTAAATGATCCACTCTATTTTTTTCAGCTTGATCATAGCACAGTTACCCTATCCTTATCACATTAGCGGCAGCTTATAAATCTTAGTACTTTAGATTAGAAAAAGGTTGAGCATACGAAATAGGTCCATTCGATTGAATATCCAGAAATGCTGAAGGGATTAACGTTTTATTATTTTTCTCTGCAATCTCATTCGGAGAACGCTTTTGAATATAAAAGTAATCCAAAAAACCGGAGTGGATTTCAAAAATAGTCCTCTTTTCCAACAAAAAACCTAAAACGACAAATGAAATTTTCTGTACTTTAAAATTTTCAGTTACTTCCCCAGTTAATACGGCTATTACCACCGTCTGAATTGCAGCAGGATCTAGTCAAAGATCAAAAAACGCTGCAAAGTCCTTGTCACATGGGTTTATTATTCTACTGGATATACCTACAGAAATGTTGGCTGTTCATTTATTGTTTATTTCATGTGAAATAATTGAAATAGCTATTTCTGATGGTTTCCACCGTTTTTGGCCCCTAAAACACGAATTAGGTAGGTACGCTCCTATTTTTTTTTTCAATTTATCTTTGATCATTGGTAGTGCCATTTAACCGTCATGATCCACGTGTTGATACTACTTCCAGTATTATTATACAAACTGATGGTGATTTCAGACGATTTCACAGGTTTTTCACTCATAAAAAATCAATTTCTGGAGCTGAATTCAATTTTCCACTCTTTGGTCAAAATCGACTTCATATTCGGTCTTCTCGTCCCCAAAAACATGGAAAACGATATCTCAGAAGCTCATGTTATCAACATCTTGCTAAAACGCAAAAAGTACCTATTTTTACACACATTTTCACTCATAACACCCCTGGGTATATTCCGATCGGGCTGAAAAGTTTCGGGACACAACTAGGGCCCAAATGGAGCATGTGTGCGAAAGAACGATTTTTTTAGACCGAAAATGAGGCCTGTAGACGTGATACGGCGTACGGCGGACGGACATTGCATTTTTGGAATCTAATCACCTTGAATCGGAAAAGAAAAAAGTTTGAGGGGGTGTTATACAAATTTTTTGCTGAGCGATTACATAGGTGTATTATTCACAGAATAATAAACCAAAACAGCGCCGACCGTTTCACTGGTTCCACCTTCGCTCCCGTTCCAGCACCTCCGTGGTGTTCCCCAGTCTACAGCATGTACCATGTTTCATAGTTTCATTCGAAGTAATAAAATAGGCGCCATCCGGGGTCAAAGGGGCGGAGGGATTTTTTTTCTTCTTGTAGACGAGAGTAAGACAGTGGGTTTTCTGTAATATGTGCGTTATAATAAATTGAGTAGGGTCTGAGCCCAGCCAATTGCGTTCTTCTATAGTGACATAGCTCAACCCTCCAGCACTGAGGGCAATTTCCTTATGTGAACACTGAGGTCGGGTCACTATGACCCAAATTTATTACTTTCGATAATTTATTGGAAGAGAAAGGTAAATGCTCACGTAATTCCATAATCTATAACGTCAATTAATTATCTTTATTATGTAATTAAAACATGTGTCAATAACAATATAAAAACATTGGTTTTCGTCTTTTTAAAATATCTATAATTTTGAGGAATCTTAATTAAGAACACGTTTACATTACGGACGGTGAATCGTTACTAAAGACCGAATGAATCATGATTTTATTGATACAAATAAAAATTACTTAGAAGCTGGACTTGTAACACCTTACGATACAAATAAAAATATAAAATTTCCAAAACAAGGAACATAAATAAGTTTAAAAAAACTGCAAAAAACTGCTGCTGCTGTGCATTTACGACGTGACTAGCCATTCACAACCGTCATAAAAATCACACACTTTTTCATGAAAGTACAAAATGTTCGCGACATATTTCAAACCTACGAAGGCAATCCAAAAGCATGGAAAATGAGGGAATAGTTCTCAGGCGGAGTCTTTGCAGTCGGTGCAAAGCAGGCGAGTGTACGATTTGCTTGTTTGTTAAATGAAAGTGAGCTACACCACCGAAAATTATTCGTGAATGAAAATCCGGATCATTGCGTTTCATGGCCCTGAACCAGTTCAAGTTGTGTTCAAGAGTTCAAGTTCTTGAACAAGTTGAATTTTGTAAGGAAGCCGGTGTGAATCCTGCTTCAGAATACGATGAACAGTCCTGGGTGAGATACCCAGTTGCTGAGCACGTCTACGAACAGATTTAGTTGGGCACCCCAAGATGTAATCAAAAACGCTGCAAAGTCCTTGTCACATGGGTTTATTATTCCATTGGACATACCTACAGAAAGGTTGGCTGTTCATTAATTGTTTCTTTCATGCGTAATAATCGAAATAGCTACTTCTGATGGTTTCCATTAATTTTGGCCCCCAAAACACAAATTAGGTACGCTCTTTTTTTTCTTTTTCTTTTTTTAACTATCTTTGATCATTGGTAGTGCCATTTAATCGTCCTGAACCACGTCTTGACACTTTTTCCAGTGTTATTATACAAACTGATGGTGATTTCAGACGATTTCCCAGGTTTTTCACTCATAAAAAATCAATTCTGGGAGCTGAACATTTGGTAGAACTCAATTTTCCACTCTTTGGTCAAAATCGACTTCATATTCGGTCTTCTCGTCCCCAAAAACATAGAAAACGATATCTCAGAAGCTCATGTTACCAATATGTTGCTAAAACGTAAAAAGTACCTATTTTTACACACATTTTCACTCATAACACCCCTGGGTATATTCCGATCGGGCTGAAAAGTTTCGGGACACAACTAGGGCCCAAATGGAGCATGTGTGCGAAAGAACGATTTTTTTAGACCGAAAATGAAGCCTGTACACGTGATACGGCGGACGGCGTTCGGCGGACGGACATTGCATTTTTGGAATCTATGCACCTTGAAACGTAAAAGAAAAAAGTTTGAGGGGGTGTTATAAAAATTTTTTGCTGAGCGAATACATCGGTGTATTATTCACAGAATAATAAACCAAAACGACCTCTTTGTTAATTTCGCTTCGACTTTCCCGAGGACGTCCACTGCGTTTTTGATCAAGTAACGGTCCTGTGGCCTCAAATTTTCTTACGAGTTTCCGCACAGCAGCTGCTGCAGGTGCTTCCCAACGACCCATCACTTCGCGAAGTTTGCGCACAGTCACAGCAACACTTTCACCAGACCGGTAATGAGTTTTGATTACTAACAAACGTTGCTCCATAGTTAAGGTTGCCATGGTAACTGAAATGTTTGGATCACAAAAATTGTCTCGGATTATTATCAAATCGGAGCGATAAGACTATGGAAAACTGATAGCAACAATGGTGCCAACCGGCTACAACTACACCCTACACATATATAGGTATAGGCTTTGTAGCGTGAGAGGAGAGCGGTTGGGGAAGACCATAGATTTTGCAATAGTTAACTAAAGCATTTCATAACATACTTTCGTAATCGATCCGGTACCGGTAGGTATAGTTATGCAAGCAATGTGGGAAACCAGTCTGAGTATCCGCAATACCAGTATCTATACGTCGTCCAGGGGGTGTACTGGATAACTACAGTACCTGCGTACGCTACACAATAATACCTATGTTTATTTCAGATCCTCAAAGTGAATTGAGCTGCAGCCGCGATCGCCATAGGTTCAACGAGTCCACCAGAAGGATTACAGTGGAACTGTCCAAGATGACCGTGCAAGGGTCTTCCCTTGGATCAGGTAAGGATAGTTTTCCTTTGTCGGTTCCCCTTGTTTAAATCCACGGTTGATAACTATGTGGCATCAGTACGTGATGTTATGCTTAGAGTACCATTTTATTTATCACCTGCTTCAAACCACGTCAATCATGGCTATCCCCAACAGAATATTACAGGATGAAAATGAATCTGTGTTGGGGTGGAAAGCCGGTATTGGGGCGTCAGTTCGACCCTCAACGCACAACGTACGAACTATCCCCCTACTTCTGAATGAATTTTGAGAATCTCTATGGCGTTTATTTTGATTTTTAAAATGTGAAATGACCGGTTTCCAAGAATAATTTACCCTCGAAACGTCATCAACTCAGGCATTTGCACAAGAGTTTTTTTCACACAAAAAATCATTTATTTATTTATTTATTTATTTATTAAATTAAACGGCACAGCTGTGCCAATTACAATAATATAAGCTGTGTAACTAGAAGGTTGCCATCGCAGGGCTCACATTTGACATACAAATATTTAATATTAAAGAAAAATAAAAGAATATTGGGATTACATGGAGAAGTAGGTTCCATCATCTATCATGGTTCTATCATGGGTCCATAACTTCATTTGCTGATTTAATCATTAAAATGTCCAAATCCGAGTTTATTCGGTTGATAGCTGCACTGTTTTTCGACCCCTTATTTTGCGCCCTTATTTCTCACAGTACTTACCTAATTGTTTTCCATACAAAAAAAAAAAACACACACACACACACACATACACAAAAGAAGGACATGAACCACCTCTGGATGAAACGTAATCAACAAATAACTTTAAAACATACAAAATATTAGGGATTGTCTACTGCAAAATTGATTTTTATATCAACTAAGTTATTATTCTTGCTGCATCCCCATGAAGCAAGAATAATAACTTCGCTGATATAAAAATCACCTGCCAAGATTTTGTAAAACAAATCTGGGAAAAAGAGGTGAACTGGCAGGCGGTGAAGTTGTTCTGACAGCCTATTTGAATGGGTGAAACCTATAGCACACTGGACGCAGCCGTTTGCATTTTGTTATTAAAACGACGTCTTTTTACCTTTTATTCCAAAGCCGCGGACTTCACAATGCGTTTTTTAAGCCCTAGAACCTATAATTTTTCGTGAAGCTTTTCGTTTTTAATTCAATGTGTGGAGGAACGTTAACAGAAATTCAGTAGCAAAAGTGCTTGTTTTATATACATGATAATTGCCCATTGGGACCAAAAAAATATTGCAAAGACTGCAGATTATTGCTTCCGAGTATACTGATGTGCAGAACTATTGTGACGAAAATAATTGTCGTCGTCCAAATACCAGACGGAAATTAGGGTTAGGCGTGGGTTATTTACCATCAGATTGTATCGGGAAAAGCAGACTGTAACTTTCGTCTGCCCATGTGTATACGCAAAATCGTAGTTGGAAGTAAAAACATGCATTTACTTGGCATCCAAAATGACCTACTGCCCAGCAGTTACGTCACACAGCCAATTAAATGAATAAATAAATGAAGTTTTTTGTACGCCACCTTTTCGGTGTAATACCACTGTCAACATATAAAATACATATATGTATATTGTATACTCATATGTGTATAAACAGAAATAAGTAGATAAGTACCTACATATCTATTATGAAAATCTGAGTGCAGAGAGGTGAGAGAGTTTAAATTCCTGATTTTAAAAAATAGATGAAAAAATAAAAAATTCGAAACCGGCGAGTACGCCCCAGCGGCAGAGAGTGACGTCATCAAATTTTAGTGGATTTTGGAATCGGACATGGAAGGAAAAAAAAACCTCATTATTATCACCAAGACTGTATGAAATCGAGTTGGTTGTTCCGTGATATTATTTCATTTAAAGAATGGTGGTTATTTTGGATTTCGTTGATACTTTCGTAACTTGAATAACGCATTTGGTTCGATGTCTGTCTGTGTGTCCGCAAATCCTTGACACACGCATAACTTCCTCAATTCGAATCGATTTTGATGAGATTTACGGGTTGGGCCCAGATGGTTCACTATGAATTACATAACGATCGAATTATTGGTTCGGCCACTGCGCATGCGCAAACATGAATGCGATGTACAGCAATTTCTTGTGAATCAATGGCCCGATTTTGTTCAAATTCGGTGGGCAGTTGCGGGTGTGGCTTTTAGATGACGCTCGGATCATTGGTATGGCCATTGCGCGTGCGCAAACGCGAAATTCCTGCTGATTCGAAGGGCTAATCCAGAAAGGTCCACTTTTTACGGTTAAATGCTTCGGGGTAAATTCGAACTAAAATTCGCCGCAACTGTTACCACGAACAAAATTTGATGAAACTGTAACTGCCCGGCTGGCTTCAGTAATAGATTTAAGGCTTTCCTGGGGGAAGCACGGGGGTAGACGTACTGACCACATAAAACAGTGATCTACGCAGAAGGGGCAATATAGGTGAATAATAAACCGTTGTGTCGGTAATAATTTTCAGTATTTTAATTAAACGACTACTTAGTCTGATGCAAGCGCTAACACTCGGTACTCACCCCTTTCGATCTGTACTGTCAAACAAAGGAAACAAAATTGAAAAAATTGTGGGACATTCTCGTCGGGGGTGTGGAGGGGGGGACTATCCCATATCACGTTGAATAAAACTGAACTGTACTTTTCCTCTCTGCGCATGGGCAAACGTTTAAACCTAGTGAAACTCTTAACTCTGGTTATGATCGAGCGATTATTGTGAATTCGACAGAGGTTTTAACTGTGGTTTGAGCCGCCTTGGAGTTGACTGGACGCGGAAGCGTCTCAAACTGGGACTCGAAGATGGCCTTATTCCAGTCGTTGGTTGAGTCTGTGCTTTTTTATGGGGTGGAGGTTTGGGGAGGCCGCTATTTGGAGGATATCGAGGTTGTGCAGAGCGGGTTCCTTAAGCACCTGCTCCATTTGCCATTTTCAACGCCGGGGTGTTATCTGCGGCTGGACGCAGGAAGAATGAAGCTTGAAGTGACTGTCCTGAAAAGAATCCTTAAATGCTGGATCAGGATTTTAGGGATGAGGGAGGACCGGACTCCCGAGGATTTGCCTGTCTCAGGTGGTGAAGCTGGACGTTTTGGACTGCAACCTCCCTGATCTGAACTGGGCATCTCAGCTCCGCGGCCTACTGTCTGTTATTGGTAGTGATGACGTGTATTGCGAGACGAATGTAAGCACGATTAAGGGAAAACTGAAGGACGTCTATGAACGATGGGAGAACCACCGGTTCAGTGTCGACATTGAGGCTTGCTTAAACTCTCGCTATAACAACCATTTCCCAAAAATTTGTTCCTATGTACTGCACCAAAATTGGACTGCCCGGATTGGTTTATCTGGAGAAGGTGCTCGCCCAGCTGAGATTGAGCTGTAAGGGATCCGTGAGGTTATATTACAAAGGGAATAGCTAAGTTATGAATTGTGCAGCATATTGCATGAACTGCAACAGGATGGAGTTTGAGACTCTGGCGCACTTTGTGTTTCTCTGTTCCACCTATAAGCCATACCGATCCTTTTAGTTAGCAAAGCACATCCCGAATCACGGTTCTTCCATGTCTCTTGAGGATGTGGATTCAATGTTAAATGAGCTGTTAACATGGGACGGCAATGTTGACAAATTTGTAGCCATATTTAGGTTCTGCATTCAGTCTTTCAAGCTAAGAGCATTCTCGCTGAATGATTAGAGATGGAGCAGTAAATTATATACGTACTAGCAAATTATGACTTATAAGGCAGGTATTTAGAAATTATCTATTTTCTTTTCTGTTTTCTCATGATTATTTTGAAATTATTTTATAATTAATTTTTGAGAAGTATACCCACCTACTTCGTACAAAGATGGCAAAATGATCAACCTAGGAACGCGACGGTGTATTATAGTCGTTCTTCAATGTTGTGAGAGATGGAGTGGGTAATTATAATTCAACCCTACCATCATAATTCCACCATACATGGATTCAGGCAGGATTATTTAGCTGGACACCTATTACACCAAGATATTTTTATTGATTATATTTTAACATTCTGTCACGGGAATTGTGTTACTTATTATGATTCGCTTAGAAGTAAACGTTGGTTCGTTATTTTACGCAACTCGTTGCAATGTATTAAAATAATGCAAATAAAATTTGAATTGAATTGAGCTGAATTGAATTGGTTATGATCAAGCAATTATTGTGAATTCAAAAGAGGTTTTAACTGTGGTGAACCGGTAGCAAAATCACTTGGACATACCCACTATACAGTTTTCTGGGTCAGATTTAAAACTTTATATTTTAGCTCATGTACAGCATTATTTACTCCATTTTGTACCACTGTGCGCCGTTGACTTAATGGGTTGTTCATTTTATATTATCAAGTACACTCCTAATAGGCATTAAGCTTCTGAATGAGCACTGTGCGTTGCCCCAGCCCTACAGACATCTTCATCGTTTTCCCTGTCATAGTGCTAATGTCGAATCAATTTGTTTGCAGGACTTGGCGGATTGAAACGTCGAAACAAACCTTTCAATCGTTTCCGGGAAGACGCGGACTATCCAGTTAGTAAGAGACAAAAAGTTGAGGACCCTTGGATGAGTTCCAGCGAATCGGAACGTCAATGGAGTTCAGACACTGATTAAGAATCCGATACGGTTTTCTGATTAATGTAACCGGTAGAGGATACAACATATGCATATTTTGTAAATGGAGACCAGTGGTTCACAAAGTGGGCGCCATAGGGAGCACAGTACTCCACATATCTTTGAGCCTGTGTTTCGCAACTTCCTGAATCTACTTTTCACATACCATTAGTACCATACGTACTATTAGTTCCGTGGTTTTCAAACACTCCAATTATTGTGATATTCAAGCCAGTTGATGCGATTTATTTCAAGTTTTAAAATGGCAGTTACAGAGGCCTGAAAATTTGTATTTTTGTATTTGCAACGCCTCCTAATGTAGTTTTACATTGCAGCAGAGTTATCAGGTAAACTTTTTCAGATTTTAAATGAAAACGAAGGGGTTGCTACCGCTTGAAGAAGTTATGGCTCTGCAAAAACCTATGAAGTATCTAGGATTTAGTAATCAACGCACCCACTGTCATTCACAAAGCTTCGTATAACGCAACATAAATATGAAACGAGACTATTTAACGAATCGAACGAAAATGTACACAATCACGCAACACAGACATTCGTCCAAGTAAAAGTAATTTATTGGAGTTGTCTTCCTTCCAACTAGCCACATAGCTGTTTTATTTCTCGTTATCCGAGTAGCTGGTGTAGATGCCATACGATTCCAGCATTGATACTGGAACCAACACTTCAATACACACAGTTTCACTTCTTGGATCTTGCATTAAACGAAACTGTGGAGTCAAAAGTACCTTCCTACTCCTACAAGTGTATGAAACGTGAGCATATAAGTTATGAACGGGTGACAGTTATCTTTTGGTTTTCCTTACCTACCATGAATGTGAACAGGAGATGATTACCGCGATATCATGTGCGCCACCCACAAGATTTATATCTCTCTTTCTGCTCCATCATAGGGAAAGAAGGTTCATTCTATATTGACGGATTCTGCAAATGACGTTTACCTTACAGGAAATTTCACGGTGATCACGAATATACCATATTTTATGGTTCCTAAATGGAAGTTACCCGTTTATAGGCAAAAACCACTTTTTTCACCTTTTTTTAGTGTTTTCGAACAAAAAACACCAATAGGAACAATCAAATCAAAGAACAGTTCGAAATAAACGTTGTCAAAATTGAAATCGAATTAGCGTCGAATGATATCAAATTCACCTCCCAAGGTATGTAGTATCGGTTCCCAAAAAAGTTAAATTTTATCATTTTTCCAGGCAGAAAAATAACGTCATCTGAAGGTTCCTTATGTCCCAGAGTTCCATTGCCTGAATACTAAGTACATAGCCAGCCCATAACTACGTATTATTAGAAGTGATTTTTTTTGCCCAAGAGAGAGAAAAAAAAATAGGCACTCGTATATGAATCTCAAATTTGCAATAAATCTTTCCAAATGCGCGAAAAATCAAAACTATGTGCGTTAGGAGCTGAAATTAAGCTCATTCGACGCAGAAGTAACTGTCTCACAGCGTTCATTTCGAAAGTATTTTCTAGTTTGAGCGTTCCTTGCGGTGTGTTTTGTCCGAAAACACTCGAAAAACGTTTTCAACAAGAAGTGCTTTTGTGCCTCAAGAAGCGTTACGTCCACGTCCTAATTTTGAGATCAGCCTGAAATGTCCTGTAAGACTCCAAATTTGGCAGACAAAAATTTGTTACACACTTCATACGTATCCACCCCTCCCTCCACCCACCACAAAAAAAGAAACAACTCCATTCTTTCATCAATTCAAGAAGTTTAACTGCAGACCTGGAGTGGTATTCACCATCATCACATTAAATCATATTAAAATATCCAATTGGTGTAGCGCATAAAACAAATAAACCTTTAGTTTACCACAAGCATGTTGTAAACACGAAGCTTTTCACTCAGATTCTGAGCATCCTCAGGTACATACAACTAACAAAAACACATACAACAGTAAATTATTGTGACTGTTGTAATCTAAAGGTTTATTTTTGCTTTATGCGCTACACTCATCGGACATTTTTAACTCCATTCTTTATTCCACTAGTGGGAGCGTCGCGAGAATTTCCTTAGCCGATTTTAAATACCTCGTAAGGTGGGCCCCCTGACCAGGTGCCTCAATCAATTTTGAAAATAGGCTCCAATTATGCCCATGTACCACGCTCAATGATAGCTATTTTTTGTAAGGTTTACGGCTAAATATTCACCAATCGTTGTAAAGATGATTGATTAGCGCTTTGAAAGTTATTCCATTCGATTCGCTGTGTTGGAAAACATGAAAAACGATACCGAATACACATTTTCTGACAGATGGCACCACTGGTACCAGCATGGCGCCGTTACCTGGCACCATGGTGGCACCAAATTCTGGAGGCCTAAGGACTATACTGTAAAAACGTCAAGTGAAAATACCCAAAATTGCGGCTTGTAGCGTGGTACAGACATACATAATTATATACATACATAAATACATAGGTAGTCACCCGCAAATGTAGCTCGAATTCAATTAGGTACCTCGCTGATGCTCGGCAATAAACGTTCCGTACGTACAAGGGAGATCGGAGTTTGTTTTTCATTCACATACAGTCAGACATCGTCAAACAAATTAGTTTTCACATCTCTCTAACGTGAGCCTGTAACACTTTATTTTAGCTATGGTGAAACTGGGCGTTGACTGAGCGTTTGGGAACCACTGGTCCAGACAGTGATATCATTAACCGCACTCGTAAGGATCAAAAATTTCATGTTGATGCCACATGCTATCTCAACTTCTATTTCTTTTATACTTGTTCATTTACGCCCCTGATGGAATAAACCTTTCTTTCATTCATTCATTCTTTCATTCATTCACAATTCATGAATAAATATTCAAATAGATACCTACACGTTACATAGGTAGGAATCTTTTTTTCGGTAAATTTCACACTTTCTGGGATTAGTAATAAAGTAGTACCTAGTGCTAAAGATGGCGTAAATAGTAATAGCTCTCAAAGCAATGAACAGAAGAATGAAAGATAAATCGACGGAAACTAGGAGGTGTATTCAACGAGGAGGAGTAAGTATTAATATACCGGTACATCGTTAAATACAAACATCATGAAAACTGAAAGTGAAAACTTTTCAATTTTGTAAACAATGTTAATACCTACATAAAAATAACATGATTGAATAAAATCTTTTTTTTAAATGGTAGAATTTCTTTATCTCCACACATCACGTACTTGTGCTACTATTATGTTTGTTCGCTGTACTTGAGTTTTTCTGACCGTCGTCCTTCGGCATGAGTGAAATCCTGTATGAATCGTTTCAATTAATATTCATAGTATTTGATGTATGAGGTTCTCAGTAATGCAACAGTGATGTTGCAACCAAAACATCCAAGGTCATCCGTTTTGTATTGCTGGTTCCTCGATTTTTCCCCATCATTCGCAATGTTTCGATTCCTTCATGCAAAAGTTTCATTCAAATTCATGGGGCTATCTTTTTTTTTTTAATCCAGTTAGTGCGTTTTTTTAATCCAGTTAGTGCGATTAGTTACCGGTTCGTTGTTATCTTGTACAAAATTTGAATCACTTGGAGGGGAAACCGATGGCATTCAAAAGTTACTTACAGCATTTTCACACCAAACTGAAGTTTTCCGAGTCAAATTCAGCATTTTCAAAAACGAATATTAAAGGTTTTAACAAATTTAAAAACGGAAAGCCTTTAATTTATATTTGGAATACCTCGACTTTGAGATGGAAATGTATACAATTATATATTTATAATTATATACCTACTCTACTATATATAAATATATATATTACATTGTATAATAAAACTAAAGTTTCGTGTACAGATTCCAAACTATTTTGTACTGCCATCTTAGTAGGAACAGCTCATGTTCATCATGCTTCCAAATCTCTATTCAGCAGATGTATTCACTATTTCCACAATAGCTACACTTACGGAATGATATATAACCATCACTCTTACGAAATTTCACTCTTCGGTTAAATCGGATGCGGTATCCACGGAAAGGTAAGTGTTAAAACATAATTTCAAGTACGCGCATGTGCAGATTAAATATTGCTATAAATACATTTAAAGTTAATACCTACTATCTTAAATCGATAGAGGAAATAGGCTAGGGTGTTTGCCATGGGCGGAGTTAGAGATTGATTGCTGGGGGGGCTAAGTTTTTAACATTACAGATTTTTTAGGCTTAAAAATAAACCGATAAATAGGACATTAGGCGGAATTATTTAAGCTTAGTAATATGGAAAATATTAAATAAAAACTTCAAACATTCCTTTAGAAAAAGTTTAATTTTCAAAACATAAAATGTGAAACACTTTCCAAAAGTCTTATTTTGAAAGTCAAAATTATAAAACCTTACAACCTTTAAGGCCTAAACTAACTTACATACTTAACTAATTATACATAAAACTAAAAAATACATCATGTTAAAATAAATATTTCAAACTAAATTATTTCCATAGAATGATATTAAAAACTTATTTTGAAATATGAAATTCACACAATGTTTTGAAATAACCACAGAAAACAAACACCTAATAAAAACACAATTTATCACTTATTTGTACGTGAGGGGAAAATAACACTGTTGTTACCACAAAAAGGTCATATATAAAAAAACATTTTTATCATACGCACACATATATTTCCTAGGACGTAAAAATAACTTCTATTAGAATAGAGTGATTTTTCTGTCCTTTTGAGCAAATCTGTCAATTACATCTTCAATATTTATGTTCCTAACAATATCTGATTCTGAAAACAATACAACTAAGTTTGAAAGCCGCTCTTGGCCCATTGTACACCTTAACCAATTGTTGATACGACGCATCGTTGAAAATGTCCTTTCACAGGTAGCGCTGTTTGAAGGTAGTGTAAGACAAATCGTGAGAAGTGTTTTGTAGTTTGGATATACGTTATTTGAACATACGTGTTCTTTTAATACTTGTACCAAGTCTTTCAAGGCAATTTCACTTAGATTTTTCCCACTTTCTTCAATGACGCATTTTAGGATGCTCATTTCCGCAAGCAACATGGTTTTGTCCAATCCGGAAAGAAAAATGTTCTTATGTCCGATGTTTTCTTACTCATTGTTATCACAATATACTAATGATACGCACAATAAGTCGTCTCGCACACACGCACACGCACAACTGTTGATATCAGAAACTCACGAACGAGGGAGCGATTGTAATCAAAACAAACCACGCTAAGCACTCAGCTGAGGCGCGCCGAGGCGGGCCGCACGTTGGGGCGCAGGTTGGTGAGGTGACGCAGTGTGAATCACGGTGAATATCTGTGAAACACACAAATCATTGGAACCCCGCAAGTTCCCTCGCAGGGTGACCTGAGAAAGCGTTCAGTTTCAGTATGCCCAGGGCCAGGCCGGCAGGCGCTAAGTCCCCGCCGGTATATCTGTGAAAGACCGGCGGCAACTATTGCATGTTGACGTTACACTTTACTCTTTATCGCATTAAATTATGTTTTTGTCTTTTATCTCTTAAAATACACTTTATGATTAATGTGTACTGAGCATTCCCTGATGATTCAAATCCAAATTTTTTGTCAAATTATCATCCTAAAAAAAATATATATTATCCAAAAGACTTGGGGGGGCTTAGCCCCCCCAAGCCCCCCCCCCTAACTCCGCCCATGGTGTTTGCGCATGTACAGACGAAAGTTACTTTGCTATTATGGTTAAATAAATATGAGACGATGGGGAAACCAACCACCACGTCTTGAAAAATTTTAAATCTTTTGGATTGTTTTTCAATAAGATGTCGTGGTTACAAGGAATTGGGAATCGGCAGACAAAAACGGAACTAAGTTTGTTCCTAGAAATGTATTTCGGGTTTCGCATGTATACACGTTCTTTATTCTGGTGGTGAGGAAGCGAAAGTGAATGATACTGAGAGTTGGGCAAGGAAGATCATTCGGATGGAACTACTTACCTTCGTCTTAAATGGCAAAAATTTTGTTTTTATTACCTCATGTAAATAGCCAAGGACTAGAAGGAATTTCGTAAAATTACGCAAACTTGAAGATGACTCTTAGCCAAGTATGAAATAAATACTTACTTGGATCAAAGCTCATTCGGTGGGCAAAAAAGTTGAAATTCGACTTTCTGGGGTTGAAAGATCGTGAAAAGTTGCAACGTGAGTATAATGAGTACTGAACAGGTTGATGATGCGTTTTTCAACTAAGCGTGATTTATTTCACTTGTTGATTGTTCAGCCAATCACATGTGCATCATATGTATACACTCGTACCATGTGAATTTTAATTTATGGCAATTATTGAAGTTCTGGTTGGAATAGAGTTCTATTTTATTATCACGTTTTAACCCACCGCCGCCGGGCGCGGACTACATAAATAAAAGTGCTGTCTGGGGAGAGCAGAAAATCCTAATCCACGCGCTGCTCCTTTAACTTAGCGACCCTGCGCGTGGCGGCGGTAAATCCGCAGTACACAAATCGATTATCGGTACTTTTCCATCATAGTAGTTTTTTGTGGAAATAAATATGGAGCAATTAAAAATTGGCGGTACCGCAACAAAATGCCTTTTTCCCCCCCTTTCTTTCAACGGTGCAGTTTCCATTGTAAATATGAACTGCCTCACCCTCACACATGCTGTTTCCCGCTTCATACATCAGCTGTATCTAACCTCTTTCATTTCTGCTGGTCATAATTATCGCCATGATGTTTCTGCTCTTAAAGTTATCCAAACGTTTATATCCATTTTTGGTTCACAGGGATCTTGGAAGGCAATATAAGGAAATACTTTAGTTCCAGCCAGCGTAATAGTAAGTTGATTATATTGCTTTGTTTTTCTATTAGGGAATTTGCAAGTAACCCAGGTGAGAGACTCCCTAATTCTAAATGGATAACTTGATGGTATCAAGGATATGTCGAGAATCAACAAGGAGAGAACATCGTGTGAGCATGAACATTTTAATGCAACTTAGATCTCCATGGTCGCAACCAACCTTTTTCTGCACCACAGTTCTTTGTGAGTCCGGATCAATATGATAATAAACCTATGTTATTCAGTTTGAGGAATATTGTGTCACATGGGCAGTGCGTGAGTGTTTCTGTATGTTTTGTACTGTGTTAATGGCATTCGTTGAAATTATTCATGGTTAAGATATTATTTAAAACAATTTTTGATACCTATAATTTTGATAAAGTAATAGGTACCTAATTTAAATTAAAAATAAATTCTCACTATTTACTTGTACAAACCAATTATTATAAATGTAAATATGCACTGCCATTCGAATGAAAATTCGCACTCAAGAGGTCTTCGATATGTGCAAATTCCAGATACGCCATCTTCAGCAACTGGGTTGACAGTGCCAGGCCTACCAAGTCATTCCAGTGATAACAACCAAAGTGAACTCCTGTTTGAGGAACAACTTGTCACCTCTAACCGATTCTCTCCTGAAACTTCACCAGCATCAATTTGTGAGTATTAACCTTAACATCTCAATAGTCAGTCAAATTATTATAACGATTATAACATTCGAAAACTACACCAAACCGAACTATACCGAAACACAGTACAGCTATAAGACAATACAGCTATATCACAATCCTTCGATTCTAAGACGCTGATAGGCCTTGCAGTTGTCAAGTGTATTAATTTAAGACATACTTTGTTTGTGTGTGTTTATAAGAGGCACCTAATTGTATAATGACCCTTAGTTAAGATGTGTAGCTATTGATACTGCATTCCTTTGAATCAGGGCCCTTATCATTGTGAATTATTTTTGAATACGCTTCAGTTTCGCCAGTCTCCTGACCTTACCTCCAGTGCGCATGCAAAGTTGATAACAAGTATAAAATGATGCAGGAGTGTGGCATTCCATCAATAAAACTACAAATTATATGTTTTCATATATTCATTGTGATTAAAAAATAATGGTTGCACTGGAATTTCACAGTCATTCAATTAGTTTGGAGAGAGTAATGGTGAGCGAGATGAGTTAATGTAGATATATCTACCACAGACGGAAACGTAGTGTATCAATATTATTCGTAAAATGACAAGCCCACTGGCAGGATACACCTGGCATGGGAACGAATACATAATCACGATTAAAATTTTCGGTGATAGGAGAAGCTCATCGATAGGAGATACGAGTATATTAAAATTAGGTGATCAAGTAACTATATGATTCTTTTATGAGATACAGATAGAATCATAATTTATATATATATATATATATATATCCTACCTATATAATATATATATTATCAGTCTGTGTATTATGTAAGAATGATAGACATACTTCAAGTTTATATCCGCTCTTCAACTTTTATATTCTCTTCCAAAGATTAGTATGTCCGGCTATAAGAGAACAATACACCGGTAATCTTCTGCTCATGTTTACGTTCTAGCTACTACAATGTCAGCAACACCTTTCATCTTATAATGCTGCTTCATTACTCTCAACATGCTAATATAGAGTAATAAGATTCAAGAAGGCTTTAAAGGCAGTCTTCACCAATATTTTATTATTACTGCTATTATTAGGTATTATTATTATTTATTACATAAACACGGGTAGGCCCATTTTACAAATGTTGCAGTCATGCAGCATTGCTATAAGAGTGAATTTTCAAAGAAATACTCGTGCTATTTTGTAAAAAGATGATATATCGAGAAACCATACCACTTTTTGTAAAATTATATCATTTTTCCGTGATTTCAACCATTTTTACCGATTTTTGACACTTATAGAGTCAAATATGACCCACTGTTTTTTGAGAAAAAATATATCTATCATCGAAACATTCCCTGTTCCAGTCGTGAATCACCCACCCCACACAACTTTAGGTGAGTTAATATTGATTTTAGCCTTTAACACCAATTTTTAACCCCAAAAAATCCAAATTTGACCCCTATTCTGCATGGAAAAACGCTGCAATGGTCTTTTTCTGCCATCACTCAACCTCCCTCTCACTTTCAGTGATGTTTCATCAATTGTTTAAGATTTTATCAGTTTTTTCCGATTTTTGACTCCTAAAAAGTAAGATTTGACCCACTTATAAATTTTCGAAAATTGCTAATCTTCGAACTCATCCTTCTGTTTGGCAATGCGAACATTTTGGCGAAATATGGAATTTTCATGATGTATCCAACGTCATATATCATTTGGAGTGACACATAAATAAATAAATATACTTATATATCCATATATACATTTTTGTTAAAATCTAGGGACGAATACAGGATGTCTGAAACGGATTTGCCTGTAAAATGTTTTCCAGAATTCATGTTTTTAAAATTTCTGAACCACTGCAATTCATTGTGTTCCAAAATTCGCTAAAATGAAAGAATTCTGAAAAAAACAGAAGAAGAAAGAACAGAAACTAGAAGAACTGTAGAATTCTATTTTCTTTTAGTATGAAGTTATCATGCGAGTAAGTCTAAATAACACGCGTTATCTAAATTTGAGTTATGCGTGATGGGACTCATTTCTTTTATCACGTTTCATGGAATTGCATGTAGCGAATTTCATTCATCCGATAATATTGACAACTTTACCGCACATATCTACGAGAATATTGCACTATTATCGCAAATAACAATGTTGTTGATCGGTTCATTATTACAACTAATGTATTATAACTACGTAGCCCCGTAATTCAATAAACCTACCACTAAATGAAATGTAAAGAGTGTATCAATATAATTCGTAAAAATTACTCGCCCACTGACAGGACTCACCTGCATTATATATATATCTATCACATGGCATGATGAAAATAATACTAAGAGACGCTCATCGACAGCGTATATATTAGGTGATAAAGTAATTAGGTATATGATTCTTTTAAAATACTGACTGAATCATAATTTATATTATACATGATACAACACATTCAGTCTGTGTATTATCTATGAATGATAAAGGTACTTCAAGCTTATATCCGTACTTTAACTTTATATTCCCCCACAACATTACACAGATTATCTAGTCTAGCTATAAAAGAACAATAACAACACCAGTAATCGTTCTTCTCGCATTTAAGTTCTAGCTACTACAACGTCAGCAACACCTTTCGTCTTATAAGGCTGCGTCATGTCTTCCAACATGCTTCCGCCTAAAGAAGAGGAAGGCTCAAGTTAGTATTCTATGCATATTCATTTTAACTATCATAATACTATAGTCCATTTTATATGAAAATGTTCTTGTTTTCTTTAAAATAACCATTGCAAGTACAGTGAAACCTCCCAATAGTGGATAGTGTGGGGACCCAGAAATTCGTCCACTATTGACAGGTGTCCACTAATGAGAGGGATCGAGGAAAAAACACCTACATAATATGTATTGTGAACTGAAACATTTATTTCGTTTAGTTAGATACCTAACATGACGTATTAATGGTACATAACTTAATGCATAATTTTAAAAAATAAATCGGAAATTTTGGTTTGTTTGGCATTTTTAAAAATTTTTGGCTTTGAATGTTGTTCTGGATCCGGGATCTGGTCCAACACCTGATTGCACATCAGCACAACGCAGTAATTCATAGAGCTGATGCTCAATGGAGGTGATTCGTTTACGTCATGATCCAACAAAAACCCCCGCCTGTCCACTGTTAAGAGGTGATAAATGCCTCTAGTGACCGGTTTCGACTGTCCGTCTCCACTGTTGAGAGGGTCCACTATTGAGAGGGACAGAATGCATTAATTTATACGGGGTTCTGCCGGGTCTTCCACAGCATCTGTCCACTGTTGGGAGTAGTCCGTTATTGAAGGTGTCCACAAACGGAGGTTTCACTGTCCATCATTAGCCTATTCCGACTTAAAGTTCTGACGTGGATGGACCTACAGATTGAGTTGAAAGAAAGTAAGCATTTTAAGAAATTATAATTTATTCCATCATCTATACATCGATCAGAATCACTATTGTTACTTGTTTCCCAATTTAATGTCAAGGGCTGTCTAACACGGGTAGTCTCGTGGCCTCTGAAGGAGGAAACGGCCTGACTGTAGTTAGTGGTGAAATACCTAATGTGGCTCTGGGTGATATTTTGAAAGAAACGTTTACGATTACTATTTCCGAATAAATGATTCCCTGAGTTAGTGTAAGTTGAAAGGGAAGTTGGGAAGTGGTGAGGTATCGAACTGTCACTTGGTAAGAAGTTTCGTTTCAACTTTTGCTTCATTGAGTTAACAAATCGAATTCCGGAGTTGAGTAAAATATTATAAAAATTAGGAATATTAATAAATTTATGTTGACGGTTGCGTTGCAAATTCGAATATCTTGAAAAAACAGAATCATTCTTAAAGGAAGTAACAAACTAAACCTTTCATTCGTATTATTTATTTATTATAGAAAATATAGAGAACGAGATAAAATGTAGGAGATAACAAGTACCACTGCAACACTGGTGTACGTGTGCGTGTGTGTGTGTGAGTGTGTGTGTGTGTGTGTGTGTGTGAGAGAGTGAGGAGGGGGGGGGGGGTGTCTTTTCTCAATTTCCGTTGTCTATACTGATGGCCTGATCCGAAACATAAGGGGCTAGTGGCTCTAGTTGTATCATAACCCCAGGGTAAATTTCCAATATCATCACATAATGCTGAATCCTACATTACTCCTGTTGCTACAGGGGAAGCCGCTGCTGTTCCTGAGGAGGAAGGGTCACTTGAAGAAAATCCAACAGAACAAGAGACGGCGGCACCTACCAGGAGGCATACTGAGGAAACTCGTGAAGCAAACGTGGAGGAAAACGTACCTGACAGTCCCATCATATGTTTCCAAGATTCCGAAGTTGACTCCCAATCTGAATCTGGTTTGTTTCACATGAACATCTTACAATAAGTACTCAGTAATTTGCTGGATTATTCAGCGGTGTGAGTCCTGCGCTTCGGGAATGGGAGATTTCACCTGTTTTATTTTCTTTCTTAATTAAACGAACTCGGCGAGTGGTTTCCGAAAAGGCGCGATATGAGGGGTCGTCCGATGATAGGAAGCGGGCGGTAAACCAGTAGAAAGAAAGCGAAATGACGTCATAGATAAATGCCCTCACCCCCGCGTCCGCCTGGAGGAAGCCCTCAGCGCCATCCAATTATGACGTCATTTCGTTTTCTGTCTATCCGTTTGTTAGGTACCCAAGCTACACGGAGTTCTGAGATGGCAATGGGCGGTTTTGTAGGGTGCTAAATTCCTACACATGGAAGTTGCCCATTGAAGAAAAAAAGAATAACCCTTCTCTCGTCATTTAATTTGTTTTTGGTTTATTATTTTCAATAACGAACCTTTGGAATCGAGCATGAAAAAAAAAAAAAAAAAAAAAAATTAACAGCCCCTCAAAATATGATGGTTTCCGTTTCAAGGTAAGTATATAGAATCCGAAAATACAATAAAAAAATTTCTGTCCGTCCGCCGTACGCCGCACTTCGCAATTTTCTTAGTTACCATGAACCAAAATTGACGAAATTCGTTTTATAGGTCCCATTTGGGGTCTAGTTGGTCCTCGAAGCTCGGCGTTGATGTCAGTCATCCCTAAGGGGTGAAATATAGGGGTTGCAGTTTCCAGGACGCGGTTATCTCGAATTTTTTTACGTTTTTAAATAGTTCTCGAACACGGGAGTTTATTGAGACCACCCGGAGCATTGTACCTCCAGCCGTCCGTTCGCAGTAACGCCCAGAAGTTAGCACCGACAGGCTTCTTCAACAGGAGGGTGAATGAAATTGTATACATTCAGCCCATATATCATCGCTAGGGACGCAGCAACAATTTGGAATTGGCCCGAAATAATCATTGCTAGGGAGCACCTGATTATAATCACGGATGGCTGTATGAAGTCGAGTTGGTTGTTCTGTGATATTATTCCATTTGAGAAATGATGGCTCTTTTGTATTTTGTTGATAGGTACTTTTGTAACTTGAATAAACGTTTAAGTATTATTGGGTAAATTATTACACAACGGTTTATTATACTACCTACGCAGAAGGGGCATCTATAAAGGTAAATTGTTACACAACTTTATTATTCACCTTATGCTTCATGAATAACTACAAAAAATGATGAACCATGAATGATTGAACTATAGAATCCCGCGCATTTGTATGAAACTTTAATTCCCGGGCCAGCTCCAGTACTCAATTTAGGGCTTTCCTGGGGGAGCTCGAGGGTACTGACCATAGAAAAGAGTGAGCTACGCAGAAGGAGTATCTATATAGGTAAATAATAAACCATTGTGTAATAATTTGCAGCGTTTTTATTTTAAAATTTTCAATAATTTCAAGGATCATACATTGAGTGTTTCTGTAGTGAAAAATTTCAAATTACGGATTGGTTAGGAACACTACTGTTGGCTATTATATACATATATGTCTATTTATTCTACCCTTAGATGATTCCTATGAATCCGAATACTCTGGGGTCCCTTTCGACTGTGCCGATGAACAAAAAGCCCCGGTCCCCCCTGCCCGGCGTGCATACCAGAGACCCGGTAAGTTGACTCAAGATGCGCAATTTCTCGAATTAAGTACAACTGGAAGATGCCAAAACAATATGCTGTAAACCCAAGCATTCAGAATTGGCTGTGGGAAAATAATTTCATTTCTCTTTGGCAAGTAGGTACCAACTTCACAGTAACTCTACTCATTCACAGTAAACCTAATTCACAGCAGGAGCACGTTACCTGCCAGTACCTGTATTCATCTAGAGGAAGTATTTGATTGCCAATTTGGCAACAACGTTGTAATAACGGGCTTAAGAAAATGAAACCCTGTTCTCATTATCGACTTGCTCATAAGGAGGAAATATCACATTCAGGAATCACCGTGTTATCATAATTACCGTCAGGATCTGAATTGTTATAAAAACTGGAGAGATTTTTATATTCCTTTTTGGTCTCCATTGAAAGTTTCACATTTTTGATGCCCAGCAATATAAATCTTATTTTATCAGCAATTCAACTTTTTTATTTCAGGATTCAGGTTCCAAGGATTAGGATGCTGTCACCATCGCTACAACTTCTACGATTACGTCATGGAGAGGTTGGACGAAGAACTGTCCAGGATGACCGCAACTAGCTCTTTTCTTCGGTCTCTTATGGGTAGTTACATATGTAATATTATTATATTGTCGGTACATCCTGGTCACATCCGCATTAGATATTTGTTATCGAACATTGCATGACGCTCTACAAATCTGTACTGATAGAATCAGTGTTGGGATAACCCCGAGCCACAGTGGGTTGGCGCAAATTATTGACACTTTTTCTCCTGTCAAGGCAGCTGATCAAGTCCGTGATGCTTTATTTAAAAATGTACTATTCATAAATAAGACACCCCACCCACCATGCGCCTGAATGTGGGTAGAGGTGTGGTCTGGTGCCTCACACCTGATCTTTTCCCCTTGCCCTCTGAATAATGAACAAATCAATTCGCCTGCAGGAAACCGCGGAAATGACGACAACACCTTGAACCGAACACAGCGCCCTGACGCGGAGCCTCCAGGCAGTAAGAAACAATATCGCGGAAATAACGGACGCCAAGACAGCACCTTGAAGCGTGCACAGCGCCCTCAAGTGGACCCTCCTTCCAGCAAGAAAGGCAAGTTGGAGGACCAGGAAACTTCCAGCGACTCTGAATCGGATTCCGATGCATAATTATAAGAAAACATATTTATGCGTACTCGTTACTCGTTATCGTCGAGTGAACAAATTTAAAGCAGTACTGTTAAAATTTTGAAATTTGGTTTTATTTCAATACTATATAATATTACAGGTATTAATTTATGTAAAAGCTCGTTCACTTAATTATTAAATTGTTATTTCTTTCATTTTTAATTTTTTCTTCTGTCAATAAATTTCTCTCTCTCTCTCTCTCTCTCTCTCTCTCTCTCTCCCTCTCTCTCTCTCATACTAATGAGAACCACGAGTTTAACTGACTTAGGTACGATAAGCCATTCTGGCCCTCACTTCAACTCCCTAAAAAAATCCCACCCTTAACAATACACAGACATGGATAATTATATTTCACACCTTCTGAAATTTGCGTAAATAATGATATCGGGTGAGCGTAGTTGAGCGCAAAATAAGAAACTATGTACCAATTTTAGCGCCGTTCTGCCACGATCGATCTACCAGCTGAGCGCAGGAATGAGTGTCTTTTGTATACTAGTAGAGCGCGAAGCATTTTCAGGTCAACCTACCAGTTGAGCGCAGGGAATAAAACATAAAGTAGAATGAAGTAATGTGGATATTAACGTTTATATTTCTATACCCAAACATCATATTAAAAAAACCATAATAGTTTTTTTAATCATCACATAAATCAATAATAATAATGAAATCACATAACATCAAATCATTTTTTTTAAACTTGTTAAAACAACAAACGTGACAGAAGAATTCCATAAACCAAAACTGGGTTGAGGGAGTTAGCGAGTTTCTGTCACGGAGTAATTTCTGCTGCTTCGTGGTTGTGTTCTGGATGTTCACTTAGTGACACATTTCCTCCAACGTCCGTGTGAATACGAGCACGACAGGCCAGACGCAGCGCCATGATATACCGCATTTTACCTCAAGATCACATCGAAATTTGAAATCTATCTTTTTTTACCTACGAAGGATTTCATCTCACAGTGACAGCTAAATAACTGAGCCACTAGGCCACAGCGACAGGCTGATTACTGAGTAAACATGACTCACTGACCGATCGTTCTACACCCAATTGATTGGTAGTCCTTACAGTAAACAAGCAGCACACCAATTGTGAGGCTACCACACTTGACACATTGACGTTATGTTTACTTTACTTTGCGCTCAAATGGCAACTGGTGAAAGGGGTCAACTGTTGCGCTCAACTAGGCACGCGACTCTTACTCCTTAACGGGAAATATCCCGACGACTAGCTCCAAAAGCGGCCACCACGTGGCAGCACCAAAATGAGCTAAATTTATCTTCGCTCTCCTTCCGTCAATAACTGATCGATTTTCAATCCGTAAATTGCATTGGATTCAAAATCAGCATAGAATTTCCGCAAATTGGTTCTGGTGTTCAAAATTTCAAAATTTGTACATTTGGTTTACTGGTGTTCAAATTTGGATCATATTTTCGGAAATCCCAATTACACAAATTCTAGAGGGGTTTGTCCTGATTACGATGGTTTCTTCAAATTAAAATTGGACCACTAAAACCCCATCAATCATTGTCACTGACCTGTAATGTAATTGGGCTTGCCCGTAATAAAGTAATAAATAAAGTAAATAAATAAATCATTTCTTGTCCAGAAGGTGTAGGGCGGCGGGGGTAGGAGAGGAAGGTGGCTTGTGACTGGGGGCAGGCGGCTTCCCAGGCCCCTTTGGAGGGCTTTCCAACCCAAGCAGCTTGGATAGCTGTCATTTCCGTGAATAGTTTTTGCCCCACCGTTCAAGAGTTTTAGATTTCTTCCTCCCTGTTCAAGATTTGCTATGAAATTGTTTGGGCCCATCTATGACCATGTGCCAAACTACCATAAAATTGTGCGCTATTTTTGATGCAACAGTCGTGCATGAGTCGTGAAATTCACAGCCAGTTCAAGTGATCAACAAAATTTATAATATAAATAATAAATAATCAGATAGATTGAACAATTAATTTATCATTTCTTTTACTAATTTAACATTATTGTTTCCTGTTTTGATCAATTTAATTTAATTTAATTTGTGTTTAGTGTAGAACATCTTACCTATGTAGGTGCATCACAATAATTATTAAACTAAACACCTGTTCTCACCTCCAAATTCCACTCTTCGCATTTGAGTCCAATTTTAAGACCAAATTGGACGATTGACTGGATATTCAGTTTCCTAGACTAAAATTTGTGACTGAGGTCAGACGCCTGAAATTGAAAATTGCTTACTACAAATAAAAAATTATATTACTCAAATACCTGAATTTAAAGTTCAACGCCAGTTGGACATTCGAAATAATAACTGGGTATAATACATTAGGCACAAGTACTAGGTACCTCCGTTGTCATCTCCAAATCCGTATTCTCTGATTCAAATAAGTACCTACCCACGTGCCTAGAATGGGTTCGTAGAATGGGCACCGATGGTTATCTCAAAACCATACCCTTCTATGAAAGTTTTCGAACCACTGCGTTCTTCTGCAACGTACAACCCCCTATTTTTCATCCAACTATACCCCAAACTGGGCCCACAAACCAAATTTCAGTAATTTTCGCTAATGGTAAATAA